>VWZI01003272.1:128003-141162 GCA_013396835.1 Psilopogon haemacephalus | reverse complement strand
GGCCGCCACGGGGCCGCCGCCCCCCCCGCCGAAAGCCGGAAGGAAAGGGCTGAGAGCGCTTCCTGCGCTGCTGGGCCGAGCGGAAGGGAAGCGGAAGGGAAGCAGCGGCCCAGGGCCCAGGGATGGCTGCGGGCGGCAGCGGCAGCCGCAGGTAACCCTCCGCGGGGAGGGAGGGGGTCGCGGCCGTTCGGAGGCAGTGTCGGGGGTGGGAGTCTGCAGCCTGCAGGGTGCGGGGGAGGCTTCCTCGGCGCCTTGGGAGCTTCCCGCGGGGCGGCGGCGGAGCTGTGAGCTGCTCCCAGCCGCTGGGCCCGGCCGGGAGGGTGGGGAAAGATTCTGCTGAGACCTCGGGGGTGAGAGCCGCAAGGAGCAGGTGCTGCGAGCTCCCCGGAGGANGAGGGGAGGGTGCGGGACAGGCCCCGGGGGTGTGCGGGACAGGCCCCGGGGGTGTGCGGGAGCAGCCCCGAGGGGAGGGTGCGGGACAGGCCCCGGGGGTGTGCGGGAGCAGCCCCGAGGGGAGGGTGCGGGACAGGCCCCGGGGGTGTGCGGGACAGGCCCCGGGGGTGTGCGGGAGCAGCCCCGAGGGGAAGGTGCGGGACAGGCCCCGGGGGTGTGCGGGAGCAGCCCCGAGGGGAAGGTGCGGGACAGGCCCCGGGGGCTGTGCTGGAGCCGCCGGCAGGTGCGGGCAGTTTGTTTTCTGCCTCCCCTCTGAGGCTCACAGCCCTGTGCTGGTGACTCCATCACCTCCCCGGGCAGCCTGACAGTGTCCGAGAACCCTTGCAGGGAAGAAGCTGCTCCTCACGTCCAACCCGAGCCTCCCCTGGCACACCTTGAGGCCGTTTCTTGTCCTGCCACTTGCTGCCTGTGGGAAGAGACCAAGCCCAAGCTCCACCTGGCTCCAACCTCCTTTCAGGGACTTGTAGAAAGTGCTGAGGTCTCCCCAGAGGTTCCTCTTCTGCAGGCTAAACCTCTCCACATCCCTAAAGAGCTGAGCTCCGAGGTGCAGCTCCAGGCTGTGCCCGGGACTGTCACCGCTGGCAGCAAAACCTCTGGGCTGAGCCTCCTGGCACAGGGCAGGCTTCTGCTGCAGCTAAATAAAGCTGTGCCCTGGAGCTGCTCTTTGGGTTACCTCATCCCCTGAGCCCTCCTCATGCTCCTGCTGAGTCACGGCTGGAGCCGTCTGGGCTCCTCCTCAGCCCACTTCCCCTGGGCTGTTTTTGTCGGATGGATCTCTTGCAAAACTCCCTGCGGGCTGAAGAGCTGCTTTGTGCTGGGCTGGTTTGGCAGCGACCCTCTTCAGAAGCAGCTGGAGCTCAGGTGGCTCCCGGAGAAGCTGTGGAGGCTCCAAGCCTGGAGGTGTTGCAAGTCCAGGTTGGATGGAGCCTGGAGCAACCCCAGGCTAGTGGGAAGTGTCCCTGCCTATGGCAGGGGGTTTGGAACTGGATGATCTTTAGGGTCCCTTCCAACCCAACCCATTCATAGATTCGTGGAATGCTTTGAGTTAGAAAGGACCTTAAAGATCATCCAGTTCCAACCCCTCTGCCATGGGCAGGGACAGCTCCCACTAGCCCACGTTGGTGAAATACTTGAGGGGAGATGAGACACTGGAACAGGTTACCCAGAGGTGTGGCTGAGGCCTCATCCCTGGAGGCATTCGAGATCAGGCTCTGGATGTGTCCCTGTGCAGCCTGCTGCAGTTGGAGGTGTCCCTGCTGGATGCAGGAGGTGTTGGACAAGATGCCCTTGGAGGGTCCCTTCCAGCCCAATGGACTCTGCCTCTCAGCAGCCCCTGCAGCAGCCATGGGCACACTGCAGTGCTGTGCACCCCTGCGCTTCTCAGCTCAGACCCCCCCAAAGCCGCAGGGCTTTAGGCTGCAATGCAAAGCTTTGGGTGAGAAGATTTCACTGATGGAAGATGTCCAGGCAGGAAAAAGCTTTGGTTTCTTTTTGGCTTGCTCTGAGGCCTTTGCTGCTCTCTGTGTCTCCCAGGTCCTAGCTGATGCTCAGGCGCCCCTGGCATGATGCCGTCCCGAACCAACCTGTCCTCTGGCATCCCCAGCAGCAAAGTCAAATACTCCAAGCTCTCCAGCACTGATGATGGCTACATCGACCTGCAGGTACACCACACGATCACTTCTGTGTCCTCCATGGGCAGGGACCCCTCATGCCAGCCCAGGCTGCTCAAGGCCTCACCCAATCTGGCTTCGAGCCCCTCCAGGCAGGGCACATCCACAACCTCCCTGGGCAACCTGTGCCAGCCTCTCCCCACCCTCACTTTAAAGAATTTCTTCCTCGTGTCCACTCTCCATCTCCCCTTTCCCATCTCAAAGCCATTGTCCCTCATCCTGGCACTCCCAGCCCTTGTCCAAAGTCCCTCCCCAGCTCTCCTGCAGCCCCTTCAGGTACCAGAAGGCTGCTCCAAGGTCTCCCTGGAGCCTTCCAGTCAGCAAGGCTATGGCAGAGCCCTGCAGGGCTGCCTGAGTTTGTCCCTGTGCATCTCTGCTAGCTGTGGGTTTGTGCCTCTGCCACGGTGGGAGTTAAGCTGTTTAATACTGTTGTGTTTTTTTCCATCCAGTTCAAGAAGAGCCCACCAAAAATCCCCTACAAGGCAATAGCCTTGGCTGTTGTGCTCTTCATGATCGGCACCTTCCTCATCATCATCGGGGCCCTGCTGCTGGCAGGATACATTAGCAAAGGAGTAAGTGCTCTGACTCCTCTTCTGCTGAGAGCTTTGCCTCACTCACCCATTCCTCAAGGCCTGCTGACAAGTGTCAGGTTCAGGGGAGAAACTGAGAGCCAAAGGGCTGTGGGGAGACCATGACCCCCTCCTGCTGGCTTGCAGCTCTCTCCCTCTGGCAGCAGAGCCTCTGCCAGCTGCACTTGGGGCAGGTTCGTGGCTGCCTTGGAGACCTGCCAGGGAGGGCTGAGTGCCTCGTCTGACGCAGTGTCCCTGCAGAGGTCAGCTTGCTGTCCTGGGGAAAGTTCATGCTGGCATCACCACTCTGCTGCTGGTGGTCACAGAGTGGCTCAGGGTGGAGCAGTTGGAGGCTTTGTGGAGCCTCAACCTTGAGTATCTCCAGGCCTGCCCCAGCCACCTCCCCGGGCGACCTGTTGCAAGCGACGATGAAGAGCCGAGGCAGGGCTTAAAGGAAAGAGCTCCCCAAAGCTCTCTCTCTGTCTCTCACTGCACCCTCCTGTCTCTTCTGCCCAGGGCTCAGACCGAGCCATCCCCGTGCTCATCATTGGCATCTTGGTGTTCCTGCCTGGCTTCTACCACCTGCGCATCGCCTACTACGCCTCCAAGGGCTACCGCGGCTACTCCTACGACGACATCCCCGACTTCGATGACTGAGCCCTGCCATTAGTGATGTAATTAGCTGGGTGGTAAGAGCTGTTAGTCACCCTGCCTAGACCAGAGGGGGCCTGTACCCTTGTAGGTGGAGTTGCTCAGTCAGGAGATGCCAGCTTTGAGGTGCTGCAGGTTTTTCAGTTGCAGGGACTTGGGGAGTCTGGGAGCTGCCCAAAGAGCAGTGCTGGGTGGGAAGGAGAGGGTGGGGGTGGGGGGAGGTTGGTTGTGGTTTTCCTCTCGTGGTTCCAGAATGCTTGTGTGAAGTTCTCCTGGGGCAAGACAATTCTGAGCAGTTATCCCCAAGCAGCTGAAGCAAAGCAGCTCAGAGAGCTTTTCCCTCCCTGTTTGCAGAGTTGATTTTCAGTCTCAGTGAGGTTGTTGCCGTTGTTGGCTTTGCTTTTGCAGCCCAACACCACAGCTCAGTTCTCCTTTTGTTCCATGTCAGAAATGCTTCTGAACTCCTTGTCCTGTGCTTTTCTGGACCAACACAAGTCAGATGCCTACAAGAGGAGGGGGTAAAACTGCACCTGCCTGAAATTTCCTCCTGGTGCATTGGCACAACTCCTCTGGCCAGACTGACCAAGATATTCCCTCAGCAAAGACACCCTTGAGGCCTTTCCCCACCCCACTAACTTTGGGCAGCACCTACTGATGCTTTGAAAGGGCTGGTGTTGGGCTTTGCTGCTTGATGTAAAGGAACCAAGTGGGCATAGGGAGAAGAATTGGAACCTGGACCAGGACTCGAGTGTCCCAATAGCAAATCTCTTGGCTTTGAGCGGTGTGGAGGCTCCTGAGTTCCAGCTGTGTGTGTATTTGGGAGCCTTTTGACCTTGCCTAGACAAGATCCTGTGTGTGACTCCCCGGGCCAGTAAAGAGGAGCTCTCTGCATGGTTTGTCCTGAACAAGTCCTGTTGTTGTTGTTTAGCTGACTTCAGCCAGGAGAGGCAGATTGGTGCCTCTGTCTTGTGGGAAGCAAAAAGTGTCCCCCTCCTGAAGCAGGAATGCACTCAGTGTCCTGGAGAACATGGATGTGATAAGCAGTGATGCAAGCAGCTGTATTTAATACAAATAAACTTCACTCTACTCTGTGTACAGATCAGAGCTGTGTCCTTCACCTGCTGCAAGATCCTGGCGTGCACTGAAAACTCCTCAGGGCACACAGATGAAGGCTTTAGCTGAACCTGCTGCTTCCAGTCGCTGCTGTGGACCCCAATCAGCATCAGGCTTTGCTGAGCCAGCAGCTTTGCACAGCTCCATCTGCTCTCCAGGACCCTTGGCTGGCTCTGGGGCAGGGCTGGGGAGCTGGGATTAGCCTCTCCAGTGCCCTGGGTGCTCCTGCAGCAGGTCAGGATTTGCTTTTTGAACCTCAGAAGTGGTCCTTATTAAGTGTGCAGAGATCTCAGACTGCTGAGCAGGACAGGGAGGGGATTCTAGAGAATTTCTTCCTCCTCTCCACTGTCAATCTCCCCTCTCCCAGCTCAAAGCCATTGTCCCTCATCCTGGCACTCCCAGCCCTCATCGAAAGTCCCTCCCCAGCTATCCTGCAGCCCCTTCAGGTACTGGAAGAGGCTGCCTTGAGGTCTCCCTGGAGCTCTCTCCAGGTTGAACAGCCCCAACTCTCCCAGGCTGTCCCTACAGCAGAGGTTCTGCAGCCCTCTGATCATCTTGGTGGCCTCATCTTGACTCTCTCCGACAGCTCCAAGTCCTTCTTGTGCTGGTGCACCAGAACTGGAGGCAGTGCTGCAGGTGGAGTCTCAGCAGAGGGGCAGAATCCCCTCCCTGTGCTGCTGCTCTGGATGCAGCCCTGCAGCTGCAGGTGTTCAGAGGCAGAACTGCTGTGAGTGCAGAGCAGGTCCCTGGAGGTGAGCACAGTGCTGGGCAAAGGCTTTGCTCTGCCATTGCTCCTAAAATTGCCTTTTTTTCCTCCTCCAGTGTTCTCGCTCAAACCCAAAGCCTGAGCCAAGAGCTTTTTTTAACCTCCTCCTCCTCCTCTTCCCTCATTTGACTTAATTGGTTGGTGAGTGGCCTGGTGCCTGCGAGCAGGGACTGAGTGAATTCAGGAGCTGCCCTCCCACCTCTGGAGGTGGCCACGGTGCACGTTGTCTCCTGCCCTGCTGTGTCACACCAGCCCTCAGCCCTCACGTCCCTGCTGGCCCCGGGGCAGCTCTGCTCCCCAGATGTTGTCACGTTCTGCTCTTGGCAGCAGCTGGAATGTGTCAATTAGAGCTGGCCCTGGGCAGGAGCGAGGCTGCTGACGCAGAAGCATGAATCAGCCTCTGTCGGGGGACAAGAACAGGCACTTGTTTGGTTTGGGGGAGAGGGGAGGGAACTTTAGATGGAAAAGGAAGAGAGGGAGGCAGAAGATGCTTTCAAGTGGGGCTGAGGAGATGCAGGAAGTTGGGCAGCCTGGGCTGGCTGGGAAGGGTAAATAAATGGGGGCAGGAGAAGAGCCTGGAGCAAAGGCAAGGAAGTGACTGCCCTCGACGTGGGGGAAGCAGAGTGCACAGGGGACAGTCCCCTGGGCTGTGTCAGGGATGGCCACAGGCAGACCTCCACTGGGACTGGCTTACATCTAGGCTGGGAAAATGAGGCACTTCTGGGCTCATGAGAGACAGGGAACTGCTTGCCTTGGGGTCACCTGGAGGTGTTCCACAAACCTGGGGCCATGGTGGTGCTGGGCTGATGCTGGACTGGATGACCTTAGAGGACTTCTGCTGCTGAAGCAAATCTGTGGCTGTGTGCCTCAGCCTGGCTGCTCCACTGCTTCCCTGGGTGGTTCTTACTCTCTCTGCATTGGAGACTGCAGCTCAGCTGAATCCTCTCTGCCTTCTTCTGCTTGAGCACAGGGGCAGGGCCGTGAGGAGGCCACTTCAAACGTGTGGCTGAAACTAGGCCAGCAGTGGATGCTCTCCAACCTCCAACACCACCACAGAAGTGCTCATGAAGCTCTTTTTGCTGGGTGTCCACGTCCCCAAGTGCCCAAACCGTGTCCAGCTCCCCAGCAGCTCCTGCCCCTGCAGCAAAGGAGCATATCTGTGCCATGCACCCAAGGAGGGCTGGCACCTGGGGCACTGCAGCCTGGCACCCTGCTGCAGCCTGGCACTTTATCAGCCCTTCAGCAGGCTGCTGCCCTGCCCCGCCCCAACGCCTCCCACCCCAACAGGGAGCTAAGGGCACACACACAGGTGGTAGGCAGGGAAAAGGATTTAACAGGGGCAAGAGAGAGCTTGCAAGAAGACTTCAGTGCCACTGACACTACTGAGGAGTGGCAGGGAAGGAGTTAAGGAAGTCAAGGGCAGTTTGGAGGTTGGGGGGGGAGGTTGGAGTTGGTTGTTCCAGGAGCTGCTGTGGATTTCCCTTTTATCCTTCCACCTCTGAGTCTCAGCTGCCATCATAAAAAGGGTTGCTGGTCCTTCCTCTTGCCATTTTCCTGTGGACTCTGAGCCCTCCATGGCCTGGCCCTACCTTAACCTGTGTGCAGCAGCACGGTGGGAGAGAGCTGCTGGTAGGGAGCTATAAATAGTGACCCTGTGCAGCCCTGTGGCATCTGCACTTGCTATAATTGCCTGGTTTGTGCTCCTGTGACAAGTGTTAGCTCAGCTGTCAGGGAAAGAGGGAACTGAAAAGCATAGCCACAGACACTTTCCAGCTCTGGAGCTGGCCATTTAGCTCTGCCTTGGGCTCAGTTCTCCTTCCTACCTCAGGGAGTTCTTCTTTTCTCCAGCTGCAAGCAAATGATGATTCCCAGCATCTGCCCAGTGTGGTCTGGACACTGCAGTTGCAGAATCATGAAATCCAAGAATGGCTCAGGTTGGAAGGGACCTCAGAGATCATCTGCTCCAACTCCCTTGCCATGGGCAGGGACACCTCTCAAATGGATTTGGTTGCTCAAGGCCTCATCCAACACCTTGAACACCCCCAGGGAGGAGGCAGCCACAGCCTCCCTGGGAAGCCTGTGCCAGACTCTCACCACCTTCCTACTGAAGAACTTCTTCCTCAGCTCCACTCTAACCCTGCTCTGCCTCAGCCCCCAAACCATCCCCCCTTGGCCTGTCTCTGGTCCCCCTTCCAAGAAGCTCAGCAGAGAGCCTGGTTTGATCTCTAACTCCTGGCTCCTGCTCATCTACTTTGCCTCCTGCCACTGGCCAGAGGAGGTTGTTCTGCAGCAGTCACCTTCCCCCCGTGCCCAGAGTCACTGGGTCTGTTCCTGCCTGCTCACATGAGGAAGGGAATGAGTCATGGGGATAAAAGTGATGACAAAGTCTGAGGTCCTTCCTCTCTGAGCAGACTGTGGATGGCCTTTCAGAGGGTTCAAGCAATGGGAGTTGAAACAAAGATTCTCTTTCTGCTATCACTTCTCTGCTGGGTTGTGAGCAAGCAACCACAAGGCTGCTGCCTGCCAAGAGCTGAAGGGATCCTGCAGGAAGGCTGCAGAGAGACTTTTGCTGAGGGGGTCCAGAGACAGCCCAAGGGGGAATGGTTTGGAGCTGAGGAAGAAGTTCAAGGGTGGTGAGACTCTGGTTGCCCAGGGAGGTTGTGGCTGCCTTCTCCCTGGGGGTGTTCAAGGCCAGGTTGGATGAGGCCTTGAGCATCCTGGCTAATGAGAGGTGTCCCAGCCCATGGCAGGGGGTTGGAGGAGATGAGCTCTGAGGTCACTTCCAAGCTGAGCCATTCTGTGACTTTAAAATGCTTTTGCACATTGTGTCCCTGCTCTTTTGGAAGCAGATTAAATGGAAATAAGTCTCTCCAGTCCAGCCTGGACTCATCTGTCAGCAGAAGCTGACACATTCATTGCCACAGCTTTGAACAAAGGCCAAGCATGGACTTGATGCAAGGTGGCAAACCTCAGCTTGTGCCCTGCTTTGGGAACATCTCTGCAGGTGACAGAGGCTTCATCTGATGGGTGGCTGCAGGCAAAACATCACTGTGGGTGTGCAGTGGCAAAGCAACAGTGCCAGGAGCTGGCAGCCACAGGCTCCTGCTGTGCCTCCGCTGCTGCCACAACAGCTCACAGGCAGGAGATGTGGCTCCAGCAGCAGTGGCATGCAGAGGTGGCAGACAGGAGGAGGATGCAGACAGGTCCCTCCCCAAGGCATAAGGACTGGTTCTGATGAGAGGAAGGGGAATGAGCTGTGAGAGGTGACTAAGCCTTTCTCCTGCCTCCTCTGCTCAGCCCAGGCCTCCCTCCCTCTTTCCTCAGCAACTTCAACCTCATTTCTCTGGTCCAGCCCTGGGGTGCCAGACATGAGAGCATCAAGCAGATGAGCTGCTCATGCCCAGCCCCAGCTGAGGCAGTGCTCCTGGAAGTGTTCTTCACTGCTCCTCCTTCCCTCTGTTTGCTGGCACCACCTGGATCAGCGCCCTGGGGCTGGATGGAGCAGCCCCACAGCGAGGGCAGCTCTGGGTCGTTTGTGCTGTGCTGGCTGCCAGAATCTGGGGCTCTAACTACAAAATGTTTTGCATATGCAAATGACAGGGAAGGTGTCCTCTGCCCAGAGGCTCCCAGAGCTGAAACCACCTTGGTCCCAGCAGCAGGGATCCAACCGTTCTGTTCCTCCTGCTCCCCTGATGATTTACAGTGTGAATTCAGGCAACTGTGACTCTGCAGCCTCTGCTGTTCGTCTCCAGATCCAGCACAGCAGTGCTCCTGCCTCTTGGCTCGCTGGCTGAAGCCTCAGCAACTTGAGAACTTGGAGCAAAGGAGGCTGAGATCCTTGGACCAGGAGCCCAGCTTGCAGTTAGCAGCACTTTGCATTGCAGCCAGCACGCAGCTGCCCCTGGGCTGCAGGGACCACTGCTGGCTCCTGGGCACTTTGTCACCAGCTGACACCCCCAAGGCCTTCTCCTCAAGACTGCTGTGGAACCACTCCTCACCCAGCCTGGATTTGTACTTGGGATTGCCCTGACCCAGCTGCAGGAACCTTGCACTGGGCCTTGTCATTCAGCTTTACAAATAGTTCTTAGGAAGATTTTATTTTTTTAAACTTCGGCTAATTCCATTCCAATCCGAGGTTGGGGGTGGGGGAAGAGCCATCAAGTCACAGCTGTCCCCGAGATCAACTCTCTGTGTGTAGGTGAAGGCCCCCGAGGTGGTGGTTTCCACTAGGTGGTGGTAGATGTCTTCTACCAAGGGCGACTCTCTCCTGTTCTTTACTCCATGGAGCAGGACACAAATCCCAGGGGCTGCCCAGTTTAGTATCCTCTCCCCCTTCCAGTTACTACTCCACCTTGCAGAGGAAGAAGCACAAAGCATCACTGCTGGTGAGTTGCAAACGAATTTTTCTGCCCTTTCTTGTGGACTTTCTGTTCCTCTCCTAGGCAGCAGCTGAAGTGCTCAGGGGTTAGCATCATAGAATCAGTCAGGGTTGGAAGGGACCACAAGAATCAGGCAGTTCCAACCCCCCTGCCATGGCCAGGGACACCTCACACTAGACCAGCCTGGCCTTAAACACCTCCAAGGGATGAGGCTTCCACCACCTCCCCTGGGCAACCCCTTCCAGGCTCTCACCACCCTCATGCTGAACAACTTCTTCCTAACATCCAGTCTGAATCTCCTCATTTCCAGCTTGTTCCATCCCCCCCAGTCCCATCATTACCTGACAGCCCAAAAATTCCCTCCCCAGCTTTCTTGCAGGCTTCATTGTCTCTTGGGGTAATCCAGTTAAAGATATTCCTGCTGGCCTTGCATTGGCTTGTTCTTACCTCCTGGACTCTGGTGTGGGCTACACAGAAAATGTTGTTAGTCTTAAGTCGAGCAGACTCTAATGCCCTTGGTCTGTGTGGCTAGAAAAGAAAAGGCAACCAAGAAAAAAAAAAAAGAGAAAGGCACAGCAAGAAAAGGAGATGGGGAATTGGAAATGAGCTGTGGATCCCAGACCCACACCAATCTTCCCTTCTTATGAC
The DNA here is from genome assembly GCA_013396835.1 of Psilopogon haemacephalus. Lineage (NCBI taxonomy): Eukaryota > Metazoa > Chordata > Aves > Piciformes > Megalaimidae > Psilopogon > Psilopogon haemacephalus. The sequence goes on along the minus strand of VWZI01003272.1, from coordinate 130,913 downwards.
TGGATGTGGAGGTCTGATTTGGGTTTTCTGGAGATCCTGTGCTCATGTCCCAGCTGAGGCAACGCTTTGGTTTAAAATGGAAATGTTGAGCAAAGAGAAGAGGCACCTGCCAAAACCACCTCAGCCCTTCAGCTGATGCCAGTCGAGTCCATCCCCAGCCAACCCTGACCTCCTGTCCTCACCACCTGACCTGCACAGAGCCACGAAGAACCAAACCAAGCCAAGCTGGCATGCTCGGGGAGCAGGCTCGGGGAAGGTTACCTCAGATTATCACCACAGTCTCATGTTCCCTGGCTGCAGCTTGCCTGCCCTGCAGGAGTATCTCCTTACAGAGGCTCCCAGCTCCACACTGGCACAGCCTCACCACAGAACGGGTGAAGAGTGGCTCCAGAGCAGCCTGAAGGAGCAGGGTTTGGGGGTGTCAGTTGATGAACAGCTCAGCAGCAGCCAGCAATGGTTGCTGGCACCCCAGAAAGCAGCTGTCTGCTGGGCTGCATCCAAAGCAGGGAGAGCAGCAGCACAGGGAGGGGATTCCAAAGAAATTCTTCCTCGTCCCCACTCTCAGTCTCCCCTCTCCCAGCTCAGAGCCATTGACCCTCGTCCTGTCACCACAAGCCTTCCTCAGAAGTCCTTCCCCAGCTCTCCTGTAGCCACTTCAGGTTCTGGAAGGCTGCTCTGAGGTCTCCTTTATTGCTGGTGACTGCTGATACGTTGACATCATTGTGCAGGACATGCACATGCACATCCTCTGTCTCTCTCGTCCTCCCAATTCTTTTTATGGTCCTGTGAATCATTCAGGATGAAAGCAGCTGAAATTTTTTTTTTATAGGTACCTCATGGTTCTTCGCCACCTCTTAATAACAGAAATTCCATCTGCCAATAATGCCAGGAAAATGAGCTTTGCTTCTACAGCAGGGCACCAAAATGGGCTCTGGCTCCCTGCAGGAGTGAAGCTCCAAGGTATGATCTGAAGCTTTACATCCCAGGAGGCCACCTGGGAGGTAGTTTATCTATTTAAGAGCACCAAAGGCCTGGAAAATGCCTTCCTGGGCTTGGGCTCATGGTTCCAGGGGGCCTAGCCCTGCCAAATTCAATCCTTGGGGGCACTAAAGCCACCTTCATCACCTTTCCTCTGCCTGCCCCTAGGATTGTCACGACCCTGAGCTCTGTTGATTTGCTCCACTCCAATCTGCTGCAGGCATCCAACCTTGCCCCTGGCTGTATCCCCTGCATGGCTCTCTGCCACCCCCCTCCACCCGGGGAGGGCAGGTCAGAAACACTCTGAACACTTAAAAAAATATTTTTCAATTAAAAATAAATGTAGAGCTGTGTCCCTGCCAACGGTTTCTGAAAGCAGGGAGGCTGCATCACTGAGCAGGTCGGATCCATCCTCCTGGAGGAGCTGCTGTGGTCCCAATCAATCCTGCATCACCCAAGTGCCCCTTTGCATCAGGGCTGCCTGCTCCTCTACCCTGACAGCCGCAGGCTATTAACATTTAAAAGCTCCACTAACTCTGGCTACACGTTTGGGTCGAGGCCAGGTATTGAATGATGCTGAGGGATCAATATTCACAAGCTGGAGCAGCAGAGGAGGTGCTGGGTGACTTCTCCACACCCTGCCTGGTTCTCCATATGGCTGAGGTGGAAGCCCTTATGGAGCTTAACCAGGAAGGTATTTGCAGTGAGTGTGTGTGTGTGGATGGAGGAGAAAATAATGATGCAGGAGGATAAAGAAGCACAAATGGTCCCCGGAGGCCTCCCAGGGTCTGCAGGCTGAAAATAAGCTCCTGGGGTTCAACGATGAACCCCCTCTGTGCAGCAGGGAGAGCAGGATGGAAGGGGCAGGCAGCTGGTGAGAAGATACTCAGCAAACGCTCCCAGGAGCAACCTCTGTGCAAACAGCAACTATTAAGGCAAAGACCTGGAAGATCAACAAGGAATTGCAGGGTGAAATGATGCAGTGGGCGAGGACTGGTGTCAGGGGAGTGCAGGCTCGGCTGCCCGCTGCCATGAGCCACCTTCATCGACTAAGGCAGGGGAGAAAGCTCAGCAGCAGTCACTGTTACATCAAGAACATCTTTGTCATGACAGTGCAGAGCAATCCGTGCAGCCTCAGCAGGTCTGCAGCTGGCACCAAGCTGTGTGGCACAGGAGACCTGCTGAGGGGCAGGATCCATCCAGAGGGACCTGCACAGGCTGCACAGCTGTGCCCAGCCCAACCTCAGGGCATTCGACAAGGACAATTGGGAGGTCCTGCACCTGGGTGGGAGCAATCCCAAGCACAGCTCCAGGCTGGGTGGGGAATGGCTGAGAGCAGCCCTGAGGAACAGGACCTGGGGGTCTGGGTGGGTGTAAAGCTCAACAGGAGCTCAACAGGCCTCACCCCTGGAGGTGTTTTTGGCCAGGCTGGCAGAGGCTGTGGGCAGCCTGCCCTAGGGTAGGGTGTCCCTGGCCATGGCAGGGGGTTGGGGCAGGCTGATCCCTGTGGTCCCTTCCAGCCCTGACTCTGTGGTCCTGTGGTCCAAGCCCCATCATCATTTTGGGGAGCTCAACTTAGAAGTGCTTATCAAGCCCAGGAGCTTTCCTCCTCTTATGCCACGAGCCGGATGTATTTTTCCCAAAGAAACACCCCGAAAAGCGCAAACTGAACCCCCTGAGACGGCCAGGGCCGAGGGCTGCCTGGGCTGGCACCACAGCCCTGCACCGTTTTTGCCGGGGGCTGGGGAGATGATGATGACGGCCCCGGGGGCACAGAGCCCTCTCCTGAGGGGATGGGGCCAGGCCGGAGCCCGCCCTGGGCCCTCTCCCCGAGCCCTCTTCCCGCCCGCCCTGGGCCCTCTCCCTGCCCGCCCTGGGCCCTCTCCCTGGGCCCTCTCCCCGCCCGCCCCGAGCCCTCTCCCCGAGCCCTCT
>VWZI01003272.1:85640-126918 GCA_013396835.1 Psilopogon haemacephalus | reverse complement strand
TGTTGGTTTATTCCCCCCCTCCCCCGTTTCCATATATTTGTTCGCCTTTTTAAAAAATAAATAAAATATTTATTTTCAGTGCGGATCGAGGCGGCAAATATTTCTCTTTCCTCCTTTTCGCCATCGCTATCCTCCTTTTGTTTTAAGGTATATTTTTGGGTTGGGGGAGAAGTGATGGAGGTAGAACGGGGAAAAAATGCCTGAACAAAGCTTGATGGAAGCCTTCGGTTAAGGTTTCCTTACTTAAGGCACAGCGACCTACATCTTGCGTTTTTTTGTTAATGGGTTTTGCCTTTTTTTTTTTTTTCCCTCCTCCATCAAAGATGGGAGTGCAGGCAGAGCCTTGCACAGGTTCATCCTTGTCCTTGCGTTTTGGACCCCTCCCCGGCTGGCGTTTCGTAGGCTGGGAAGGCAAAAATCCTTGCCCAGTTTGTGGCCCTTACCCCTGCCAGGTAAATGCAGGCAGCAGCTGGCCCCATAAAGGCAGCTGCAGGCAGAGCCAGGAGAAGATTGTGGCAGGAAAGGGAAGTCCCCAGGTGTACTTAAGGCAAGGTAAAGACCTCTCCTGATAATGTTTTTCCATCTTACCATTTGCCCCACGCAGGTGAGTTGGTGTTGGCCAGGTCAGTGCTGGGCTGTTGAACCTGACCAGCTGGAATAAAGCCACCAAATGCTCTGCTTTCGGGGCGGGGGGGGAGCTGAACATCTCTCCTGTTACCCTCGGTGTTGCTATGCTGGAGCAAGCTGTAAATTACCCTGTTTAAGCTTAAGAGGAGACCAAGCTGATTCGGGTGGTGCTTTTACTGGCAGCTGGAGCTGGGTGCAGGCTGTAAAACGTAGTGAAGCAGCAGCACAAGTGCAGGGACTGCTGTGCTGCATGCACACTGCCAGAGCTGGGCTTGCTCTGCACACCTTGCTCTGCCGAGTGGTTTCACTGCAGATAAGGGATTATTGCAACAAGTAGCTCAGGTTGGTAAACTGCAGAATAAGCCTTGAGATATGGCGAGCAATTGGATTAGTAGTTGATGAGCCCTTACAACCCTCCTCCTGGCTCCCGGTCTTGATCCAGATAGCTTCAAATTAGAGCAGCGTTAACCGTGGAGATGCACTGGGGGAAATTCAACCTTGGGCTAGCAATGAGGTTAAACCAGCCTTGAGATTTTTATCGGGGATTTAGACAAGCTTTTGGCTTTGGCCAAGATGCAAATAGGAGCTGAAAACTTGTCAGGGTCCCGGAGGATAAGGGAAGGAGTTAAGACTGCGGTTCTTAAGAGCAGGCTGTGCTCCTGCTGCTCAACAGGCCACCCCAATCCTGGTTTAAAACCCACCCCAATCTGCCATTTGTCTTAAGCTAGGCTGAGCTCTGGTGACTGCTTTCTCCCGGCACCTTCCTCTTGTGTTGAGTAGCTGTAAGGAGCTGGATGGGAGTGAGGTTCTCTGCACTGAGCCTCTTGCTCGCTTTGCATCCTTGGTGCTGAACCATCTGAAGGAGAAGCAGCTTCTGGAAGAGCAGGAAGGTTTGGGCTGCAGGTTGATGAATGCTTCCCCCCGGTGACATCAGCAGTCTGAGCAGCCCCCATCCATCATGGGCTGCACTCAGCCAAGCCCTGCAGTGACCCCCGGGTGGTGCTGGCAGCCCTGGGTGGATGGTTGGCTGCTCAGTCAGCCAGGTCAGGAAGCTTTTTTTGGGATGAGCCCACCAAAGCTTTGCTTTTCTGTTGGAGCCTGATCCGCTTGGGGGATCCTTACACTCCCTGAGCCACGGATCAGAGTTGGGTGTCCATCCCTGAAGCTGTCCTAAGTGTTGTGTGTGTGGGGAGTGGTTCTCAAATCGCAGAATCGAACAGCTTCAGGGGTTGGGAGGGACCTCCAGAGTGCAACCTAAGGCTGCTAATAGGAGAGGTTTTGTTTCCTGCAGTTGAAGCTAACAGAGTTTAATTCCAGTGGAGAAAGAGAAGTTGGTTGGGGACAATCTTCTTTAAGGGGAGCTTAAGATAATGGCAGTGTTGGAGGCTTTTTTGGTTTGGGTTATTTTTTTTTCCCTCCCATCATAAAACTGAATTTTGCCCACTTCTGTTTAGGATTGTAGGATGGCTTAGGTTGGGAGGGACCTTGGAGACACCTACTGCAGCCTCCCCTCCCTGGGCAGGGAGACAGACTGCAGAGCCTGCTGCATTTCTGTGCACTTAGCACGTCGAAGGTCTTTAAGCTGAAGCAAGTTGAGTTTTCTTTCTTCGCTTCTGGTGCTGTGTTTATTTTTTGTCTTCCTGCTCCGGCCAGACCTGTCAACTTCCTCAATAAATGAACTTTCTTATTGTGCTGTGAAGAGACTTTATTGTGCTCTTTGGGTCGGTTGGAGAGGACTGGAAACCTAAACGAGCGAGAAACTTCACTCCTCTTCAGCAGAGATTCCTCCAGAAGTGGCTGTTAAGCTGCTCTAATGGCCCAGCCTGAACCGCAGCAGTTAACCTCTTGTGATCCTCGTGGGTACAGTCACACTCTGCTGTTCCAGTTCATAGCAGGTTACAAACCAGTGGCCCATGCAAGGTGATACTGGAAAGATCTCCTCCTGCTGTAGCTGTTCCTGGCACTGCTCTTGGTTGAGCCGCATAAGGAAGCTGAAGCCCCAAAAGACTGTTTGGGGCCATTTCTTCAGGAGAGAGCCTTTGGTTGGCAAACTCCTTTGTGCTTTTATCCTTAGGAGAGGAGCTGCAGGAGGCTGCACAGAATGGTTCTGGTTCCGTGGAAGGGGATGGTGCACGGGGGAGGTTTGAAAGCTCAGAGGAGGTGATGCTGAGGGATGTGCTTTAGTGGTGACCTGGCAGTGCTGGGCTAATGGTTGGACTTGATCTTGGGATCATAGCGTTACAGAATGGCAGGGAATGGGAGGCACCTCCAGAGATCATGGAGTGGTTTAGGTTAGAGCAGGAGCACCCAGAAACAAATCTAGATGGGTCTTGAAAGTCTCCAGAGAAGGAGACTGTAGAGTCTCTCTGGGCAGCCTGCTCCAGGCCTCCACCGGCCTCACAGCAAAGAATTTTTCTCCTCATCTTCAGGTGGAACCTCCTGGGTGCAGTTTGTGTCCACCTTAAAGGTCTTTTCCGACCTAAACAATTCCCTTGTGTTGCTGAAAAAGAAATATATTTGTATCAGATGTTCTCATTTGTGAAGCCTTTAGTGGTCAGGAAACCAGCTGAGAGCAGTTGCAGTCTGCTTTTATTTTACTTTAAAGCTGTGAAGCTTGAGGAGGGCAGATTGAGACTGGAGATGGGGAAGAAATTCTTGAGAGGGAGGGTGGGGAGAGGCTGGCACAGGGTGCCCAGGGAGGTGTTCAGGACCAGGCTGGATGAGGCCTTGAGCAACCTACGCTGGTGGGAGTTGTCCCTGCCCTTGGCAGGGGTGTTGGAACTGGATGATCTTGAAGGTCCCTTCCAACCCAGCCCACTCCAGGATCGCAGTGCTCTGGATGCTGTTGGTGCCTGCCTGGTGTCAGTGATGGGAAGGAGATGCTGGAGCCGTTTGCCTGCTGCAGTCTGCCCTCTCCCATCTTTCCTGAGCACTCTTCTCCTGCACAGGAGGAGACATCTGAAGAGTTTCCTTTTATTCCTGCCCTTGTTCCTTTTCCCCCCGTTCCAGTATTGTCTCATCTGGAAGCACACAGCTCGGTGCTGCTGCTCTGTTGTGCTTTTCAAAGCAGAAGTGTCTCTATCTTCTTAGCTCTCTTCAAGGTCGCAGGGAATAGCTGATTAAAGCAGGGGTGAGGCTGCATGTCAGGACTTTTACTTTTTATCTAGAAGCCTGGAATGGAACTGAAGTGCTCACAGCAATGTTGACAACCTCTGCCTTTGTGTGTCCAGTCACACTGAAGTGCCCCACAGCGATTTGCAGCTCTCCCTGGTCAGTGCTGGGCTGAGGTTTGGCTTTCAGTGGAGCCTTTGAATTGCTGTGGCAGGGAAAAAAGGCAGCAGAGCCTAGGAGAAAAGGCAGCAGAGCCTAGGAAAAAAGGCAGCAGAGCCTCTTCCATTTTTGCCCTTTGCATGGAGAGTCCCAGCAGGCTGGGGGTTGGAAAGCATCATCATATAGTGTGGGTTGGAAGGGACCTTACAGCTCATCCAGCTCCAACCCCCTGCCATGGGCAGGGACAGCTCTCACCAGCCCAGGCCTTGGACACCTCCAGGCAGTGAGCATCCACAACCTCCCACCTCACTATAGCCTCTTTTCAGGGAGCTGCAGAGAGGCAGAAGGTCTCCCCCCAGACTCAACACCCCCAGGTCCCTCTGCTGCTCCTCCCCAGTCCTTTTCTCCAGACCTTTCACCACTTCCTTGCCGTTTTCTGGATCTGCTCCAGTCCCTTCTGGGAATAAGGAACCCAAAACCAACCCCAGCATTCGAGGTGTGTCCTCACCAGTGCCCAGTCTGGGGGGGACACAGTCACCTCCCTACTCCTGCAGGCTGCTGGTGGCCTTGTTGGCCACCTGGGCACAGTGCTGGCCAAACACACATTGCTAAGGAAGCAGATGGTGGCTGCTGGCCATGGCAACACTTTTCACCCCAGCCTTCCTGAACACCCAGCAGAGGAGGTGAGGCTGCCAGGCTGCTTAAACACAAGCCTGTCTCTATAAACACTTCCAGGCTTGTTGTGAAATTAATAAATTAGTAATTGGTTGGCTTTAGGTGTGGGAATCCAGCTCGGGGCTGCCTGCAGTTGTTTGGTGCATGGGCAGGGAGGGAGCAGTGCTGGTTGGGCTTTAAAAAATCATTACTGGCAATAATGACTTAATTTTTTTTTTTTCCCCGTGCCTGTGGGGAAACCACGAGGTGCTTGGTGACCAAAGCTCGTGGGACAAACAGTTGGGCCACAGCTCTGCCTGATAAAGCCTCCATTATTGCTGAGGGAATCAATAACAGCTTCTAGGGCTGGGCTGCGCCACCGAGAGTCAGAGAATCCTTCTGGGTGGCAAAGACCTTCCTGACTCAGTCCAACCATTCTCTGCCTCTGCCAGGGCTGGGGCTAGAGCATGGCCCTCAGCTGCACATCTTGTGGGCAGCAGGGTGAGGGAAGTGATCCTGCCCCTCTGCTCCCCACTGCTGTGACCTCACCTGGAGTACTGCATCCAGTTCTGGAGCCCCTGGGACAAGAGGGATGTGGAGGTGCTGGAAGGGGTCCAGAGAAGGGCCAAGAGGATGAGCAGAGGGCTGGAGCTGCTCTGCTGGGAGGAGAGACTGAGGGAGTTGGGGCTGTGCAGGCTGGAGAGGAGAAGGCTCCCAGGGAACCTTCTTGTGGCCTTGCAGTATCTGAAGGGAGCTACAAGAAAGCTGGGGAGGGACTTTCTAGGCTATCAGGTAGTGATGGGACTTGGGGGGGGGATGGAACCAAGCTGGAAATGGGGAGATGGAGACTGGATGTTAGGAAGAAGTTGTTCAGCAGGAGGGTGGTGAGAGCCTGGAAGGGGTTGCCCAGGAAGGTGGTGGAAGCCTCATCTCTGGAGGTGTTTACAGCCAGGCTCTCCACTCCCAATCTCCCCTCTCCCATCTCAGAGCCCTTGTCCCTCATCCTGTCACTCGTAGCCCTTGTCAAAAGTCTCTCCCCAGCTCTCCTGCAGCCCCTTCAGGTGCTGGGAGGCTGCTTTAAGGTCTCCCTGGAGCCTTCTCTTCTCCAAGCTGGCCAGCTCCAACTCACAGGGTTGGACTCAATGATCTTAGGAGGTCTTTTGCAACCAAGACAATTCTCTGATTGTGAGTGAGGCTACTGTGGAGCACAGCAGAGGCTGTCTGCACAGCAGCACACCAACAATCATTCCATCTCCCCCATGCCTGGCAGCCTTGAAATGTTTCTTCTGCAAGTGCTTATAAATTTGCTGATTATTCCCAGGAAAGATTTCTTGAAATAATCTCGAAGGAGTGAAAGGTCACCAGGCAAGCAGGGCAGGACTCTCCCAACTGGGTAATTAAAAAGAAAATTAAAAAGTGTGCTAAGTTGGAGACTGACTCGTGGCTATGCTTTGAAGATTAAAAAGGCTTTTTTTTTTATTATTATTATTTCAGAGGAAGGAGGTTGGGACTGGAGGGAGGAGGAGGAGGAGTGTGGATGCTGTTGGAGCAGTTGGGCAGTGCTATGAAGCTGTAATCTGCTGAACTGTGAGTGGGGTGCAGGGGTCAGGGAGCAGACCTCTGCCTCTGCTGTTCTTTCCCCTCCCTTAGCTGAAGGCAGAGTTTGCAACCTGCCTGCGTGGTGCAGGTGGAGTCTGAGGCAGCTGAGCAAGAGGTGTGTGGAGTTCAGAAGGGGCTGAGCAGAGCTTTGGCAGCAATGTGTTTTGCCTTTAGGACATGAAAATTACAACTTCAGCTCCAAACCTTCCCTGTTCTTCGCAGAGCCTGCAGCAAGAGCAGTCTGGTGGTGCTCTCTGTACAGAAACTCCTTGCAGCCACGAAACGGCCTCCTTAAAGGGAGGTTGTAGGCAGCTGGGGTTGGGCTCCACTCCCAGGCAACCAGCAACAGAACCAGGGGACACAGCCCCAAGCTGTGTCAGGGCAGGTCCAGGCTGGATGTCAGGAGGAAGCTCTGCACAGAGAGTGATTGGCATTGGAATGGGCTGCAGGGGAGGTGGTGGAGTCCCCATCCCTGGAGGTGTTCAGGAGGAGGCTGCATGAGGCACTCAGTGCCATGGGATAGGGTGGACTGGATAAGCTTGGAGGTCTCTTCCAACCTAAGCTATTCTAGGCTAGGAAGAGGCTGCCCAGAGAAGCTGTGGAGGCTCCAAGCCTGGCAGTGTTCAAACGCAGGTTGGATGTGAGGCTTTGAGCAGCTTGGTTTAGTAGGAGGAAACTAAACAATCTCCAAGGTCCATTCCAACCCAGCCCATTCTGCAACTCTGCAGTATCTGAAGGTTCAAAGGCAGGATTGCATTGCCAGGTGGCACTGGGTTAGGTTATCACAGAATTGACCATGTTGGAAAAGAGAGTAGGTTATCACAGAATTGACCATGTTGGGATCAATGAGTCCAAGCTCTCACCCAACCCTGCTCATTAACTCACCCCTGGCACTGAGTGCCTCCTGCAGCCTCCTCCTGAACACCTCCAGGGATGAGGACTCCACCACCTCCCCTGCAGCCCATCCCAATGCCAATCACTCTTTCCATGCTCTGGCAGGGGGCTTGGACTCGATGATCTCTTTGGGTCCCTTCCAACCCCTGACATCCTCTGAAACCTCTTCCGAACCTGCAGCCTGAACCTGCCCTGGCACAGCTTGGGGCTGTGTCCTCTTGTCCTGGGTGAATCAGAGCTGTGGTGCCGAGGGCTTAGCACCAGCCAGGGCAAGGGTTGAGGAGCAAACTTCTCAGCCTCTGGCTGCAGCGGAGACGAAAGGCTGGGCCCGGGGCTGCGCTTTGCACATGGGCAGAGCTCTTTGCCTTCCTCCGCTGCCTGAGCCGTGCGCGTCCCCGGCGGCAGCTCCCGGCCAGCCCCGCACGGCCTCTGCCCGCTCCCTGCTCCCATATGCCCTAACAAGCTGCTGCCTGCTGCCGAGCTGCTGCCGGCAGCTTTGGGCTGCTGGCGAGTGGGCAAGCTCGGGGCGATGCCGGACCCGGGGGGGAGCGAGATGGAGCTAGATGGCGCCAGGCGCCTGCGGCTGCCGCTCGGCCCGGGAGAGCTCTGCTCGCTCCTGCCCCGCTCCTGCCCCGCTCCTGCCCCGCTCCTGCCCCGCTCCTGCCCCGCTCCTGCCCCGCTCCTGCCCCGCTCCTGCCCCGCTCCTGCCCCGCTCCTGCCCCACCGGCACAGGCTCAGCACTGCGCAGCTCGGGGCCGCTTTCTGGGTTCGTTATCGCAGAGCTGCGCTGCCACAGGCTGCCCGGAGAGGTTGTGGAGCCTTTCCATGTGTCCCTGTGTGAGCTGAGCTGGTTTGGGTGGTCCTGCTCTGGCAGGGGAGGGTTGGACTGGATAAGCTCTTTGGGTCCCTTTGAGATTCATCTTGAGCACTGCCTTCAGTTTGGGGCTCCCCAGTTGCAGAGGGACAGGGACCTGCTGGAGAGGGTCCAGGGGAGGGCTGGGAGGATGCTGAGGGGACTGCAGCAGTGCCTGGGGAGGAGAGGCTGAGGGACCTGGGGCTGCTTAGGCTGCAGGAGAGAAGACTGAGAGGGGGTTGAATCAATGTTTGTAAGTGTGTGAGGAGCGGGGGGACAGGCTCTGCTCACTGCTCCCTGCCAAAGGCCAAGGAGCAGCGGGTGGAAGCTGCAGCTTGGACTTGGATCATCTTTATGGTCCCTTCCATTCCATGCTTCTATGCTGCTGGGGAGGCTGAGGATTGCTAAACCTTGCCTTATGGGACAGAGCTTGGAGATCTGGGACCTCTTGAGGTCCAGCTCCGTGGCTCTCGGAGCTGTTTCCAACGCAAGTTGCACAACGAGGTCTTAGGGAAGGAGAAGCTTGGGAGGACAAAATCCTGACGCCGATGACATCCGCCGGGGCCAGGCATGTAAATATTTACAGCCCTCGAATTTGGGGGGGGGCTGGCTGGGTTCTTCTCCCTGTGGCAGGTTACGTAAAGCCCTGGCAGGCTGCTGGGGCAGCCGCGCGTACCTACTCCGCCGTTACTCACAGGCGGCCCCGGCGGAGCCCTCCCCGCCCGTGCGGTGCCTTCCCCCCCTGGCCGCCGTTGTGTAAGGCGCAGGGGTGGGGATTGGGCACACTGCGGTTATACAATGCCGGCGGCCCCAGCGCCTTATAAAAATCCTTCCTTCGACCATGTCCGCATCCTTTCAGGCTGCGGCTTGCAGCGCCGAGTGCTGCTCGGTGCTGCGCGGAGCTGCGGGCTGGGAGGAGGGCAGGAGGGGGAGGGCTTGGCCGAAGCTGGGGCAGGTTTCTGGAGGTAAGAGCTGCCTGCAATATTCGGATCTTAACGAGGATCTGCGGAAACTCAGTGGGCTTAAAGCTGGCAGCCTCCAGCCGCTCAGTTTCAGTATCTTAAAGGTTCGGCGACTTAATTCTGCCTTTGAAAGTTGATGTCCCCCTGCGGACGCGCTGCAGGTGACCCCTGGGGGGGCTCTTCCAGAGCTCTTCCCAGACCTGGGAAAGGTCTTTCCACTTCACCTGTAAATTTTGGCTTCCTTGGAAATGGCTAAAAGGGGGAGTGCTTGTGTCCCCCCCTCCTTCCTGCCCCGAATGCAGCATCTCAGTGAGGTTTGGCAAGCTGCTTGGCTTCCAAATTAAGTGGAAATATTTGCTTTGAGATGAGCCTCGTGGATCCGCTCAGTGTAAACTGCCCCAAGTGTGTCATCACTTACTGGGTTTGTCCTGGGTTTTGTGGTGGCTTTGAAAGCTTTTGTGATGGTTTTGTAGGGGGTTGTGATTTTTTTTTTTTTGAGGGGTTGTGTTGATTTATTTTTAGAGTCCTGGGTTTTTAGGGGGGTTGTGCTGATTTTTAAGGGGTCTGTGCTGGGTTTTTTAGGAGGTTTGTCCTGATTTTTTTTAAGAGAATTTGTGCTGTTTTAGGGGGGTTTGTGCTGGGTCCCTGTTGGGGTTTGTATTGCTTCATGGACTAAATGGTTCCCTTTCATCAAGGAGCAAGTATCACTTTCAGGAGTAGGTGTTGGAATCCCTGAGCCTTTGCAAAGGAGCTTCGTGTTCAGAGCTGAAGCAGTTGGCACATTCCCCTGATTTGCTTAATAAATGGATTTTTTTTTTTTTCTCCTAGCTGAGGCTCTTAACTTCACCTTCATTTTAATGTGATTAAGGTCTTGGGAAGAAAAAAAAAAATAGCTTTCATCAAAGTGCCAAAGAGAAGTACAAAGAAATCAGGGGAAAGCAGCAGTGTGTGCTGAGGTTGCTTCTGGAGTGTTGGAGGAACATTCGTGAAGGGTCTGTTCACATCCAGAGCAGCAGGGAGGGAGCTGAGTGCTTAGGGTGTTCCTGGAGGCTGCAAGGGCTGGCTGCTGGTAGCAACCAAGATAAGAGCTCTTGTGGCCAAGGGGGCCAGTGGGATCCTGGGCTGCATCAAGGGAAGTGTGGCCAGCAGGGCTAGGAAGGTTCTTCTCCTCCTCTGCTCTGCCCTAGTGAGACCACACCTGGAATACTGTGTCCAGTTTTGGGGCTCCCTAGTCCAACACAGAGACCTGCTGGAGAGAGTCCAGAGGAGGCTGTGAGGGTGATGAAGGGACTAGAACATCTCTGCTGTGGAGAAAGGCTGAGAGCCCTGGGGCTGCTTAGTCTGGAGCAGAGAAGGCTGAGAGGGGACCTGGTCAGTGTCTGTAAAGACCTGAGGGGTGGCTGCTAGGATGAAGGTGCCAGGCTGAAGGTGCCAGGCTCTGTCTGGCAGTGCCCAGTGACAGGCTAAGGAATAATGGACACAAACTGGAACCCAGGAGGTGATGGCTTCAAACTGGAAGAAGCTGGACTGAGATTGGACATGGGGAAGAAATTCTTCCCCAGGAGGGTGGTGAGATTTGCCCAGAAGAGCTCTAGGGGCTCTAAGCCTGGCAGCGTTCAAGGCCAGGCTGGGTGAGGCTTGGAGCAGCCTGGTCCTGTCCATGGCAGGGGGATTGGAACTGAATGACCTTTAAGGTCCTCCCCACTCAGTGTTTCTGTATTTAGTGGCACAGCTCCCACCTCAGGTGGTTTTGTTTAGAATTGAAGCCCAAAGAAGTTTGGCTTTGTTGTTTTTTGGTTTTTTTTTTAATCAATAATTGGAGTAACCAAATGTGGGTGTTGCAAGCTGCGAGGTGCTTTGCTCCCCATCTCATTCATCTGGCTTTAGGTCCCCTGCTCAGCAAGCTCATTCAGCCAGGAGGTTAATGAGCTTTAGCTAATGTGCTTCCCATCAGGGCAAGGCTTGAGCTGGGCAGGACTCCCCAGGGCGGCTCTGTGCAGACATGCCCCAACCTTGGTCAGTCGTTAAGGAGCTGTTCTGGACGGCACTCAAAATACTGCTTAGAAATTCATTAGAGCCTGCAGAGCAGAGCCTGGTGGAGCTTTGAAGACCTGCTTTGAAGTGAGGGCAGAAGCCAGCTCAGGACTCAAACTTCTGAAAGTGCCCTACAACTCTTGGGCTTGAAAACCGAAATGGTGCAAGTTTGGGCATAGATTGAGGCTGCAGATTAGGAAGGAATTCCTCGGAGCAATGGATGGAAGCTGCAGCACAGGAGGTTGCAGCTCAACCTTGCCTGTGTGGGTCCCAGAGCAGTGGCACAGACTGCCCAGAGAGGTTGTGGAGTCTCCTTGTCTGGAGCCTTTGCAGACCCTGTCTGGATGTGTTGCTGTGTGCCCTGAGCTGGCTTGGATGGTCCTGGCCTGGCAGGGTGCTGGGCTGGATGAGCTCTTTGAGTCCTTTCACCCTCTGATGTCCTGTGAGCCTGGGATCCCTTCCAACCCCTGGCACCCTGCGAGGTGTGGTGGTGCAGTGGCAGGGAGCACATGGGAGAGGGAATTGCTTCCCCTGCAGGGCTGGGATGTGGCAGCAGCAGCAAGTGGTGACTTGAGACAGGGCTGTGAAGTGATATGGAGAGGTGTGAAGGAGCCTTCAGAGTTCCATCCTCCTGCAGGGGCAGAACCTGAATGCAGAGGGACTGCACCTTCCTAGAGTCACAGAATGGTTTGAGCTGGGGAGGGTCTTACAGATCATCCAGTTCCAACCCTCTGCCATGGGCAAGGACACATCCCACTAGCCTGGGCTGCTTAAGGCATCATCCAGCCTGGTCTTGGACACCTCCAGGGAGGGTTTTGAGCTGGAAGAGGGGAGGTTGAGACTGGAGAAGAAATTCTTGACAGTGAGACTGGGGGAGACACTGGCACAGGTTGCCCAGGGAGGTTGTGGATCACATTCTGTGCTTGGGCTGGTGGGAGGTGTCCCTGGCCCATGGCAGGGGAGGGTTGGAACTGGATGACCTTTAAAGTCCCTTCTAACCCAAACCACTAAGTGTGCTGAGGGACTCAGGGAGGTCTTTCCTCTTCCAGGAGGGTTTTCTCCTGTGACTTTGCACTTGGCTAGATCCTAATCTTATCTCGGGCACTGTAAAATCCTTCTCAGCTTTTGGTGTCTCAGGGCAAATCATCTCTGAGCAGTGGAGGTAATTTGATGTACCAAGAGGTGAACGTTCATCAGTGGCAGGGTGGAAATTTCACTCCTGGCCTTCCCATTTGATCCAGGGCAGCAGATAATCCATTGTACTCCCTGTCCCTGGCTGCTGGGCAGTGATTTTTATCTCTCTTTACAGGAGTTTTCATCATCTGAGCAGTCAGATTTGTTACAAAGGGCTATAAAACGTCTGAGTCACCTCTGCTTGCTTGGTGGGGTCAGGCCTGATAAAGAATCTTATCCCTCAGATAACCTCAGCTGCTGCTCCCTAAAGGTCTCTGGATCAGTTGGACACTTCTGATGGTGGAAGGAAAAGGTCTCCTGCACATCTCTCATTGTCTCCAGCGCCACTGGCTGCAAATTTCACTGCTCAGTACAAGCCAGAATCATAGAATGGTTTAGGTTGGAGGGGACCACAAAGCTCATCCAGTCCAAACCCTCTGTAACTGTGCCAAGGCTGGGGCTAAACCAACTTTTACTCCCAACTTTTACTCCAGATTCTATTCGTTGCACTCAGTGACCTTAAAGGTCTTTCACAAGCAGAAGGATTCAGTGGCAGTGTCAGAGAGCATTAAGCAGCTAATTACCCAAGGTCTTCTCTTCTTCACCTCAGCCACAGCCTGAGAGGAGCTGAGCTGCATTTGCTGAGCCTGCAGTGCTGTGCAAGGGAGCACTGCTAGGAGCAGCAGACAGGTGTGGCTGTGGAAGGAGCTGGCCAGGAAGCAGGAGCACAGGATGAGATTGCTCCCAGGAGCAAGCTGTAGGGGTGGCACCTGCTAAGCAGCTGTCACAGCACTCCAGGGAAGGATCTGTGCCAGATCCAGCCCAGGGCCTTTGGGCTTTTGCAGATGGCTGAAGAACCCTGAGAGCTCAGCCTGTTGCATATGCTGAGGAGATTAGAATCCAATTAAGGTGACAGTTTAATTATGATCCTCACAGAATGGGAGGGGTTGGGAGGAACCTCTGGGGATCATCCAGCCCAAGCCCCCTGTCCAGAGCAGGGGCACCCAGGGCAGGGCACACAGGAACACATCCAGGTGGGTTTGGAAGGTCTCCAGAGAAGGAGACTCCACAACCTCTCTGGGCAGCCTGCTCCAGGCCTCCAGCACCCTCACACCAGGGACATTTCTCCTTATGTTGAGGTGGATCCTCATTCTGTGTGAAAGGGGCCCCAGGAGGTGTGTTTGTACAAACATCTTGGGGCTGATGAAGCCAACACTGACTTCTCTCCTCCCTTCTGTGTCCCTTGATGCCAGAGCTACACAGAGAAGCAGCCCTCATGTCCCGGCTGGACTGCTGAGCCCTTCCCTGATTCCTGGAGCTGCTGCCCTTGAAATCAGGATCTGTCTGTAGTGCTTGGCCTGGCATCCCAGAAACATCCTCCTGGGTGCTGCATGCAAGTCCTGGACGTCCTGGAAACGATGGGGATTGGGAAGAACACCACTTCCAAGTCGGTGGAGGCAGGAGGCTCAACCGAGGGCAAATACGAGGAGGAATCCAAGCACCCAACCTTCTTCACCCTGCCTGTAAGTGACAGCTCCAGGGGCAGCCTGGGGGAAGCACCCACTGATGTTGTGCTCTGGTTGCCTACTACACAGCCTTGATTGCCACAAGCAGGCAGTCAAACTTCTTCTGCCACTTGGCTACCTGTAGGCAAGACCAGTGGGGGTGGGATGGAATCCTGGCACCAGCCCTCAGGTCTCCCATTCCCAGCATGAGCCTAAGATGTTGAGCTCCACCTGCAGCAAGAGCAATGTGGTACTGGAGCATGTCCAGAGTAGAGTGGTGGAGCTGAGGAGGAGCAGCTGAGGGAGCTGGGGGTGCTGAGCCTGGAGAAAAGGAAGC
This sequence comes from Psilopogon haemacephalus, assembly GCA_013396835.1. Classification (NCBI taxonomy): domain Eukaryota; kingdom Metazoa; phylum Chordata; class Aves; order Piciformes; family Megalaimidae; genus Psilopogon; species Psilopogon haemacephalus. The sequence continues at coordinate 113,010 of VWZI01003272.1, read as the reverse complement.
TGAGGGGAGACTTCCTGGCCCTCTGCAGCTTCCTAAATGGAGCAGCAGATGACAGCAAGGAGACCTTTCACAACTTGCACTGGCTTGGAAGGGACCTTCAAAGGTCATCTTGTCCAACCCTCCCTGTACTCAGCAGGGACTCCTCCAGCTGCCCAGGGCCACATCCAGTCTGATTTTGAATGTCTCCAGGGATGGGGACTCAACCACACTCCTGGGCAGCCTGTGCCAGGCTCTTAACCACCCTGCTACTGAAGAACTTCTTCCTCATCTCCAATCCATTCTCCCTTGGCCTGTCTTAGACACCCTCATGAGAAGTCCTCTGCAGCCTTCCTGCAGGATCCCTTCAGCTCTTAGCAGGCAGCTCTGAGGTCCTTCTGGAGCCTTCTCCTCTCAGGCTGTGGTGTCAGTCTTGGACACGCTGTTAGAGCAGTGGTTCCTCACCAAGCTTATGATGCCAAGCTCCAAGGGAGCAAACTTGAGTGCTGGGGCTGAGAGCCCAGGGCCAATGGTTACTTTAAGACCTTGTGGGAGTTCTTTTTGGTTTATTGTTCAGGTGGTGATAAATGGTGGAGCAACCTCCAGTGGTGACCAGGACACAGAGGACACGGAGCTGATGGCCATCTACACCACAGAGAATGGCATAGCAGAGAAGGTAGGTGGTGAGAACCCATCCTGCCTCTTCCACTGCTTCTTTGCCTGCTCCACTTGGACTTGACCAAGAGCTTTTCTCTCCCTGGTCCAAGCTGCTGACTTGCAGCTGGGGCTTGGGGGGTTTGTGTGCTGGTGACTGCTCCCACAGCCTGCAGAACAGCAGGAGTGACTCAGCAGACCTTGGGAGCTATCCATGCACACTTTGACCTGCCACCAAAATTCCTAAGAGGCAATTTATTGATTTCTCCATTTCCAGTGACCTCCTGCATGGTTTTTCCTGCAAGATCTTTCTTGATTTTTTTTTTTCAGTCAAGTGACTGGTGGTGACCTTCCAAAGTCCTTTTCTGCAGGGCTGCTCTCAATCTCTTCATCCCCAAGCCTCACTCAAGAATTTCTTCCTCATCTCCAGTCTCCATCTCCCCTCTCCCAGCTCAAAGCTCATTGTCCCTCTCCTGGCACTCTCAGCCCTCATAAGAAGTCCCTCCCCAGCTATTTTGGAGCCCCTTAAGATACTGGAAGGTTGCCCTAAGGTCTCCCTGGAGCCTCCTTAAGATTATTTAAGCATAACTCATGAACCTGTTGTGAGTTTTGAGGAGGTGAAAACCATCTGAGGCAAAGTCAGGAGTCTGGCAGAGTTCCTGCTCTTTGTGTCAGGCTTCTCCCAAGGAGTTTGTGATGTTCTGGAGGGGATTAGGGCAGAGCACTCCTTACATAAGGCTGTTTTTTGGTTAGTTGAGCTGAAAGTCTAAAATCTGATACTTCCTCCTTGCTTTTGTTGTTGTTTTGTTGCTGGAGGGTCAGAGGCTCTGCAAAGAGACCTGGCCAGGCTGGCTGGGTGGGCTGAGACCAAAGGGATGAGGTTCAACAAGGCCAAGGGCTGGGTCCTGCCCTTGGCTCACAACCACCCCAGGAAGGCTCCAGACTGAGGCATGACAGCTCAGGTTCAGTCTGTTCACCTCTAACAGTAGTCTGCTCCTGCTGGCTGTGTCCTCCTCAATTTTTTTTACCCTCCTTACCTCTCTGCCCTCCCTATCCCAACAGAGCTCCCTGGCAGAGACCCTGGACAGCAGTGGCAGTCTGGATGCCCAGAGGACTGACATGATTTACACCATTGAAGATGTCCCTCCTTGGTACCTCTGCATCTTTTTGGGCTTGCAGGTAGGTTTCCAGGCAGGGCTCCTGCTGCCCTCTCTAAACCTCCTTCAGACCTCTCCATGTGAGCATTTTGATGTCCACACACCCTCAGGTGCTGGAAGTGTTCAGAGAGCTTCTTCTGCACTTCCTCACAGAGATTGCTCTGTTGGCAGTGGTGCACACAGATGGCACTGGGATGGAAGGGACCCTCCAAGGTCATCTGGGCCAGCCCCACTGCAGGCAGCAGGGACACCTCCAGCTGGAACAGGCTGCCCAGGACCACAGCAAGTCTCATCTTGAATGTCTCCCACCAGCACAGGGAGCTCAAGGTCTCATCCAGCAGACTGGCCTTGGACACCTCCAGGGATTTTGTGCTCCACAACCTCTCTGGGCAACCTGTGCCAGCATCTCCACACCCTCACTCTCAACAGTGTATTCCTCATCTCCACCTCCCACTAGCCCAAGCTGCTCAAGACCTTGTCCAACCTGGCTAATCTCCAAAGGTCCCTTCCAAGCTGACCCTGCTGGGATTCTATGGGGAGCTGGACCCTACCTGCAGCTCAGCAGAACAGCTTCTTTGAGCTCCTTTCCCTCCCTGGTGGCAGGCAGCCTGTCCCTCAGGAATGCTGAGCATGCCAATCACATCTGTCAACTATGTGGAGATCTCCAAACAAATGCATTCCAGACAGCTTTTGTTTTTTTCTTGCCTTGCCTCTCCTCCAGGACAGGCAGTTCAGCAGTGATGATGTTTGTACTTGACCAGGGAGAAGAGAAGGCTCCAGGGAGCCCTTAGAGCAGCCTTCCAGTACCTGAGAGCTGGGGAGGGACTTGTGACGAGGGCTGGGAGCGACAGGACAAGGGACAACAGCTTTGAGCTGGGAGAGGGGAAATTGAGAGTGGAGATGAGGAAGATTCTTTACAGTGAGGGTTGTGAGAGACTGGCACAGGTCACCCAGGGAGGTACAGAATCACCCAGTGTGATCTTCAATCACATTCTGTGCTCCACAACCTCCCTGGAGGTGTTCAGGACCAGGTTGGATGAGACCCTGAGCGACCTGTTCCAGCGGGAGGTGTCCTTGCCCATGGCAGGGGAGTTGGAACTGGCTGATCTCTGAGGTCCCTTCCGACCTAAACCACTCTGTGATTAAACACCAACTGCACAAGCAGAGGGGCCAGGAAGTGCTCTCCATGGCAGCACTGCCTGCAGCACTGACCAGGCTGCTTCCCTCCACAGCATTACCTGACCTGCTTCAGCGGCACCATCGCGGTGCCCTTCCTGCTGGCCGATGCCATGTGTGTGGGGTTTGACCAGTGGGCCACCAGCCAGCTGATTGGGACCATTTTCTTCTGCGTGGGCATCACTACCTTGTTGCAAACAACCTTTGGGTGCAGGTGAGATTTGGGCTTTGTTTCCAGTCGTTGAGGTGCAGGAGCCTGGGGGATAGCTGAAAGGGTGTTTGTGCCGCTCTGCTGAGACCTCACCTGCAGCACTGCATCCCTGCATGGCAACCACAGCACAAGAAGGGCCTGGAGCTACTGGAGAGGGTCCAGAAGAGGCCACCAAGATTGATCAGAGGGCTGCAGGACCTCCCCTGTAGGGACAGGCTGAGGGAGCTGGGGGTTGTTCAGCCTGGAGAAGAGAAGGCTCCAGGGAGACTCTAGAGCAGCCTTCCAGTACCTGAAGGGGCCACAAGCAGGCTGCAGACTGTTCCTAAAGCCTGCACTGACAGCAGAAGGGCAATGGCTTGAAATGAGAGCAGAGCAGATTTAGATTGGATGTGAGGAACAAACTCTGCACCAGGAGGCTGCTGGAACACTGCAGCAGGTTGCCCGGGGAGGTGTTTGAGGCCCCCAACCCCAGGGATAGTCAAGATCAGGCTCAGCAAGGCTCTGAGCAACCTGATCTAGTGGAGGATGTCCCTCAGGGGGGTTGGACTGGATGAGCTTTGGAGGTCCCTCCCAACCCAAACCCTTCTGTCACTCCAGCAGAAACCAGGCCAAGAGCCTCTCCACCTCCTGAGATTTGTCTAAGCAGCAGAATCTCTGTCTGCAGAAGTTCTGTCAGCAGGGTGCAGCAGGCAGGCTGAGGGCAGAGCCGTTGGGAGCTCAGCTTTTCACCCACACACCTGCCAAACACTCGAGGTTTTCCCATCTCATCTTTATTTTCCTTATCCTTGGCTACCTTCCTTGCCTCTTTATTTTCTTATGTCTTACTCGAGTTAGAGAATGGGGAAAGGTCATTCTGCTGAGACAGCAACCTGAGGAAAGCAGTTGAAAGAGAGAACTTTCTTTCCCCAAGGTGTTTTCTTTCAGCCAAGCCTCCCTGCACTTCAGATTCATCTCTTCTGCCTGGTTAGTCCTTTGTGCTCCTGCAGCAGCTGGCCCCTGGCCATGGGCAGAGATGGGCAAGAAGCTCTTCTGGAGGAGCCAGGAGCAGAGTTGTGCCCTTTGCTGTGTTGAGCCTCTCCTGTCACAGAATGGTTTGGAATCAGAAGGGGCCCAGAAGCTCATCCAGGTCCAACCTCCTGCCACGGGACAGCACAGCTTGCTCAAAGCCTCATCCAACCTGGCCTTGAACCCCTCCAGGGAGAGGACATCCACAGCCTCCCTGGGCAACCTGTGCCAGTCTCTCCCCACCCTCACTGTCCAGAATCTCTTCCTTCTCTCCAGTCTCAATCTCTCCCAGCTCAAAGCCCTTGTCCCTCATCCTGGCACTCCCAGCCCTTGTCCAAAGTCCCTCCCCAGCTCTCCTGCAGCCCCTTCAGGGCTACTGTAAGGGGGTGATGGATTTTCTCTCCCACATCCTCCATTTGTGCTGTCTGTAAGCAGTGAAGGGGTCACTGCCTTAGGCAGGGACTGGAAGTTGAGGCATTTTGTTGGCCAAAGTGGAGTCTCCTCCCTCAGGTCTCTGAAGTGATCTGCCCATCTTGTACAAGCACAGAGCTGGGGATGGGCTGGGAGGGGAGCTTGGCACTCCTGAGCTCCTGCCAGCTTTCTTCTGCCTCCCTTTAATCAGAGGAGGAGCTTTTGTTATGCTTCCTGAGACTCAAATGTCCTAGAATCACAGAAGGGTTTTGCTTGGAAAAGGCCTTTCAGATCCATTCTCTGACTCAGCCAAGCCTGGGGCTCAACCCTGGCCCTCAGCACCACTTCCCTGTGGCTTTGAAACACCTCCAGGGGTGGGGATTCAGCCACCTCCCTGGGCAGCCTGAGCCAGCCTTTGAGAACCCTTTCAGAGAAGTTTCTTCTAATGTCCAACCTAAACCTCCCCTGGGGCAACCTGAGGCCATTTCCTTTTGTCCTGTCCTTTGTTCCTTGGCAGCAGAGCCCAACCCCACCTGGCTCCAGCCTCCTCTCAGGGAGCTGTAGAGAGCAAGGAGGTCTCCCCTCAGCCTCCTTTTCTCCAGGCTCAACACCCCCAACTCCCTCAGCTGCTCCTCCCCAGCCCTGTTCTCTCCAGACCCTTCCCCAGCTTTGTTGCCCTTCTCTGGACCTGCTCCAGCCCCTCGAAGTCCTTCTTGCAGGGGCCCAAAACTGACCCCCACGGTGCTGGTGGATGTGGACTAAAGCCCAGGGTGGTGTTAGGAGGATGCTTGGACCCAGAGAGCTTTTCCAACCCAAACAACTCTGTGATTGTGTATTTAAGGAGCAAATGGCCATGGCTGAAGGTTGCTAACTTGCCTCTGGGCTCCTGGCTTTGTGCAGGGTTGGGAATGGGCTGCAGCAGCCATGGGCTTGGAACAAGGTTCTCAAGTATTTATTGGCAAGTCTGTCCAGGGCAAAGCATTTGAGCAAATAAAGTCACTCTGGCTCCCAAAGGTCAAATTCCAGGGTTTCAAGGTCCTTAAGGATGGATTTAGCTCAGCTCTGAGGTGGAGCTCTGGTCAATTTGGCCCCCATACTAATTAGAGGAATTCAAACTATTTAGCAGAGGCTGTAATGAGCCAAAAGCTTTGGCCAGGCCTCAGGGTAATTAGTGCCTGAGACAATCACCCACAGCTCTCACACCTCCACCGCTCAGCTTTGTTGCTGTGCCCATCTGTGCTGAGCCTTCTGGCAGCTGTGTGCCATGGGAAGGTGATGAAGACATTTCCTGAGGAGTTTCACAGAGTCCCAGAGTGGCAGGGCTGAGAAATGACCTCTGGAGAGCAGCCAGGCCAAGCCCCCCCTGCCCCAGCAGGGCACCCCCAGCAGCTTGCCCAGCAGCACAGTGCCCAGGGCACCTTGCAAGCTCTGCACACAAGGAGGCTCCACAACCTCTCTGGGCAGCCTGCTCCAGGCCTCCTGCACCCTCACAACAAACAACTTTCTCCTCCTGGGTTCCACTCTGTGCCCTTTGCCCCTTGGCCTGTCCCTGGGCACCACTCAGCAGAGTCTGGCCCCAGCCTCTTGCCCCCCACAGCTCCTTCAGCTCTTGCTGAGCATTGCTCAGCTGCCCTCTGGGGCTGCTCTCCTGCAGGCTCTCAGCCCCAGGGTTCTCACTCCAGCCTCCTCTCAGGCAGCTGTACAGACCCAGGAGGTCTCCCCTCAGCCTCCTTCTCCCCAGCTCCCTCAGCTGCTCCTCCTCAGCCCTCTTCTCCAGACCCTTCCCCACCTTTCCTGCCCTTCTTTGCACATGCTCCAGCTGTTCCATGTCCTTCTTGGACAAACCTGTCCCCAGCACTCAGCTGTGCCCTGCCCAGTGCCCAGCCCAGGGGCACAATCCCTGCCCTGCTGCTGCTGCTCCAGCCCAGGCTGCTGCTGCCCTTCTTGCCCCCCTGGGCACCCCCTGGCTCATCTCCAGCTGCTGCCAACCACCACCCCCAGGGCACTTTCCCACTGGGCACTTTCCAGCCTGGAGCCTTCTTGAGGTGGTTGTGAGCCAAGGGCAGGACCCAGCCCTTGGCCTTGTTGAAGCTCATCCCTTTGGTCTTGGCCTAGTTCTGAGTTTTAAAAAACAAAAAAAGGGCTTTTTTTTTCTCTTCCCTGCCTAGACAGAACAAAAGCACAGTTTTGAGCCTCCTTCCCTTTCTGCTCCCCATCCCAGTTCTTCCTCAGCAGGGCTGAGCAGGCAGCTGAGCCAGACCTTCCTAAGACCCCTCTGATGCAAGCTGTGTGTGCAGAGGGTTTTATGTGGTGCAAACCTCCCAATCTGCACCCAGGTCTGGCCCAAACTGATTTCATTGCTGGAGAATGTGTTTGCAGGGTGCATTTGCAACATCTTTGGGGGTGGGGGGGGGGACACACAGAGTCCTGTGTGGGTGGCACAGAGGAGTAAGAGCTTGTTGCAGGTTTTACATATTCTGCCCTGGGCAGCACCTTGCCCAGTTTGCTTAATGCACCTTGAACAACATGAGGTGAATCATGCCCTGGTGGCTACCAACCCTTTCTTAGCAGAGATAAAGCTTTGAGCTGAGCCTGAAGAAGCTTGGCAGGGACTTGCATGCCAGTCAGGTGTGCTCAGCTGCCTGCTGTGCTGTGTGGAGCCTGCAGGTGTGTCACAGCCCTGCCTTGCTCATCACCCAACCCCTTCTCCAGGGGGGTACCCTCATGCTGGAGGTTAACCTGCCCACAAGGCAGCCAAGGACCACAATGGTCTGCTGGGGGGCATGGGCCAGAAGGAGTTGTGGGGGGCAAGAGGCTGGGGCCAGACTCTGCTGAGTGGTGCCCAGGGACAAGCCAAGGGGCAAAGGGCATAGAGTGGAGCCCAGGAGGAGAAAGTTGTTTGTTGTGAGGGTGCAGGAGGCCTGGAGCAGGCTGCCCAGAGAGGTTGTGAAGCCTCCTTGTGTGCAGAGCTTGCAAGGTGCCCTGGGCACTGTGCTGCTGGGCAAGCTGCTGAGGGTGCCCTGCTGGGGCAGGGGGGGCTTGGCCTGGCTGCTCTCAACTCTCTGAGTCTGTGGTTGCTCAACTGCCTCCATGCTGTGAACCTTACAACTGCTGTTAGTGACATGCCCCTGGCTTGATTTCCTCTATCCTGTTCCCCTGGCGTTCAGTGTGTGCAGGACTTTTCTCCCCACAGCTTTGGGTTTTCTCTTCTTTTCTTTGTTCCTTTCCTGATCTTCATCTGACCCTGCTGCAGTTCTTCCTCCTCCCCTGCTGCTTGCCTGGCACGGAGGCCTCACACCACGGCCAGGACCCAGCTGTAACCGCAGGGCAGTAACTCAGAGCTGCAGGAGCTGCATGGGCTGCAGTTTGGGATCTGCCTGCGAAGAGAATCTGATTCCAGTCTGGTATTTATAGAAGAGTTCAAAGTGCCTGAGCCCTGCAGCTGGGTGCCCTGGGGGCTTGGGCTGTTGTGCAAGCCAGGGGAGGTGCAGGAGAGCCCTGCCTGGGGATGCTCTTCACACCTTACAGCTGCTGCGCGGTGCAAACGCTGATACCAAGAATGTCCTCTTGAGATTCTTGCAGCCTCTGTGGTGGTTGTTGTTGGGAGGCAGCTTGGAACATCTAATCTGCTGCTATCAACCTGGCAGTGGTTGACACCCACGCTGCGAGCCGGAGGTGTGGATGAGTGCTCCTGGAGCCTGCCCCTGGTGTGCAGCCTGCAGCAGTCACTGCGCTCCCCAGAGCTCTGCAGGCCTGGGGAGAGCTGCACCCTCAGCACTCTGCCTGCTGCTTGCATCAGGAGGGGCAGCTGTGTCCTTGTGCTGCTGAGTCAGAGCCTAAAGTCAGTGTCTGCTTTAGCCCTTCTTGCTGCTGGCTTCCTAACTTTTGGGCTTCCCAGGTTGAGGGAGAGGAGGACCTGCTGGAGAGAGTCCAGAGCAGGCTGCGAGGGTGATGAAGAGACAGGAGCATCTCTGCTGTGGAGGAAGGCTGAGAGCCTTGGGACTGCTGAGTCTGGAGCAGAGAAGGCTGAGAGGGGACCTGATCAGTGGCTATAAAGGTCTGAGGGGTGGGTGCCAGGCTCTGTTTGGCAGTGCCTGTGGCAGGACAAGGAACAGTGGGCACAAGCTGGCACCCAGGAGGTTCCACCTCTGAGTGAGGGGAAACTTCTTTGATGTGATGGTGCTGGAAGCCTGGAGCAGGCTGCCCAGAGAAGTTGTGGAGCCTCCTCCTCTGGAGACTTTGAAAACCCCCCCTGGATGTGTTCCTGTGTGCCCTGCCCTAGGTGCCCCTGCTCTGGCAGGGGGTTGGGTTGGATGATCTCCAGAGGTCCCCTCCAACTCCTAACATTCTGTGATTCTTCTGTTAGGTTTCTGCTTTGTCCCAGCCCAGCATTTCTGTGGCTGTTGTTTCCAGTCAGCAATTCTCCTGCTTCCCATTGCCCCCAGTCAGGATGGTTTGGAGGACAATTAACCACGGAGCTGCAGCTGGTAGCCTGTGCAGTAGCACAGGGAAGCATCAGCAGCTCTCCTTTGCCTTCCCAACAGGTTACCCTTGTTCCAGGCGAGTGCTTTTGCCTTCTTAGCACCTGCCAGAGCAATCCTCTCCCTGGAGAAGTGGAAATGCAACAGTACAGGTAAGTGTCACTCGTGTTTGTCCAGCTGTGAGTGACAACTCACCCAGTGCCAAACCTTTGGGGACAGAAGCTGGAAGAACTGAGTAGGAAATATGGCAAAGGTGTCCAAGACCTCGTTGAATGAGGCCTTGAGCCACTTGGTCTAGTAGGAGGTGTCCTTGGTAATGCCAGGGGCTTGGAACTGGATGATCTTCAAGGTCTCTTCCAGCCCAAAGCATTCTGTGGTCCTATGAAGCCTCACATGCCCCTTCCTCCAGGGGGACCTCAGAGCTGCTGCCAGTGCCTGAAATGATCCTGCAGGAAGGCTGCAGAGAGACTTTTGCTGAGGGAGAGTAGGTTTAGACTGGGGCTTAGGAAGAAGTTCTTCAGTACAAAGGTGCTGAGAGTCTGGAGTAGGTTACCCAGGGAGGTTGGGGGTTCCCCCTCCCTGGGGGTGTCAGCAGCCAGGCTGGATGAGGCCTCGAGCAGCCAAGCCTGGTTGAGAGGTGTCCCTGTCTGTGGCAGGGAAGGTGGAGCAGAAGAGCTCCGAGGTCCCTCCCCAGCTGAGCCGTTGCAGGGTTCTGTCATTCTGTGCTCTTGTGTTAGCTGCTGGCAGTGCTGAGCCTCCAGTCAATAAACCCCTGTGTTGTTTTTTTTTTTTTTTGTTTTTTGTTTCTCTTTCCTCTGCTCTTTGTAAGATCTAACAGTTACAAACGGAACAGCAGAGCTGCTTCACACTGAGCACATCTGGTATCCCAGAATCCGAGAGGTAATGTGGGAGCAGCCTTTAGCTTGTTGCCTCTGTGCCATTCCAGTTGAGTTCCTCACCCACCCATCTGTGTGTCCTCAGTCTTTTGAGTTGGTAATTTCTCCTTCCACTGCAATTTTCCATTCGGATGTCCACCTGTGCTCATTCCATGGAAGCCTTCACCTCGTCAACCTTGTTCAGTGCTGGACAGAGAGTTCCAGGAGTTAGTGACCACATTCCGAGAGCGGCGCAGTAAAAGGCGCGAGTGAGAGGAACGCTCAGCTCCTGGCACTTGGTGCTCTGTGCTCCCTGGCAGCACTCCAGCTGCTCCCAGGCCCCTGCCTGCTGTCACTCTCCGGGCAGGCTGCCCCGTGGAAGGCACTTAGCACTCCCCCAGGGCATCCCCAGGTGTCCTGGAGCCGGAGCCTTGTTCTGCTAAGACCTCCGATTCTTTGCTGGAGTAGATCCCAACTCCTTCTCCGCTCACAGCACTGCAGCTCTGAACTCCATCCCGCTCTGCAGAGCCCAGGCTGAGGGTTGTGCCCAGGCATCACACCAAGAGTGGTAGATAGAGGAGTCCAAATCAAGGCGTGTGTCATGGAATTTATCTCCCATCCCGTTGCTTTGGGCCGCAAGCTTTTTCTTAATTAAAAACAACCCCTCTCTCTTCCCCATGTTCAAACCATAGCTACATCCTGCCAAGAGCCCTGCAGCCAAGAGGGCTGACAGTCTCCTGAGACCACAACGCTGCTCTATACCAGCTTCTAAGGAGCACTTGTGAACAATGCAGCACACACTCTGCCCCTAGGAGCTAGGAGCATCACCTCCGTGGCGCCAGCAACCCTTGCCGGTTCGATCTGAGAGCTTAAAGGTTAGCCTGGAACCCAGGTCTCCTGTCTGACAGTGTGATGTGCTTTCCACACAACTACCAGACTGGCCCACTGGTCCGTTGTGGCATAGTTTTGTGGAGAAAAACCAGTAAAAGTGTTATGCTTGAGCAAAAAAAAAATGAAAAGTCACTTAACCAATAATGAGCCATTTGGATGGTGACCGAAACCAAAAACCAAAAGAAAAAAAACCCAACCAAACCCAAAACACCACCAAAACCAAACCAAACCAACGACCAATTGGCTGAGTCCTTCTGTGTCACTGAATTCTTTTGTCTGCAGTTTGTAATCCAGAGCAGAAAAATAAAAATTAAGAAAAAAAAAAACAACAAAAAACCAACCAACCAAACAAAAAAAAAATAATACCTGAGGTTTGCTTGGAAAAGCTTTGACTGAGCTATTCTCCTTTTCCTTCCTCACCACCTCCCCTCCCCTTCTTGTGTGTGTTCAGATCCAAGGTGCTATTATCATGTCCTCCTTGATCGAGGTGGTGATTGGCCTGCTGGGGCTGCCCGGGGCCCTGCTGCGCTACATTGGTCCCCTGACCATCACCCCAACTGTCGCCCTCATCGGCCTCTCAGGCTTCCAGGCTGCTGGAGAGAGAGCAGGAAAGCACTGGGGCATTGCCATGCTGTGAGTACTGCTGGGGGAAGGGGGCTCTGGCTCAGCCCTGGGTGGGGAGGGGCACAGTTTGGTGAGTTACAGGCTCAGAGGAGGTCAGGGGTTGGGAGGGACCCAAAGAGCTCCAGTCCAACCCTCCCCTGCCAGAGCAGGAGCATCCAAGCCAGCTCAGGGCACACAGCAACACATTCAGACAGGGTCTGCGGAGGCTCCACACAAGGAGACTCCACAACCTCTCTGGGCAGCCTGTGCCACTGCTCTGGGACCCACCCAGGCAAGAAGTTGCCTCTTGTCTTGAGCTGCAACCTCCTGTGCTGCAGCTTCCATCCATTGCTCCTTGGCCTATGGCAGGGAGCAGTGAGCAGAGCCTGTCCCCCCACTCCTCACCCCCAGCCCTCAGAGATTGACAAACATTGATTCAGTTCCCTCTGAGTCTTCTCTTCTGCAGCCTAAGCAGCCCCAGGTCCCTCAGCCTCTCCTCCCCAGGCAGTGCTGCAGTCCCCTCAGCATCCTCACAGCCCTCCCCTGGACCCTCTCCAGCAGATCCCTGTCCCTCTTTTCCCACTCCAGAAAATGTCTGTGAGTCCCAAGGACAGAGGCTGCTCCAGCATGTCCCTGCCCTTCTTGAACTGGACACAGTGCTCCAGCTGTGGCCTGCCCAGGGCAGAGTGAAGCCATTGGCTGGGGCTAGCTCAGTGCTGCAGCACAGAGAGCTCAGGGACAACTTCGTTTCTGCTTTTATGGTGCTGTTGTCTGTGTGCCTCACTCTGCAGCAGCAAACACCCCTGGCAGAAGTGGCCTGTTGAGTATTCCTGGTTTGCTACCAGCAACCACGAGTCCCTGAGTGCCATCAGTGCTGGGGCAGATGCAGACAAAAAAGGCCTTTTGGAGTGAATCCCAGGGAGTGGCTCTCCTGCTTCTGCAGGTGGAGCTGCCAGGCAAAATAGAGAACTGCCTGCAGTGGTGTCAAGGGGAATGGCAGAATGAGATGAAGAAGAGACAAAAGAAGGACAGAATGAGATGAAGAGGAGACAAAAGCTGTGAGGTGCTGTGACTCAGCAGCCATAGAGGGGTGGAGAGCAGGAAAGTGGCTGAAGGGAATCACAGGGAATTTGCTCTGTTCAGTGTATGGCAACCAACTCTGTGCTGGCTCTGGGAGCAGCAGGAGTCTGTTTAACATCATCTGTCCCACATTTCAGTGCTTCTGCAGGCCTGCACAAAGGTAAGATGTTAACTAAAGACAAGAAGGAAGGATCAGCAGAGTGTTGAAGGGTCACAGCCAATTCTTAGTTCACCTAAGTCCCTGCCAGTGGTGCAAGGCCAGGCTGGATGAGGCCTTGAGCAACCTGGGCCAGTAGGAGGTGACCCTGCCTATGGCAAAGGGCTGGAACTGGATGATCTTTAAGGTCCCTTCCAGCCCAGAGCATTCAGTGATGCTGTGAATGGATTGATTCTGCTCTGCCTAATCTGTTTGCTCAGCACTTGGAACACGCAGAGCATTCTGTGAGTGCAGCCTGAGATGGAAAAGGTTCTTTAATTCTCTTTCCTGTTGGATCTTGGCATCAGGAGTACCTTTGGAACTCTTATTCCATTAAGCAGCTGAGCCAAAGGAAGGTTTTTCTTTTCCCTGTAAAGCAAATTCTCTGCAAGTTAGGGCTAATGCTGCATCAATCCAGCAGCCCTTTGCTGAGCTGGACATGGAAACGTGGAATTAAAGTTGACATTTTGCAGATGGAGGGGGAGGGAAAAAAAAAAAAGGAAATCAATCCATTTAGGATGAGGATTTAAATGTGACCCAGGCAGTACTGCTGGCTTCTGCCACACAAATATGTGCACTGGAGTGTTGGAAAGGGCTCCAGAGCCACTCCAAACTGAGTTGATGTAGCACTTGAGATGGGTCTGGGCTGTTCTGATGAGGCAGAACTGCTGCACTGCTGCCTGGCACAGCAGAGTGCTACCTGTGCCAGAGTTGCTCTCCTGCCTTAGCTGCAGGTGCTCCTTGGCAGGCTTCTCAGCTGCCCAGATGCTGTTCCCTGACCTCACTTGGTCTGCAGGTGCCAGGCTGCAATAATTTGATGTGCAAAGCATGGGTTCATAGGATCATAAAAAGGGTCAGGATCATGCAGTGCCCCCCTCAGAGCCACCCTGAGGCTTGCCTGGGGCCTTGCAAAGTGCTGTGCAAACATCAGCTCAAAGCCATCGTCCCACAGGGGTGGCAAAGGAGTGCAGCTCTGCCTGCCCTCTGGCAGGAGCTCTCAGCTGCCCCCACAGTTGCTTCCAGGCCTGAGGGGTCCCAGAGTTATTCCTCTCCTTAAAAATAACCTTCCTAGAATCACAGAATGGTTTGGATTGGAAGGGAGCTTAAAGACCACCCAGGTCCATCCCCCTGGCATGGGCAGGGTGCTCAGGGTCTCATCCAGCCTGGTCCTGAACACCTTCAGGGAGGTTGTGGGGCACAGAAGCACAGAATGTGATCAAAGATCACACACTGGGTGATTCTGTCCTCCACAGCCTCCCTGGGCAACCTGTGCCAGTGTCTCCCCAGCCTCACTCTCAAGAATTTCTTTCCAGTCTGCAGTCTCAATCTCCCCTGCTCTGGTTTCAAGTCATTGCCTCTCATCCTATCACCAGAGGCTCTTACAAAAAGCCTCTGTGCAGCTCTCCTGTAGCCCTCTGGGTGCTGGGGACCCTGCAGGAACTGAGACCCTTCCCTGCATCCACAAGCTGCCTGGGCAGGCTGTGCCAGTGTCTCCCCAGCCTCACTGCCCAGAATCTCTTCCTCACCTGCAGCCCAGAGGCAGGTGGGGCAGGTGCTGGCAGGTGCTGGCAGGGAGCAGTGCCCACACTCCCTGCAGGTAAGGCAGTGAAGGTGCTTTGAGCCTGCTGCTCTGCTGGGGGGCAAAGGCTCCCAGGGACTCCCTCCTTGTGCAGAGCTTCTTTGTTCCTGCAGCCTGCTGAGGGAGAATAAAGCTCTGTTTTGTTTCTTACAGCCTGAAACTGATCTTGGACAGAAGAGGGAGGGAGAGAGGCTTTAAAATCCTGCCCTTTATTTATTTTTTTATAAAGTCAGCTGATAAAAACATAATCTCAGATTTCAGCAGAGCTTTGCTCTCTCAGTCAGCCTGATTCTTTGTGCAGCCCAATCTTGGTTTGGCCGTTTCAGAGCTGAGCAACCTGCCCTGGCTTTGTACTTTTCTTAGCTGTGGATCCTTATTTTAGCTGTGGAGTTGGATTCATTTTTTCCTGCAGGGGGGGAGCTGAGCAGTCTGGACTGGGGTGTGGGGAGGGAATTCCTAACACCTGAGGCACCAAAAAACTGGAGTAAACTGAGCTACACAGGTGAGCTGCAGTTGCACAGGGTCTTGGCTTGGAGGGGCTTTAGTTTGCTCAGTTTAAAGCTGTTGAGTGCAAGATGCACAGGCAGAAATAATTGAGATTCTTAAGAAGATTCTCAGCTCTTGAAGGAGAAGGAATTTCCCTCGACAGACATTTTTCAAGTGCTTGGCAGTTTTGTGCAAATCTGGAAACGCAAAATTGAGTCTCTGCTGGCCTCCAGCTTTCCTCTTTTCTTCTTGCTGGCAGCAGCCTTTGTGATGAGCAGAGCTGGACAGGCAGAGCCTGAGTGCAGCAGGAGCAGGCAGGGCAGTGCAGCCCTTTGCTAATGGCTGCTGAGCTCTGAAGAGCTTCCTGGAGTCTGATCCATTTCCCTGTTTGCTGCTGGGCTGCTTTTGCAGCACTTCAGAATACAAATCACCCTGGGTTGGGTTTGGTGGCCCAATAATTGATTTGAATACTTTTGTCTGCTGCTGCCTTCCCTTGTGCTGCATGCAAAATGTTCAGGGAGGTTCTGGCTCTGGAGAACCTGAGCAGCTTTGTGCTGAGAAGAATGTCACAGAATGGCTCAGGTTGGAATGGACCTTAGAGCTCAGCTCCTCCAACCTCCCCACCCTGCCCAGGGACACCTCTCATTAGCCCAGGATGCTCAAGGCCTCATCCAACCTGGCCTTGAACACCTCCAGGGAGGGGGCAGCCACAACCTCCCTGGGCAACCAGAGTCTCACCACCCTTGTACTTCTTCCTCAGCTCCAAACCATTCCCCCTTGGGCTGTCTCTGGACCCCCTCAGCAAAAGTCTCTCTGCAGCCTTCCTGCAGGATCCCTTCAGCTCTTGGCAGGCAGCTCTGAGGTCCCCCTGGAGCCTTCTCCTCTGCAGGCTGCAACCCCCCAGCTCCCTCAGCCTGTGCTCACAGCAAAGCTGCTCCAGCCCTGCCAGCATCTTTGTGGCCTCCCTCCAGCAGCTCTGAGTCCTCCTTCTGCTGGGGCCAGCAGAGCTGGAGGCAGGATTGGAGGTGAGGACTCAGCAGAGCAGAGCCAAGGGGCAGGATCCCCTCTCTTGCCCTGCTGGGGTTTTTAACACAGTGGTGCTAACAACCTCCTCCTCTTGTCCCTTCCCTCTCTTATTTTCTCAGGACTATTTTCCTGGTCTTGTTGTTCTCTCAGTATGCCAGGAATGTCAAATTTCCCTTGCCCATTTACAAATCCAAGAAAGGATGGACAGCATACAGGCTGCAGCTCTTCAAGATGTTCCCTGTAAGTACTTGGCCTTGTTCTTCAGTTGGCAAAACAACCTCAGGATTTCTCCTTTGGGGCTTGGCTGTTCTCTTGGTTTTGGTTTTCCTTAACACAGTAAATCCCAAAGGAGAGGTGGTTGAGTGAGTTGGAGGTGTCCCTGCTGAGTGCAGGGCGTTGGACAAGATGACCTTTGAGGGTCACTTCTGACCCATTGCAGTCTGTGAGTCTGGAAAAGCTTCAGTGGGAGTTTTGGAAGCTCCTTTGCCACAGGAAGCAGCCTGGCTCTAGCCCTGCCAGTTCCCAGCTCTGGTGGAGACTCATTCACAGATTGTAGTGGGTTGGAAGGGATTCTCCAAGGGCCTCTTGTCCAACCCTCTGCACTCAGCAGGGACACAGCAAGGCTGAGCTTGAGTGGCTCCAGGGATGGGGCCTCAAACACTGCCCTGAGCAGCCTGTGCCAGTGTCTCACCACCCTCACTGTGCAGAACATCCTCCTGATGTCCACCCTCACTCTGCCCTGTTCCAGTTCCAAACCATTGCCCTTGTCCTGCCCCCACAGGCCCTTCTGAGCAGTCCCTCCTGGGGACTGAAGTGCAGCTCTGAGGTCCCCCTGGAGCCTTCTCCAGGCTGAGCAGCCCCAACTCTCCCAGCCTGTCTTTGCAGCAGAGGTGCTCCACCTTTGTGATCATCTTCACTGCATCCTCTGGACCTCCTCCATCAGGTCCCTCCTCCCTTGAGGACTCCAGGGGTGGCTGCAGGCACCCCAAGAGATCTATCTGAGGGTTTTCTGCTTGCTCAGCCCTCACAGTGCCCTTCGAGCTGACGCTCAGCTGCGTGCCTAACAGACACTCTCCGCAGGACCTGTCTGCTGCCGGCGAGCAGGGCCAGAGGGAGTTTATCTTACCCAGCCTGCTTTCTCCTCTTGCACAGATCATTTTGGCTATCTTGGTGTCCTGGCTGCTGTGCTTCATCTTCACTGTGACAGATGTCTTTCCCCCGGACAGCTCCAAGTATGGCTTCTACGCCCGCACCGACGCGCGCCGAGGAGTGCTGCTGGTGGCTCCTTGGTTCAAGGTTCCCTACCCCTGTAAGTATGGAAGGCTCTGGGGGATGCTTCTCCACTGCTTCTGAGCTTCCTTCCTCTGGCTCTGCTGCCAGGCATCCAGGGACAGAAGGAGGGGACACAGCCTCAAGCTGTGCCAGGGCAGGTTCAGGATGGATGCACAGAGAGTGATTGGCGTTGGGATGGGCTGCAGGGGAGGTGGTGGAGTCCCCATCCCTGGAGGTGTTCAGGAATAGGCTGCATGAGGCACTCGGTGCCAGGGGTTAGGTGAGAGGTTGGGCTCCATAATCCCAACCTGCTTCATTCTGTGCTTCTCTCAGTGCTGCATTCCCATGCACTCCAGCATGCACTGACCTGAAGATGTCATAGGTGTGCAAAGGCACAGGGTGAGGGCTGGTGGCCTCAGAGTGGAAGAAGCTGAGCTGGCATTGGACATGGGGAAGACATTCTTCCTGAGGTTTTAAGGGGGATTATTTTTTATATTCTTTTGGATATTACTTCCATAAAAGCTACACAAGAAGGACACAGAACTGTTAGAGCAGGTCCAGAGATGGTCACAAAGCTGGAGAACCTCTGCTGCAAAGACAGGCTGGGAGAGTTGGGGCTGTTGGCTGCAGAAGAGGAGGTCTAGGGAGACCTCAGAGCAACCTTCCAGTAGCTGAAGGTGCTGCAGGAGAGCTGGGGAGGGACTTTTGACAAGGGCTGGGAGTGACAGGATGAGGGATGGTGGCTTCAGAGTAGAAGAAGTTGGATTGAGGTTGGACATCAGGAGGAAATTCTTCCCCCTGAGGGCAGGAAGACCCTGGAGAAGGTTCCCCAGGGAGGCTGTGGCTGCCCCCTCCCTGGAGGCCAGGTTGGATGAGACCTTGAGCAGCCTGTGCTGGTGGGAGGTGTCCCTGCCCTGTGGCAGGGGGTTGGAACTGGATGAGCTTTAAGGTTCCCCCCAGCCCAAACCATTTTGTGTTCCTGTACTTACAACAACATAACCTAATGAAAGTAGTAGTAATGATAATAGTAATGATAATAGCAACAACAATCCTCTGCTGGAGCAGGCTGTGGAGGCATTTTTGGCACTCCCACTGCGTTGTCATGATGCAGCTCATTGTGGTTTTCCTTACACTTCAGCTCTTGTTAGCCTTTAATAGAAGCCACTTGCAAAGCAGCCCTGGCAGGGTGGACAATGGCAGCTTTGGGGAAAAGGAGGAGAGGAGAACTTCTCCACCCTGCTTAGACCTTTCCCACATGCCTCAGCTTTTGTTCATTCACCTTTGTGTGACTTAAAAGTTCCTTTTGTTGGGAGAGGCTCATCTGTTTCAAAGAGATAAAAGCAGCCAGGCAATCGCTGCTGCAAAGCTGCCAACTTGGGGTTTGTTGGGTTGGGTTTTTTTTTCTGTGTGTGTGGTTTTTATAGGCTTAAATTAATCTTATTTTCCCCTCCTACAGGAGTGTAGGAGCGGGGGGGGGGGAAGGTGTTTATGCAGTGCCCGTGGCTGGGTGTGAGCTGTTCTCTTTGGTGGGCTCCAGTTGGAAGCACAGGCTGAGGTTTCTCAGGGCAGTGCTAATGAAGAAGCCTTCACCTCCCTGCCCAGAGCTGAGTTGGTGTTTTTTGGTGGGGTTTTTTTTTCCCAGATTCCTTCCTTCTCAACTGCAGGAATTTTTCTTTTTGTGTCTCTTTTGGTGAGGTTTAGAAGGGGTTTGGGTTTTTTCCAAGCAGGATCAAAGCAGTTGCTTGGGCACTGTTCCCTTTGCTCCTTTCATCCACTTGCTAACAAACTGTGTTAATGTGAGGGGAGTTTGCTGGTTCCATTAAAGAGTCACAGATGGCATCAGGTTGGAAGGGACCCTCAGAGGTCATCTTGGCCAACCCTCCTGCAGTCAGCAGGGACACCTCCAGCCAGAGCTGCCCAGGGCCACAGCAAGGCTGATCTTGAATAAATAGCATGGCCAGAAGGAGCAGGGCAGGGATTGTCCTGGGGAGGTCACAACTTGAGTTCTGTCTTCAGTTTTGGGTCACTCACTCCAAGAAGGACATTGAGGCCAGAGAAGGGTAAGAAAGGGTCTGGAGAACGGGGCTGGGGAGGAGCAGCTGAGGGAGTTGAGGATGTTGAGCCTGGAGAAAAGGAGGCTGAGGGGAGACCTCATTGCTCTCTGTGACTCCCTAAGGAGAGGCTGGAGCCAGGTGGGGTTGGTTCTGCTGCCAAGGAACAAAGGACAGGACAAGAGGGAATGGCCTCAGGTTGCCCCAGGGGAGGTTTAGGTTGGACATTAGAAGAAACTTCTTCACTGAAAGTCCTGCACCTGGGTCGGGCTGGGGAGGAGCAGCTGAAGGACCTGGGATCAGTCAGTGTGGAGAAAAGGAGGCTGAGGAGAGACCTCATTGCTCTCTGCAGCTCTCTGAGAGCAGGCTGCAGCCAGGCAGGGGTTGGTCTCCTGTCCCTGCTATCAGGTGATAGAACGAGAGGAGATGGCCTGAAATTGTGCCAAGGGAGGGCTGGGTTGGACACGAGGAACAATTCCTTCCCCAGAAAGGTTGTCCAGGCCTGCCCCAGGCTGCCCGGGGCTGTGGTGGAGTCCCCATCCCTGGAGGGGTCTCAGAGGCTGTGGAGCTGCCCCGGGGCAGTGCTGCTGCAGTTCGTGGAGCTCCTGGGGGTCATCTCTGCTCTCACCACTCTGCATTCCCTTGGCCCTGCTCTGTGTGCTGCTGGCTGAGTGGTTTGCTGGGGCAGGGGAGGTTCATTGTTGTGTCCTCCACAGTTCAGTGGGGGCTGCCAACCATCTCTGCTGCGGGGGTGATTGGGATGCTCAGCGCCGTGGTCGCCAGCATCATCGAGTCCATAGGGGATTACTATGCCTGTGCCAGGCTGTCCTGTGCTCCCCCTCCGCCCATCCACGCAATAAACAGGTACGTGGGGAAAACAAAAAGACACATTTGGGTACCTCCCTGGCTCCTTTCCTTTCTTCCCTTTGCCTCGGGGCAGGACTGGAACCTGCTCTGAGCTGGAATGTTACAGTTTAGTGAAACACAGAGGCCAAGGTCTGGTGAAGAGAGGGCTCCAGGAGTCCTTTTTGTGGCCTTTCAGCAGTTAAAGGAGGTCTGTAAGAAAGGTGGAGCCAGGCTGCTCAGCAGGGTCTGCTGAGACAGGGCAAGGGGTGGTGATCTTAAGCTACAAGAAATGTTTTGCACTGAGGGTGGGAAAAGGAAAGGAGACTTGGGGGTGCTGAGAAGCTCCCCAGGAGCCAGCAGTGCCCTCCTGCAGCCCAGCAGGCAGCTGTGTGCTGGGCTGCAGCCAGAGGAGAGGTGTCCCTGCCCGGGGCAGGGAGGTTGATGATCTCTGAGGTCCCTTGTGAAGGTCACCTGCAGTACAGGTTTGGGACTAAGAAGCAGCTCTGTGTTCAGTTTGAGTTACTTTGTGGGTTCCTCACCTTAGAACTTTGGGTGGCTAAGACACAGAGCACAGAACTGATGCTGGGTTCCAGATGTGCTGGAGCCTGAACCATGAGCTCAGTGTGGGGCAGGTGCCTGAGCATGTCCCCAGGCAGGCTGCAGTCAGAGCATTGTCTGAGGGCAGTCTGCACTCAGCCAGCTTTGACTCTTCTGCTGTTTGTGATTTCCAGAGGGATCTTCATTGAGGGCCTCTCCTGTGTCCTGGATGGAGTATTTGGGACAGGGAATGGATCCACTTCTTCCAGCCCTAACATTGGTGTCTTGGGCATCACAAAGGTAGGTGCCTGCCCATCACTGCACCCTGACTTCACTGTCTCCTCAGGTGGGTGGTGAGACCTGAACCATCTGGGGTGCAGGAAGAGAAGTGTGGCCAGCAGCAGGCCAAAGTTCTCCTCTCCCTCTGCACTGCCCTGCTGAGACCACACCTGCAATACTGTGTCCAGTTTGGGGCTCCCCAGTCCAAGACAGGGACTTACTGGAGAGAGTCCAGCAGAGGCTGTGAGGATGATGAAGGGACTGGAATATCTCTGCTGTGGAGAAAGGCTGAGAGCCCTGAGGCTGCTTAGTCTGGAGCAGAGAAGGCTGAGAGGGGACCTGGTCAGTGTCTGTAAATATCTGAGGGTGGGTGCCAGGCTGAAGGTGCCAGGCTCAAGGTGCCAGGCTCTGTTTGGTGCTGCCCAGTGACAGGACAAGGAACAGTGAGCATGAGCTGGAAGACAGCTTCAGACAGGAGGTTCCACCTCAGCTTGAGGAGAAACTTTGGTGTGAGAGTGCTGGAGGCCTGGAGCAGGCTGCCCAAAGAGCTTGTGGAGTCCTCCTCTGGAGACTTTGAAAACCCTCCTGGATGTGTTCCTGTGTGCCCTGCCCTGGGTGCCTCTGCTCTGGCAGGGTTTGGACTGGAGGAGCTCAGGAGGTCCCTTCCAACCTCTAACAACCTCTGGTTGTGTCAGACAGAGAATTTCTGCTCTTCACCTACAACAGCCTACCCCTCTGACTCAGCCCACAGGCATGGTCTATGTTCTGCCCAGGGGAGCATTCTGTTGGGTTTTGGAGTGCAATACAAATACTGAGAGCTGCTGCCTGCTCCCCCCTGCTGCCTGCCCCTGGCAGTGAGGGTGGTGAGAGGCACTGAAATGGAGAAGTTGTGGAGGCTCCAAGCCCAGCAGTGTGCCCAGGCAGGTTGGATGGGGCCTTGAGCAGGGTTGGCCAGCAGGAGGTGTCCCTGCCCATGGCAGGAGGCTGCAACTGCATGATCCTGAAGGTCCCTTCCAGACTAACCCATTCTGTGACTGGCCCAGTGCTGACCTCGGCAGAGTTGAGGCCTTCTAGATGCAGGTGAAGATGTGGCTGAAGAGCTGCAGTGAGCTGCCTGCTGCTGAGCTCACACAGATGTTCTCCTGCAGAAAGGCAGCAACACATTGATTTTATTTCCCCCCATCTGCATTCTAATTGATCTGTTATGGTCTGTTTGTTTTCCCTGTTGTAGATGAGGGTGCTCCACATGTCATGGTGGTTGTGGCTTTAGCAGTTGCAGATGGCTTCAGAGATGACTTCATGTCACTGGGAACATAATCAGAGCAAGTTGTGTTAGAGCTGGAGCAGAGCCACCCTGCAGCTGAGCCCTCCAAGGCGTTTGGGAAGGCTCAGCAGCCTGTGTCTGACACCACATTGCATGGAAGCTTGCAGAGGAGCTTTGTGTGCAGGAACAGAATAATAAACTACAGTCACAGAATGGTAGGGGCTGGAAGGGACCTCCTGAGATCCAAGCCCTGTGAGGAGAGGCTGAGGGAGCTGGGGGTGTGCAGCCTGCAGAAGAGGAGGCTCAGGGCAGAGCTCATTGCTCTCTGCAGCTCCCTGCAGGGAGGTTGTGGCCAGCTGGGCTTGGGCTCTGCTGCCAGGCAGCCAGGGACAGAAGGAGGGGACAGAGGCTCAGGCTGTGGCAGAGCAGGTTCAGGCTGGATGTTAGGAGGAAGTTGTGCACAGAGAGAGATTGGCATTGGGATGGGTTCCAGCTTGTGTCTCTTGTTCCTTGTCCTGGCACCTTCACCTTGCCTCCCACCCCTCAGATAGTTACAGCCACTGATCAGGTCCCCTCTCAGCTTTCTCTGCTCCAGACCAATCAGCCCCAGGGCTCTCAGCCTTTCTTCACAGCAGAGGTGTTCCAACCCCTTCCTCATCCTCACAGCCTCCTCTGGACTCTCTCCAGCAGGTCCCTGCCTCCCTTGAATTGAGGAGTGCAAAACTGGACACAGTAGTGCAGGGCAGAGTAGAGAGGGAGGAGAACCTCCCTAACCCTGCTGGCCACACTTCTCCTTGTGCACCCCAGGATGCCCTGGGCCCTCTTTGCTTTGCCCTGGAGAGCTTAGTGGAAGGCCTGGAGCTGGCCCAGGTGTGACCTCCCCCTGAGCTCCTTCCCTGGTTGCTGTCCCACAGGTGGGGAGCCGCAGAGTGATCCAGTATGGAGCAGCCTTCATGCTGCTGCTGGGCATGGTTGGCAAGTTCAGTGCCCTCTTTGCCTCGCTGCCTGACCCTGTGCTGGGTGCCCTCTTCTGCACTCTCTTTGGTAATGTATGTTTGGTTGCTGCTCTGCTCTGCCCTGCAGCAGCTTTCCTCCACTGCTCTCTTTGTGTGCCTGCTGCTGCCTGGGGCTTGGAGACTCTGGGAAAAGCTGAGCCTTGGAAGCTCTGCTCTGGGGGGGAAGGCTGAGAGCAGCCCAGAGAAGAGGAGGCTGAGGAGGGGAAACCTTCTGGAGCTCTACAACTGCCTGGAAAGAGGCTGGAGCCAGGGGGAGCTTGGGCTCTTCTCCCTAGTACCAGGTGATGGAACAGGAGGGAATGGGCTGAAATTGTGCCAGGGGAGGGTTAGGTTGGAGATGAGGAACAGTTTATTTGGTGCCAGAGTGGTCAGGGACTGGCACAGGCTGCTCAAGGAGGTGGAGGAGGGAACAGCATCCCTGGAGGTGTTCAAGAAACTTGGGGCCATGGTTTGGTGGCCATGGTGGTGCTGGGTGGATGTTGGCCTGGATGATTTCAGAGGCTTTTCCCCACCCAAACCATTCTGTGCTTGTGTAAGGCTCAGAGGAGACCTTATTGACATCAAGGGTGGCTGGCAGGAGGATTTGGACTCCCTTTTTCCAAGGAGTCCTGTGGCAAAGACATGGGGTGAGAGGGACCAAGGTACTGCTGGGGAGATTCCCTTTGGACACCAGAAGGAGAAGGTTCCCCATGAGCACAGTTGGACATTGGGATCAGCTCCCAGGGGTAGCAGTGGAGTCCTCTGCATCAGGCAGTTTTCAGGCTCAGCTCCTTGCAACTCCACCATCAGCAGATGACCCCTGGTGGGGGGGACCCTTTCCAGCCTGGCATCCTGGGATCCTGTGATTGTTCTCTTTTTATTTAGGGATGATCACAGCCGTGGGCCTGTCCAACCTCCAGTTCATTGATTTGAACTCCTCTCGGAACCTCTTTGTGCTTGGGTTCTCCATCTTCTTTGGCCTTGTCCTTCCAAGCTATCTCAAACAAAATCCACTGGTCACAGGTAGGTGTTTCTGCTGGGTGCCATCCGAGGTTCTTGTTGCCTCCTGCTGGCCTGCAGGTGCAAAGTGAGGTGAAGAGAAAATTTGGGTTCAGAAGGGCTGGGGAGGGACAATTGACAAAGGCTTGGAATGACAGGAGGAGGAGGAGGAGGAATGGGTTTGAACTGGCAGAGGGGAGATTGAAACTGGATATTAGGAGGAAGTTGTTTGCAGTGAGGGTGGTGAGACTCTGACACAGGTTGCCCAGGGAGGTTGTGGAGCACAGAAGCAGCCAATGTGATCAAAGATCACATTGAGTGCTTCTGTGCTCCACAACCTCCCTGCAGGTGGATTCTCTGCTTCACAACCTACCTGCAGGTGGATTCTGTGCTCCACAACCTCCCCAGAGGTGCTCAAGGCCAGGCTGGATGAGCCCTGGAGCAACCTGCTCTAGTGGGAGGTGTCCCTGCCTATGGGTTGCCCAGGGAGGTGTTTGGGGCCAGATCCCTGGAGGTGCTTGGGGCCAGGCTGGCAGAGGCTGTGGGCAGCCTGCTCTAGGGTAGGGCGTCCCTGGGCATGGCAGGGGGGTTGGGACTGCCTGATCCTTGTGCTCCCTTCCAACCCTGACTATGATAAAGGCTCTAAGAGAGCCCTGAGGCTGCTGAGCCTGGCGAAGAGGCAGCCTGGGAGGGGACCTGATCGATGCTTCCCAATATCTGAAGGAGAGGGAAGGGAGGGAGGGAGGGAGGGAAGGAGGGAGGGGCCAGGCTGTCCTCAGTGGTGTCCTGCAGCAGGATGTGCACTGTGTGGGCAGCACCAATGCCAGCTCCAAAGCCCTGTCCCTGTTCCCTCAGGAATCACAGGCATCGACCAGGTGCTGAACGTCCTGCTCACCACTGCCATGTTCGTGGGGGGCTGTGTTGCCTTCATTCTGGACAACACCATCCCAGGTCAGCAGCTCAGCTTCTCCTCCTGTCTCAAACAGGGACTGCTCTCTGGGTGGGGATAGCACAGCGGAGGCAGGAGGTGACCCTGGACCTGAGGAAGGGCATGGACACAATGGAGCAGGTCCAGGGGAGGGCCATGGAAATCATCAGGGGGTTGGAGGAGCTCTGCTGTGAGGCTGAGGGAGCTGGAGGTGTTCAGCCTGGGGAAGAGAAGGCTCCAGGGAGACCTTAGAGCAGCCTTCCAGTACCTGGTGAGGCTCCAGGAGAGCTGGGGAGGGACTTTCCATAATGATGTGTAATAGGATAAGGGGGCTTGTAGTGACAGCATGAGGGTGATGGCTTCAAACTGCAAGAAGCTGGATTGAGATTGGACATCAGAAGGAAATTCTTCCCCATGAGGGTTGGAAGAGGTCACCCAGAGAAGTCAAGGCCAGAGTGGATGAGGCCTTGAGCATCCTGGGCTAGTGGGAGGTGGATGGGACTGGCTGATCTTGGAGGTCCCAAATCCTTCTCTGGTCTGTAGGCAGCCCAGGGAGGGAGGTGGTTGAGTCACCAACCCTGGATGGGTGTAAAAGTCGTTGAGATGTGGTGCTTGGAGGTGAACTTTGTTGGGTAGTGTCAGTGGTTGGACTTGGTGATCCCAAAGGTCTTTTCCAACCTGAATCTATGATTCTGTTTGAGGTTTTCTTACCTCTCCCACCCTCTGCTGTAGTTGTCTGTGCTTACCTGCATTTATCTGCCTTCTTCTAATGGCCTTCCAGGATCTGAAGGGGCCTACAGAAAAGCTGGGGAGGGACTTTTTAGGCTCTCAGGTAGTGACAGGACTGGGGGGAATGGAGCAAAGCTGGAGGTGGAGAGATTGAGGCTGAAGGTGAGGAGGAAGTTGTTGAGCAGGAGAGTGGTGAGAGGCTGGAATGGGTTGCCCCTGCAGGGAGGTGTTTGGGGCCAGATCCCTGGGGGTGTTTGGGGCCAGGCTGGCAGAGGCTGTGGGCAGCCTGCTCTAGGGTAGGGTGTCCCTGGGCATGGCAGGGGGTTGGGGCTGCCTGATCCTTGTGCTCCCTTCCAACCTTGCCTGATTCTATGATTCTTAATTCGTTTTTCTTGTGCCTTCCAGGAAGCCCTGAGGAAAGGGGCATAAGGAAATGGAAGAAGGGGGTTGGCAAAGGCAGCAAGTCCCTGGATGGGATGGAAACCTACGACCTGCCTTTTGGCATGAACCTCATTAAAAAGTACAGATGCTTCAGCTTCCTGCCCATCAGCCCAACCTTCCTGGGATACAGCTGGAAAGGCTTCAGGAAAAGCAGCAGCTGCAGGAGTTCAGATGAAGATTCAGAAGCTACAGTATAGCCTTAGCTGAAAATTCTATTATCTAGTGGTAGTCAAAGATGTATTTGCAGTTTCTTGCTGATTAAGAAGCGTTTAAAAAAAAAAAAAATCTATGTTTTGTATATCTGCATTGAAATTCTGGAACCAGAGCTGAGACACAGGTAAGGAAAAAAAAAAAAAAAAAAAAGAAAGAAAAAAAGCTTCAAAGCTTTCCTGCTGTGGGTGGTGGAGGCAGATCTGGTGTCTCTGGGCCAAGTTCTGGGCTTGGAAGCCTCCACAGCTTCTTTGGATGACCTGTGCCAGTGTCTCCCTATCCTCAAGGATTCCTTCCTAATGCTCAGTCTGAATCCAGCTTCTTCCAGGGTGGATTGAGACTGAAGGTTGGGAAGAAATTCTTGAGAGGGAGGGTGGGGGAGACACTGGCACAGGTTGCCCAGGGAGGTTGTGGATGTCCCAGTGAGGGGTGGAGGGAGACTCTGGCTTAGATTGTCCAGGGAGGTTGTGGAGCACAGAATCACCCAATGTGATCTTTGTTTGGGTGATTTTGTGCTCCACAACCTCCCTGGAGGTGCTCAAGGCCAGGCTGGATGAGGCCCTGAGCACCCTGGGCTGGTGGGAGCTGCTCCAGTTGGCACTGGAATATCTTTAAGTTCCCATTCTATGATTCCATCAAATTCCCTCCTCTCTCTGCTCTCTTAATAAGCTGGAGGTGCCCCCAGAGGTGAGGTTGCCCAGCAGAGAGAGGCAGGACCAGCCCCAGGGTGAGGTTGCCCAGCAGAGAGAGGCAGGACCAGCCCCAGGGTGAGGAGCTGCTGGCAGTTCTGTGCAGGATTGGCTGGTTGGGGTACCAAGGTGCTGCCTGCTCATGTCGAGTTGCCTCTTGTCTCCTGGTTTGAGCTCTGCTTAGGGCTGCAGAGATGCCCTTGGACAGCAGAGACTCTGCCTTTGAAGTCCTCATCCACTGGGAGGGTTCTGACAGGTATTGGGCCCATCCAGGGCACCACTCAGATTCCTGTTTTCTTTCTTTTTTTTTTCTTTTCTTTTTT
>VWZI01003272.1:62866-72897 GCA_013396835.1 Psilopogon haemacephalus | reverse complement strand
GACGACAACCAACGCATCCGGCCCCCCCCCTCCTCCTCCTCCTGGCACTCAGGCTGCAACCTGGGGGCCCACGGGTGAGTGGGGGGCAGAGGAGACCCCCACACACCCCCCTCGGGCCCTCCAGCTGAGGTGTGCACCCCCAGGGCTGGGCTGGGGAATGATCCTGGTTCTGCTGCCCTCAGCACCCTGCTTGTCTCTGCAGGTCGGTGCTGAAGCCCAGCACCCTGCCAGACATCCAGGTCACGGAGGCAGAGCCCACCCTGAGCACGGAGCCCCCCGGGAGCAGCACAGGTGAGCAGGGCTCAGATCCCGTGGGATTTGCCTGGGCAGCCAAATTAACCCTCCCCTGGCACAATTCCAGGACATTTCCTCTCCTTCTGGCACCTGATCCTAGGCTGCAGAGCCCAACCCCTGCCTCACTGCAGCCTCCTCTCAGGGAGCTGAAGACAGCAATGATGTCTCCCCTCAGCCTCCTTCTCCCCAGCTCCCTCAGCTGCTCCTCCCCAGCCCTCTTCTCCAGACCCTTCCCCACCTTTCTTGCCCTTTTCTGGACCTGCTCCAGCTCCTCAATGTCCTTCTTGGAGCGAGGAGCCCAAAGCTGCCCCCAGCACTCAGCTGTGCCCTGCCCAGTGCTGAGCACCATCACTTCCCTACTCTTCTCCTCTCCAGTCTGCCCCAACCCAGCTCTCTCAGGCTCTCCTCACCACGCAGCTCCTCCAGCCCTCTCCTGGTCCTTCTCTGGACACTTCCCAGCCCATCCACATTATTTAACCGCAGCAGGAAGAAGAAGAAGCAAAAAACCTGCACCCCTGCTGGCCCCCCAAAACCCCTGCCGAAGGGGTCGGGCTGGTTTTGCTTTTGCTGGGGGAAAGGGCTGCGGTGAGGAGGAGGAGGAGCTCGGGAGGATGGAGCAGGGAGCCTCGTGGGATGGCAGGGGAGAGGATGTTGGAGCTTCCCCTTCCCACCGGCTCCGCTCCTAAGGAAGGAGCAAAGAAGAATGGGGGCCGCGGGGACCTGCGTTGCCATGGGGAAGTCAACATTCTGCAGCGCGATTTTCCCCTGCCTGCCTTTTCCTCTCGGCAGAGAGGGGAGAGCCCTGTCCTGCTGCCTCCTTTAACAGCCTTGTTCTGAGCTGTGTCCCTCCTCCACCCGCAGTTCCCGTGGGGAGAAACCAGCTCCAGGCACTTCCCTGCCACGGCTGCAGCACTGGGCAGATGCTCCTGGGGGGGGATTCAGGGGGTGGGAAGGGATATTTCAGGATGCTTTTATGGAAATAAAAGCATTGCAAGGAGGACATGGAACAGTTAGAGGCCACAAAGACGGTGGGAGGCTGAAGCACCTCTGCTATGAGGACAGCCTGGGAGAGTTGGGGCTCTTCAGCCTGGAGAAGGCGAGAAGGATCCAGGGAGACCTCAGAGCAGCCCTCCAGGATTTGCAGGAGGCTCCAGGAGAGCTGGGGAGGGACTTTAGACAAGGGCTGGGAGTGACAGGATGAGGGACAATGGCTTTGAGCTGGGAGAGGGGAGATGGAGAGTGGAGCAGAGGAAGAAATTCTTGAGAGTGGAGAGGAGGAAGAAATTNATTTCTTTTTTTCTTTGCAGCAGGGGGGGGGATGCTAAGGCAGGGACCCTGCGGGAGATTTCCTTGCCCCCGCCCCCCTCTCCTCATCCCCCTCCTCCCACTGGGTCTTTTCCAGGCAGCAAGCCTCAGGCGGAGGAGGCGCCGCAGCTGATGCGGACGCGCAGCGATGTGGGGGTGCGGCGCAGGGGCAGCTCCCGCACGGCCAGCGAGCAGCGCCGCATCCGCCGCCACCGCTTCTCCATCAACGGACACTTCTACAACCACAAGGTCAGCCCCTCCCCCCCAAAAAAAATAAATCACCTGTGGGAGGAACTCGAGGCTGTGAGGAAAGGTACTTGAATGTGCCCGGAGAAGGGCAGCAAAGCTGGGGAGGGGCTTGGAGCACAGCCCCAAGAGGAGAGGCTGAGGGAGCTGGGGGTGTGCAGCCTGCAGAAGAGGAGGCTCAGGGCAGAGCTCATTGCTCTCTGCAGCTCCTTGCAGGGAGGTTGTGGCCAGCTGGGGTTGGGCTCTGCTGCCAGGCAGCCAGGGACAGAAGGAGGGGACAGAGGCTCAAGCTGTGGCAGGGCAGGCTCAGACTGGATGTTAGGAGGAAGTTGTGCACAGAGAGAGATTGGCATTGGGATGGGCTGCAGGGGAGGTGGTGGAGTCCCCATCCCTGGAGGTGTTTGAGAGGAGGCTGCATGAGGCACTCGGTGCCAGGGGTTAGTTAATGAGAAGGGTTGGGTGAGNCTCCCTGGAGGTGTCCAAAGCCAGGCTGGATGAGACCCTGAGCACCCTGTGCTGGTGGGAGCTGGACCTGGGTGATCTTGGAGGTCCCTTCCAACCCAACCCATTCCCTGCTTCTTTTATTTCTTTTTTTCTTTGCAGCAGGGGGGGGGATGCTAAGGCAGGGACCCTGCGGGAGATTTCCTTGCCCCCGCCCCCCTCTCCTCATCCCCCTCCTCCCACTGGGTCTTTTCCAGGCAGCAAGCCTCAGGCGGAGGAGGCGCCGCAGCTGATGCGGACGCGCAGCGATGTGGGGGTGCGGCGCAGGGGCAGCTCCCGCACGGCCAGCGAGCAGCGCCGCATCCGCCGCCACCGCTTCTCCATCAACGGACACTTCTACAACCACAAGGTCAGCCCCTCCCCCCCAAAAAAAATAAATCACCTGTGGGAGGAACTCGAGGCTGTGAGGAAAGGTACTTGAATGTGCCCGGAGAAGGGCAGCAAAGCTGGGGAGGGGCCTGGAGCACAGCCCCAAGAGGAGAGGCTGAGGGAGCTGGGGGTGTGCAGCCTGCAGAAGAGGAGGCTCAGGGCAGAGCTCATTGCTCTCGGCAGCTCCTTGCAGGGAGGTTGTGGCCAGCTGGGGTTGGGCTCTGCTGCCAGGCAGCCAGGGACAGCAGGAGGGGACAGAGGCTCAAGCTGTGGCAGGGCAGGCTCAGACTGGATGTTAGGAGGAAGTTGTTGGCAGAGAGAGAGATTGGCATTGGAATGGGCTCAGGGGAGGTGGTGGAGTCCCCATCCCTGGAGGTGTTTGAGAGGAGGCTGCATGAGGCACTCGGTGCCAGGGGTTAGTTAATGAGAAGGGTTGGGTGAGAGGTTGGACTTGATGATCCCAGAGGTCTTTCCCAACCTGCTTCATCCTGTGGTTGGTTGTTCAATGGACTCTGTGCCCTGCAGACCTCTGTGTTCACACCAGCGTATGGCTCCGTCACCAACGTCCGCATCAACAGCACCATGACAACCCCCCAGGTCCTCAAGCTGCTGCTCAACAAGTTCAAGGTACCTCAGTTGTCTCCTCACCCTGCCTCTGGCTTGCTCCACACGGGGGATTTCCATCCCATGGGTATAAAAAGCAGCACAGGAGCAGCCATTGGAATGGGCTGCCCGGGGAGGTGGTGGAGTCACTGTCCCTGAAGGGGTCACAGGCTCAGAGGATGTCAGGGGCTGAAAGGGACCCAAAGAGCTCATCCAATCCAACTCCCCCTGCCAGAGCAGGAGCATCCAAGCTAGCTCAGGGCACACAGCAACACATCCAGACATGCTCTGCAAAGACTCCACACAACGAGACTCCACAACCTCTCTGGGCAGCCTGTGCCACTGCTCTGGGACCCACCCAGGCAAGAAATTGCCTCTGGGGTTGAGCTGCAACTTCCTGTGCTGCAGCTTCCATCCATTGCTCCTTGGCCTATGGCAGGGAGCTGTGAGCAGAGCCTGTCCCCCCCCTCCTCACTCCCAGCCCTCAGAGATTCACAAACATTGATCCAATCCCCTCTGAGTCTTCTCTTCTGCAGCCTAAGCAGCCCCAGGTCCCTCAGGCTCTCCTCCCCAGGCAGTGCTGCAGTCCCCTCAGCATCCTCGGGGGTGTTCAATCATCCTCAGGAGCTGTTCAAGACAAGACTGGATGGGACACTTAGTGCCATGGTTGGTTGGATAGGGCTGGGGGATAGGATGGACTGGATGAGCTTGGAGGTCTCTTCCATCTTGGTTCGATTCTGTGACTCTATGAAGAATGGGGTTTGGGGTTAATTGCTGGGCCAGTCCGGAGCAGAGGGATGGACCTTTGAGAGTGGTTTCTGTCTCTGTCCAGATTGAAAACTCAGCAGAGGAGTTTGCTCTGTACATCGTTCACACCAGTGGAGGTGAGTCTGCAGCAGGGGAAGAGCAACCAGGCTGGAGAGCAGCTGAGGGAACTGGGGTGGCTCAGCCTGGAGGAAAGGAGGCTGAGGGGAGACCTCCTTGCTCTCTGCAGGTCCCTGAGGGGAGGCTGCAGAGAGCTTGGGGTTGAGCTCTTCTGCCTAGAATCAGGTGATAGAAGGAGAGGAAATGCCTGGAATTGTGCCAGGGGAGGGTTAGGTTGGAGCTGAGGGAAAAAAAAAAAATCTCTTTGGTACCAGAGTGGTCAGGGACTGGCACAGGCTGCCTGGGGAGGTGGTGGAGTCCCCACCCCTGGAGGTGGTGCTGAGGGAGGTGCTGCAGTGGCAGTGGCTCAGCAGCTGTGCTGGGGTTGGGAGCTCCAGGTGAGTGTTTGGACTGGAGGATCTCCGAGGTCTCTTCCAGCCATCCCAGTCCCGTGGTGCTGTGGCTGTGTGCATGTCCCCAGCACAGCTGCCTGGCCACGGCCAAGCTCCACCTTGCCCCGGGCCAAACGTTGGTGCTTTGATGTTGCAGAGAAGCAGAAGCTGCGAGCCAGTGACTACCCCCTGATCGCCCGCATCCTGCAGGGGCCCTGCGAGCAGGTCTCCAAGGTCTTCCTCATGGAGAAGGACCAGGTGGAAGAAGTCACCTATGATGTGAGTTCACCAGCACGGGGTGATTGGGGGGGTTGGGATGGGTTTGGCAGGGCTGGAATACTGGGAGGGGAGGGACATGTCCCCATGCTGGGGATGGAGGAATTTGCCTCCAGCTCTCCCTGTGAACACTTCCAGATTGTGCTTCAGGAGCAGCTTTAAAGCTCCCCAAGCTCTCTTGTGCTATCTCAAATCCTTTTGGCTCACAACTCTGCCGGGGCCACAGTGGCTAGAAGCTGCCCGGGGGAAAATGACCCTGGGGGTGTTGCTCAACAGCAGCTGAAGATGTGTCAGGCTGTGTGCAGGTGGCCAAGTAGGGCACCAGCAGCCTGGCTTGGACCAGGGCAGGGATTGCCCTCCTGGAGTGGGCACTGCCGAGGCCACACCCTCAGTGCTGGGGTCTGTTTTGAGTCCCTCACTCCAAGGACATTGAGGAGCAGGTCCAGACAAGGGCGACAAAGCTGGGAAAGGGTCTGGAGAACAGGGCTGAGGGAGCTGGGGAGAAGGAGGCTGAGGGGAGACCTTCTGGCCCTCTGCAGCTCCCTGAAAAGCAGGTTGGAGTGAGGTAGGGGTAGGAAGAAGTGACAGGACAAAAGGAAATGTCCTCAAGTTGCCCCAGGGGAGGGTTAGGTTGGACAGGAGGAACAATTTCTTCCCCTAGAGGGTTGCCCAGGGCAGTGGTGGAGTCCCCATCCCTTGACAGCCCTGGAGATGTGGTGCTGAGGGCCACGGCTTGGTGGTGCCCTGGCAGTGCTGGGTGAAGGGTTGGAGTTGATGTTCTGAGAGGTCTTTGCAGCCGAAGCCTTTCGGCGCTGGGCAGCTCTCGGCTGGCAGCTGCGGTCCCTGCGCAGCCTTTGCCGTGCCCGGCGCCAGCTCCTCACTGCCCTCTGGCGGCTCCCTCCCAGCACTGCGCTGCGCTCGCAGCACAACTGAGCCACACAAGCACCTGGCTTGGGAAGCCCTCTGAGATCAGCGACTCCAGCCACGACCTAGCATCTCCCCGGACACGGCTCTTAGACCATAAAATCGTAGAGTCACAGGCCCCTCGGTACCTACAAGAAAGCTGGAGAGGCCTCTATCCCTATAGGAAAGGGGTGGGGGGAAGTGTTGGAACAAAGCTGGAAATGAGGAGATTCAGACTGGATGTTAGGGAGTTCTTCATCAGGAGAGTGGTGAGAGTCTGGAAGGGGTTGTGTAGGGAGGTGATGGAAGCCTCATCCCTGGGGGTGTTTGCAGCCAGGCTGGATGAGGCTCTGCACAGCCTGGGCAGCCTGTCCCAGTGCCTGGTGACCCTTTTGGTGAAGAATTTTTTTCCCTGATGTCCAACCTGAACCTACCCTGATTGTCCTGAGGCCATTTCCTCTTTTTCCTTGGGAGGAGAGACCAACCCCCAGCCTTTGCGATTCTGTGACTCTCCCTCACCCCAGGTTGCCCAGTACATCAAATTTGAGATGCCTGTGCTCAGGAGCTTCATCCAGAAGCTGGAGGAGGAGGAAGATCGTGAAGTGAAGAAGCTGATGCGCAAGTACGTTGGGCTTGGTGGCATTGAGGGGAGGGACTGAGGGTTAGGGACCTTGTCAGGGGCTGCTGTCGGTGCTGAAAACTCCTCTGCACAGCCTGGTGTCCCCAGTGCATGCTTGAGCCCCTGGGGTTTGTGTTATTCAGGGCTGGTCTGGGTTCAAAGCCCATCCTGATGCTGCAGAGGATCCTCACGTCCCTGTCCTTGCCCCCTGCAGGTACTCCATCCTCCGGCTGATGATCGAGCAGAGGCTGGAGGAGATCTCCGAAGGTCCCACAGCCATGTGAAATGCTTCAGCTGGAGGAGCTCCCTGAAGGTCCCACAGCCATGTGAAATGCTTCAGCTGCAGCCTGGCTCAGGGCTGTACCACACCAAGGTCCAATGCACTGTACCAAGCCCCACACCTCCGTCGCTCCTGGAATGCTCCCGAGGTCTGCCTGGATCATTCCAGCTCTGAGCCATCCCCCACACCCTCATCTGTGCAGCACCCTTGGGCATCCCTTCTCTGCAAGCTGGGGGTTGCTCTGGCCTGTGGCAGCTTCAGCCA
Organism: Psilopogon haemacephalus; assembly: GCA_013396835.1. Lineage (NCBI taxonomy): Eukaryota > Metazoa > Chordata > Aves > Piciformes > Megalaimidae > Psilopogon > Psilopogon haemacephalus. The sequence continues at coordinate 65,981 of VWZI01003272.1, read as the reverse complement.
AAACCTCAAATCCCTGGAAATAATCAGGAGACAACCAGGAGGGAATCCATGAGCAGGACCAAGCCACCATGGACAGACACCGGCTGCAAGCACCTGGGAGCAAGACTTTGATAGATTCATGGAATGGGTTGGGTTGGAAGAGACCTTCAAGATCATCCAGTCCCAACCCCCTGCCATGGGCAGGGACACCTCCCACCAGCCCAGGGTGCTCAAGGCCCCATCCAGCCTGGCCTTGGACACCTCCAAGGAGGACACATCCATGCCTGTGGGACTCGAGTTAATGATGTCCCCTTCAGTGATGCCCACACATGGCTCCTGGTGGAGGACCCGCAGGAGAGCACAACTAATCCCTCTTTTTACACACAGAAAAGCACATTCCTACTGCAATAACTGGAAGGTGAAGGGAAGCTCCTGGAAATCCAAAGGGTGGGCTGAGATCTTGGGGGAGGTGTGTGGTTAACTCTTGCAATCTCTCGATGGATTTATGGCCTAGGTCCCATCTTTTCCAGCATCTTCCCTTAACCTGCATCTGGCCACATAACTCCCTCTGCCCCTCCACTTCTAATTTGCACTAATTGTAGGGATCTTTACACACACACAGAGGATGTCAAACCCCTCTGGAAGCCATGACACGCCCAAAGCCACGGCACGGCGCTGAGCAGCTCCCAGGGGATGCTGTGTGTGAGGAGAGGAAGAGGAGGGTGGCAGGAGGAGGAGGAGGCAGGGATGCAGAAGGTGTTAATTAGCAAGTTGGTTTTGCAGCGCTGCCAGCACATCATCCTGGTGGCACTGGGGCTGGCACTGGCTCTGTCACCAGCACCACACCTGGCAAATCCTCCTTCCTCCCAGGCTAAACCAGCAATATCTACTTTATACCTCAATGGGAACTAAAGCTCTGACTCCCTCCCTCCCTTTCAGTTTTGGCAATGTTGCTTTGCAATTATTTTTCCCCACCCTATTTTAATGGTACCTTTCCCACCTTTCCCAAGTGTCAGGGCAAGCCTTGTGCAGGGAGAGAAGGGTTTGGTGTGTCTGTGGCCGTGCTCTGTTGATTAACAAGGACAATGTAGCAACTCAATCTGTTCTCTTTGCTGAATCTGTTTGTTAATTCAGCTCTCTTCAATCTCTTTATCGAGGGTCTGGAGGAGGGGAGCATAGAATCAATCATAGAATCACTCAGGGGTTGGAAGGGATCTCAAGGATCAGCCAGCTCCAACCCCTCCTGCCATGGGCAGGGACACCCTACCCTAGAGCAGGCTGCCCACAGCCTCTGCCAGCCTGGCCAAAAACACCTCCAGGGATGTGGTCCCAAACACCTCCCTCAGTCAGTTTGCAGTGGCACCAAAGTGGGTGGTAGGAAGGGCAGAAGCTCTGCAGAGGGACCTGGCCAGGCTGGATGGGCCAAAGTCAAGGGGATGAGGCTCAACAGACCAGGTGTTGAGCACTGCACTTGGGGTCACAACAAGCCCGGGAAGGCTTCAGGCTGGGGGGAAATAGCTGGGAAATGCCTGGTGGAAAAGGCCCTGGGGGTGGCAGTGGCTGAAGATGAGCCAGGATGGGCCCAGATGGGCATCTGAGATCAGTTTCCTGTTTGCTGCCTGGCACTGCCACTTTCACCTCTGCCACCACATCCCCTCAGGGCCAAATTCGTCCCTTTTTGGCCCTCCACAACACAGGTCTGTGGGTGGAAGGCAGCAACAGCCACCTGGAGATCCCCAAATGGAAACCTGCCGCCACCTCTGCCGATTTTCTGCCGCGGCTGTGGTGAAAGGCAGGAAACCCCCGAAACAAAAGGGCTGGCAGCATGCAAATTGCCCAACCAGCTGCTCAGCCCCAGCAGCTCTTCCTTTTCTGCCTCATTCCCCACCCCCCCTGCCCAAAACCGACCCCCAGATTCCAGGTGCAAACGCTCCCCAAGTTTTCCCCAGCCCTGCTTTGCTTTGCTTTGCTCTGCTTTCTCCCCGGAGCCACCAGCCCCAGGTTCTCCTGCCCCCCCTAGAGCCCTCCCCGCCCGCGCAGGAGGGGACACGAGTGACGTTGGCTCCCCCATCAAAGCTTTAGCCGGTGGGAAAACTCCCAACGAGAGTAGAGCCCAGCGGGCACGGACCGGGAGAGCCATCGCTGGTGCGGCACCGAGAGCAGGGGTAAGGCTGGCAGGGAGGAGGGGGAGGAAGAGAAGGAATTGGGGAGGGGGGAAAGGGAAGAGTGCAGGAGGTCAGCACACACCTGAGGTGGAGTTTGGGGTGGGGAGAGAGCAGCCCGGGGAGGCACCGCAGCCTGCCTGGCAGGGTCACCACCAGGCTTAGCCCTGCACTGTGATGCTGTAGGGAAATTGTAGATGGAGGTGTGGGGGGGAAGAATTAGGAAGGGGAATTGTAGCTGGGGAGAGGGAAGAATTAGGAACGGGGGTGAGGGGAAAAAAATTCGGTGTGGTTTAATTTTTCTGTTTAATTTTTCTGGGCTTTGCTGCCAGGATTTTTTTTTTGGGGGGGGGCTGTTTTCCAGCCGCGGTGGTGCAGCTGCAAAAAAAAAAAAACAGGGGGAAGAGGAAGTATTGCTCCTCCTCAAGGATGGATTAAAGCTTGGGGAGGGCAGGTCTGGAGCGGAGGTGAGGAAGGAATTTTTGAGAGTGAGGGAGATGCTGGCACAGGTTGCCCAGGGAGGTTGTGGAGGACAGAAGCGCCCAATGTGATCAAAGATCACATCTTCNAGGGAGGTGCAACTTTGCACTGCAGCGGGGGACAGGAAAAGGGATCAAATATTGCATATTTCGTCCATTTATCTTTGGATTTGGTAGCCCGAGTTGGGTTTGTCTTGAAATGTTTCTTCTCTGTTGTCGTTTATGTACTCACAATTTTGTTTGGTTTGTAGTTAATAGAGTACAGCACACACGGACATGTTTTAGAGTTTGCTCTATATTCCATTATGTANCAGGCTGGATGAGCCCCTGAGCACCCTGTGCTGGTGGGAGGTGTCCTTGCCCGTGGCTGGGTGATCTTGAAGGTCCCTTCCAACCCAAACCACTCTGCTTAGCAGGAGGAGCCGAGCAGGGACCGCAGGCAGACGAAGTTAACCAAACTTTTGGGTGGTTTTTTTTTCCCAAAAACGCTGAGTT
>VWZI01003272.1:26875-45588 GCA_013396835.1 Psilopogon haemacephalus | reverse complement strand
ACGATTTGCTGGATTATGCATTAGTGATTTACTATTAACTGGGAGGTTAAGCAGCTGCTCACATTTTTAACTCTCCTCCCCACCAGGCAGGGACCAGAGATGTGGCAGTGCTGACCACATGAAGTTGTGCTGCACTGGATGGGTGGGCAGGGGCCAAGGGGGTGAGATTTAAGTGCAGTGCAGGGTTCTGGTTCTACACTCTGGCCACAACAATCCCAGGCTGGGGACAGAGTGGCTGAGAGCAGCCAGGCAGAGAGGGACCTGGGGGTGCTGTTGGCAGCTGAACAGGAGCCAGCAGTGTGCCCAGATGGCCAAGAAGGCCAAGGGCATCCTGGGCTGGAGCAGGAGCAGTGTGGGCAGCAGGAGCAGGGCAGTCCTTGTGCCCCTGTGCTCAGCACTGCTCAGCACACACCTTGAGTGCTGTGTCCAGCTCTGGGCCACTCCATTCTAGAGAGATGCTGAGGTGCTGGAAGGTGCCCAGAGAAGGGCAGCAAAGCTGGGGAGGGGCCTGGAGCACAGCCCCAAGAAGAGAGGCTGAGGGAGCTGGGGGTGTGCAGCCTGCAGAAGAGGAGGCTCAGGGCAGAGCTCATTGCTCTCTGCAGCTCCCTGCAGGGAGGTTGTGGCCAGCTGGGGTTGGGCTCTGCTGCCAGGCAGCCAGGGACAGCAGGAGGGGACAGAGGCTCAAGCTGTGGCAGGGCAGGCTCAGGCTGAATGTTAGGAGGAAGTTGTTGGCAGAGAGAGTGATTGGCATTGGGATGGGCTGCAGGGGAGGTGGTGGAGTCCCCATCCCTGAAGGTGTTCAAGCACAGCCTGGATGGGCACTGAGTGCCATGGGATAGGACTGGGGGATAGGTTGGACTGGATGAGCTTGGAGCTCTCTTCCAGCCTGCCTGATTCTCTGATTCTGTGATTCACTGATTCCACACTCATCCATCTGGGGGATGAATTCCTCTGTTAGTCATTACCTATTTGCCTGCTTCTCTGTCATCCAGCATGACCCAGCATGAAGAGGCAACCTGGGGAAGCAGAGCCAGCTGAACTGGGCTGGTTTGGTTGCAAGCCTGCATCATTGCTCAGCTGAAGGGACGCTGCCTGTGCAGCAGCTCATCCCTTGGCTCTCCTGCACCACGCCGTGGGCAGTTACTTCATTTAAAATGTTCTACTCCTGTCGAGAAGGACTTAGAAAAAAAACAAAAAACAAACCAAAACAAAGCGAGGCAAACCTTTCCCCTTTGATTATCGCAGCGTTTCCTAACTGTCAGCCTGCAGGACAACCCCAGCTGGAAGCTGCAGGCTCAGGGCTGCGTCTCCTGATCGACTCCCAGGCTCCAGCACCGCTGCACCTCCTCGCCCCTGCCCCTGCTGCTCCCCACCGCCGACCTGCCCCTAACCGCAGACCCTTCCCTTGGCAAAGCTGATTCCTGCAGATGGGCTGAGGACATCCCCAGGCCCCCGGGGGGGTTCCCTTAGAAACCTTCCTTTGAGCTTCGGCTCCCCGAATCCCTGCCGCAGGAAAAGGGAAGAAGCCTTTGCGGTGCTGACCTCTGCAGGCACTGCTCAGACCCAGGCGGCTCTGGGCAGCAGCAGGTTGCTTGCCCATTTCTGCTGCCCGTGGGCACCAACTGCCTTTTAATAATGCATTACAAAATAAAAATGGGGCAGTGCTCTCTTGGCTGGCAGGCAGAGAGGATTTCAGTGAGGGAAATGCTGGGAAATCCTTAGGAGGGGCTGAGCTGAGCTGAGCTCTGCAGAGCTTTGGCGACAAATCTGCTGCTTGGCCAAAGTGCCTTGGAAGCAGAGGGTGAAAGGGCAGGAATTTGCACCCCAGAACACCACCAAGGGTCCAAGGCCCTGCCTGGGCTCCCTTGGGTTGCCCTCCACAACCTCTCTTGGAGGTGCTCAAGGAGAGGTTGGATGAGTCCCTGAGCGACCTGTCCCATGGCACAGGGGAGCTGGAACTGGCTGAGCTTTGAGGTCCCCTCCAACCTAAACCATTCTGTGATCCTGTTGCCCACCTCCCAGGGGCAGAATGGGTCCCTGTGGAAAACTGAGAAGAAGGCAGCAGCAAAACAAAGCAGGCAGTGGTGGGCTTGGCAGGAGAGGACTTTAATGGACTCACTGCCCTGGGGGTCCCAGGCGTGGGGAAGCATCGTGGAGGGGTGGGTAAGGACCCCCACAGGTCCTTCCCTGTAGGGTCTGCGAGGGGTGCACTGGTGGTCAGTGAGAGCCATGGGGAACCTTCCTCTGTGCCATGGATCAGCCTGGGGGGTGCCCAGACCCAGGACCCTGCCGAGCATGGAGATGAGTGCCCCAAAGCTGGGAAGGATGCTCAGACCCCAAACTACACTGACCAAGAGATGTCAGAGGGGCCTCAAGCCCCAGCATGGGGACTTGTGCCCTGCAGCTGGGGAGGATGCTCGGGTCCCGAGGGACATCGAGGAGGAGATGTCAGAGGGACCTGAAGCCCTGCAGTGCTTGGGTGTGAGCTTGGCAGGAGCTCCTGGGGGACAGGAAGTGCTGCCACATGCAGCTGGCCCCATCCTAGAGCTTGAGTGCTGTCACCCGGGGGATGTGGAAGGGACAGGTCTCCTCTGACCCTGTGGAGCTGCAGAAAGAGGAGGAGGAGAGGTCAGGGGGTGGAGGAGCAGCCCNCCACCCCACGCCCCCTGCTTACATCAGCCGATTGCGGATGGGGCGGAAGTGTTTGGTGAGCCTGACAGCGAAGATGATGCTGGGGATGAGGAAGAAGGTGCAGCACCCCAGGCTGAACCAGAAAGCGTTCTGCAAGGAGAGAGCACAGGAGTCCCCTCTGAGCTGCAGGGAAGAGAGGCAGCCCCCAGCCTGTGGAGGAGCCTGGGGAGCCTCAGTGGCCTTCACAGAGTCACAGAACATCCAGGCTGGCCAAGCCCCTCAGGAGCACCAAGCCCAACCTAGAACCCTGCTCTGCAGGGCTCACCTTAAACCATAGCCCCAAGCACCACACCCAGACACAGCCAGGCTGGGTGAGTCCAGCACCTCCCTGGGAGCTCATTCCAGTCCCTGACCACTCTCTGTGTGACAATTTTTCCTAATGTCCAATCTCAACCTCCCCAGCCTCAGCCTGAGGCCATTCCCCCTTGTGCTGTCTCCAACTCCCTGTGAGCAGAGCCCAGCAGCAGCCTCTCCACTATGTCCCTTCAGCAGTGAGCTCTGCCCTCAGCCTCCTCTTCCTCACACTACCCATCCCCAGCTCCCTCAGGCTCTCCTCATCAGATTTATTCTCCAGGCCCTTCCCCAGCTTTGTTGCCTTCCTCTGGACCTGCTCCAGCACTTCCACATCTCTGCTCACTGCTCCCTGCCATAGGCCAAGGAGCAATGGATGGAAGCTGCAGCACAGGAGGTTGCAGCTCAACACAAGAGGCAACTTCTTGCCTGTGTGGGTCCCAGAGCAGTGGCACAGGCTGCCCAGAGAGGTTGTGGAGTCTCCTTGACTGGAGCCTTTGCAGACTCTGTCTGGATGTGTTGCTGTGTGCCCTGAGCTAGCCTGGATGGTCCTGCTGTGGCAGGGGGAGAGTTGGATGAGCTCCGTGGCTCCCTTGCAGCCCCTGGCAGGCTGTGAGCTGTGTGCCCTGAGCTGGCTTGGGTGGTCCTGCTGTGGCAGGGGAGGGTTGGATGAGCTCCGTGGCTCCCTTGCAGCCCCTGGCAGGCTGTGAGCTGTGCTCCTTACCCAGGGGTCGCTGATGCGGTCGCAGAGGATCACTCTGCCGTTATCCAGGGCCGTGGCCAGCGGCTGGCAGGAAGCAACATCCTCCCTCAGCTGCAACGGGAGGCATAGGCAAGGCACGGGCAAGGCACAGGCACACCCCCGGCCCCAGATGCATTTTGGGGAGGGGGGCGGATGCAGAGCTCAGGGCTTGCATGCAGCATCCACGGGGTGGGGAGGGATGGGGAATGGGGGTGCTGCCAGCCCCAGAAGAGTCTCCCTGCTGGCAGGGTGGGCACCTACCGTCTGCCCCACCCAGCTGAGGTACTGTGTGAAGTAGCGAAGCTCCTTCCTGCTGAAGCAGCCAAGCTCCTGGGCAGAGGGAGGGCAGCATGGAGGGCAGGAGCTCTGCTTCCCTCCTGCTGCTCCAGCACAGCCCCAACCACCTCTGGGCTAATGCCAGGCTGGGGAACAAGGGCTGGGGGCCTCAGGTGCCCCTTGCCCCTCTGGCAGCAGCCTGGGCTCACTCCTTCTGGCTGTGAGGGTCTCCATAGCCCCTCAAGGGTTAACCCCAGCCCAGCCTACCTGCCGGAGGATCTGCTGGGCTTGCACGGGCAGCCGAGCTTCCACTGAGGCTGGGGTGGCCAGCGTGGTCCTCACCTGCTCCTGGGGAGGCACAGGGAGGGCAGAGCATCCTCAGAGCACTCAGCAGCAGGGTGGGTGCCATAGGGATGTCAGGAGCAGCAGGGGGGGTGCCACAGGGATGCAAGGAGCAGCAGGGTGGGTGCCATAGGGATGTCAGGAGCAGCAGGGGGGGTGCCACAGGGATGTCAGGAGCAGCAGGGGGGGTGCCATAGGGATGTCAGGAGCAGCAGTGGGGGTGCCCCAGGGATGTCAGGAGCAGGGCACATGCCAAGCTCCCAGTTGAACCTGGCTCTGCCATCACCCTAGAGCTGGCATTATGGGGGGGCACTGCTGGGCAGGACCCACAGGGCAGTGACTGTTTTTTCAGCGAGCTGGAAGGGACCATGCAAGTACCTGGAGGTGTGGTGCCAGGCGGGAGAGGAACTGGACACTTTCCCCCAGCCTTGCCTGTGGGACAGGGACAGGAGCAGAGTTGAAAAAACCTCTGTCCCCACTTCCACGGGGGACACTGGCAGGCAAAGGCCAGCAGCAGCAGGAGCCCCCCAGCCCCGCAGGGACTCACCACCAAAGCCTCCTGTGACTGCACTGTGGAGTTCTGCAGCTGCCAGAGGGCCCTGGCCTCAGCTGCCAGCCTCCCTGCCACGGTGCTGTTCCTCTGTGGGGACACAGCCAGGTGAGGTTGTGCCTCTGGGCACACAGACAGACCCCCCCACACACACACTGCCCACCCCACCTGCCCCCCACTGCCCACCCCGCTGCTCACCTGCATCTTCTGCAGCCCCTCCAGGTTCCTGGCCAAGCCAGGCAGGCTGGTCTGCACCACAGGGATCTTCATCTGGGGGAAGAGGAGAAGGCTCCCAGGTGACCTTCTGGTGGCCTTTCAGCACAGCTGAGCCACACAATCACCTGGCTTTAAAAGTCCTCTGAGATCAGTGAGTCCAGGCAGGACCTAACATCCCCCTGGACACAGCTGTTAGACCATAAAATCATAGACTCACAGGCCCCTTAGTACCTTAAGAGGGCTACAAAAGTTGGGGAGGGACTTTAGAGACTGTCAGGTAGGGATAGGACTGGGGGGGAATGGAACCAAGCTGGAAATGAGGAGATTGAGCCTGGATGATAGGAAGAAATTCTTCAGTATGAGGCTGGTGATAGCCTGGAAGGGGTTGCCCAGGGAAGTGGTGGAAGCCTCATCCCTGGAGGTGTTTTTGGCCAGGCTGGGTGAGGCTGAGCTAGTGTGAGGTGTCCCTGGGCATGGCAGGGGGTTGGACCTGGCTGATCCTTGTGGTCCCTTCCAACCCCTGACTGCTTCTCTGGTTCTACGATCAAGATGAGAAGTGGTGGCTGCCCCAAACCCCCTGCCCTGGCATCCAGCCCGGGCGTGGCTGGGCCACATCCTGCCTGCTGCCCTCACCTCCTGCTGGTAGCGCTCATAGTCCACCTCATCCACACCGCTGCGGGCAAAGGTCTCCAGGTCCTGCCTGCCCTCGCCGCGGAGCAGCCTCACCTCCCCCAGCCGCGCTGAGAACTCCCCCAGGCGCTTCTGGAAACCTGCAGTGTACTGGGAGGGGGAGAGGTGAAGCCAGGCACTGGGGCAGCCCCGGGCATCAGTCCAGGCTGCGGGAGGCTGGCTGAGAGCAGCCCTGCAGAGGAGGGTTTGGGGGTGCTGGTGGGGGAGAAGCTGGGCAGGAGGCAGCCATGGGCACTGCCAGCCTGGGCTGTGGGCAGAGCAGTGTGGGCAGAGGTGGAGAGAGGGGATCCTGCCCCTCTGCTCTGCTCTGGGGAGACCTCCTGGAGTCTCTGCCCAGTTATGGGACCCCCAGCACAGGAAGGGCAAAGACCTGCTGGAGCAGGTCCAGAGGAGGCCACAAAGATAATCAGAGAGGACGGAGAACCTCTGCTGTGGATACAGGCTGGGAGAGTTGGGGCTGTTCAGCCTGGCTCCAAGGAGAGCTCAGACTTTCATCTCAGTATCTGCAGGAGACCTCCAGGCAGGCTGGGGAGGGACTGCTCAGAAGGGATAGGATGAGGGAAATGATCTGGAACTGGAGCAGGGCAGAGAGAGGTTGGACATCAGGAGGAAGTTCTGCACATGAGGGTGAGGAGACACTGGCACACGCTGCCCAGGGAGGTGGTTGAGGACCCCTCCCTGCAGACATTCAAGCTCAGCCTTGCTGTGTCCCTGCTGAGTGCAGGGGGGGTTGGTCAGGATGCCCTTGGAGGGTGCAATCTGTGACCCTCCCATAAAACTCCTGCACCAGCAGCAGAAGCTTTGGCTGCAGCCAGCCCTTACCTTGGGGGTTTTCAGATGCTCATCCAGGTCATAGGACCTGTCAAGCTGCAGCACCTCCCACAGCCCTGCACCGCTCTTGCACTCTCTGGAAGGGAAGGGAAGATTGGCAGTGTCACCCCAGATAGACCTTCCTGGTCTGGGGGCAGAGGTGGTCCCCAGCAGCACCCACCGGTATGTGGCACTGAGGTTGGAGTCCCTCCTGAGGTTGAGCTGCTGGCTGAGGTTCATGGATGGAGGCAGGTTCCCAGGGGTGTCGATGAACTGGGCCAAAAGGGGGAGAAGAAGAGGGTCAGGATCAGGGGCAGGCATTCCCAGAAATGATTTTGGGGGTGCTCTCCCCTCACAGCTGCAGCCAGAGCTAAGCCTGCCTTGATTTGTAGGATCCCATGGCAGAGTCAAGGCTCTCTCAGAGGGAAAGCAGCTGACAGCCCTGATCCCTGCCCCCATCCCAGCATGTTGCCCACCCCAGGGATCCCCAGAGACCAGAGGACAGGTCCTGCCTGTAGGAGCATCACCACCTCCAGCAAACTGACAGCATGAGGGCAATTCCCCATTGCTGATGCAAAATCCAAGGATCTAACCCCAAACTTCATCTTCTGGCCTAGGCTGGGGCTTTTCCAGATGGGTTTAGGGGGAGGTCATAGGTGAAGGTGCACACAGGCAGAGATTTCTTGGGGCCACCCACCTTATAAATCTCCTGGTTGACCCAGTTCCTGCAGACCAGCGTCTGGATGTTGCCCCCAACCAGGAAGGTGGCAAAAACCAGGAGGATGAGGAGCCAGGAGAACAGGAAAGCCAAACCCACGCCACTGGAAGGAGGGAGGGGAGGGGATGGGGAGGGCTCAGCGGTGGCTTTGCAGACCCGAGCAGGCAGGGAGGCTTGCGGGGACCTGCCTGGCCAGCTGCAACCCCGCGGCTCCCTCCCGAGCCTGGGCATGGCCAACCTGCCTGGGAAGTGCCCGCGGGAGTGAGGTGTGCCAGGCAGCGGGGCCAGGGCGTGGGAGCTGCCAGCTGCCAGGGAGGAGCAGCTTCTCCCAAAGCCGCCGGCGCAGGCGGTGGCTTCAAAAGATTTTTTTTTTCCACTCGCCCAGCTCCGGCTCCCTCCCTCGGCTTCGCCCCTCTGTTCTTTTGGGGAGGATGTGAGATGCCAGCAGCCCGCCCGCGGCCCCCGCGGGGATGCTCACAGCAGGAGGAGTTTGGCACCCGCTTCCCCTCGGCACTCGTAGTCGCTGGGGTCCTCCCTCTTGGAGAGTCCGTACGCCCCCAGGGCCATCCCTGCCGCGTTGCAGGCGAGGATGAGGAGGACGATGGAGCAAAGCACCGTGCCCGCGATCCACCTGGAGGAGAGAGCGGCACAGCCTTGAGACACGGAGCCGGTGCCAGCAGCCCGGGGCTCAGAGTGGGGACCAGCACCCTTCTCTGCTGCACCCCTTGCACCCCCTGCACCCCCTGCACCTCCTGCACCTCCTGCACCCCCTGCACCCCCTGCACCTCCTGCACATCCTGCACCCCCTGCACCTCCTGCCCCCCATCGTGCCTGCCGGCGTCACCTGTAGTGCTCGAAGCGCTGCACCTCCCGCAGGTAGGGCTGGCTCCTGTCCTCCGCCTTCGCCAGGGCTTCGCGGACGGGCCGGGTGTAGTCGGAGAGGGGGAAGCTGTCAGCGATGGACTGCACCTTCTGCGTCACCTGAGCCATCTCGTCCCGCAGATCTGTGGAGCCAAGGCCATGCCGGAGGGTCCCCGTGGCTCACTCTGTGCCCCCAAACTGGGGTTTGCCTCATGGAGGGGTGTCCCGGCTCGTCCCAGCCATCCCACTCACCCTGGATGACCTCTGCCATCCTCTCCACAGCCAGCTCTGGGATGGAGTTGAAGGTGCCATTGCCCTGGGAGGAGAAGGAAGGTGTGAGTGGGGGGTTCTGAGCAGCTTGTCCGGGCACACTGAACCCCATCACTTCACCCCCACCTCCCCTCCCCAACCTGACGAATCATCTCCGCGAAGTCACTCCGGGGCAGCCCCTCCACAGCCTTCAAAACCTTCTCCACCGACGGCACCTTGGGGTGGGAGAAGAAGAAGAAAAAGCAGCAGCAACCCCCCCTGAGCCTTGGGGCTACCGGAGGGGCGGCGGTGGGGGCGGGGGGACAGGCACCCACCCCACCTTGCTGTAGTCAGCGCCCAGCTGCAGGCTCTGCGCCCTGCCCAGGACGCTGGCACAGGAGGTGCAGCGGGGATCGTCCAGCAGCTCCACCACCCTGCGCCGCCGCTCCCGCAGCGCCGGCTCCAGCTCGGCCTGCGCCGAGGCCAGCGCCAGCGCCGTCCGCTCGACAATCTGTAAATGGTGCAGCGAGGTCTGTAGGTCTTAAAGAGAAAGCCCAGGGCTAGTTTCACGCTGCTCTTCCTCAGCCGCCCCGGCTCTCCGGCCGGGCTTGCACCGGCACCGGCACCGGCACCGGCACCGGCACCGGCACCGGCACCGGCACCGGCACCGGCACCGGCACCGGGGAGAGCCTCGCTCCCGGCCCTACCTCCCGCCCTGTCCTGCAGATCCGCCAGCGCCGCGTAGGTCATGGCCTTCAGCTGCGTGTGGATGGAGACCCCCACGCTCCGGCTGAGCCCTGCAAGGCATCGGGTGCGCCCCATCAGCAGCTCGGCCCGACGGGGGAGCCCGGAGCGGCGCCTGCCGGTGCCCTGCGCGGTGCTCACCTCCCAGGTCAGAGACAATCTGCTGTCGGGGCACCTCGAACTGCTCCACCACCATCTGCACCCCCTGCCAGGGAGAGAGGAGCGGGTCAGGCAAGGGGCAGCGGGCGGGGAGGAAGCCCCACGTTGACTTTCAGAATGCAAATCCATCCTTAATGCGGCTGCTCCACCTCCTCTCACCTCCCAGACTACTCCATAAGGGCGTGGGCTGCACCCACGGGGAGGCCACTCGGGGACCCACCTGGGGGACGTTGCTGATGTGCTGCCGCAGCGTGCGCAGGGTGGTGGGCACAGCCCCCAGCCCCGGCTCCATCTGCCCCTTCACCCTCTGGCTGCTGACCAAGGCGCAGACGACGCTGACCCTGCCAGGGGCGAGCAGGCGGTGACGGAGCTGCCCCCCAGGGCCTCCCAGCCCCACAGGGCACGGCTGGCTCGGGGGGGATGCTCTGGGGGGGGACTCACAGGATGATGAGGGAGGTGAGGGACAGGCAGGTCAGCAGGCAGTGGCGGCGGCAGCCCAGCGAGCGCCGGTGGGCGCGCAGGCGACCCCCGCACCGCCGGCGGCTCCGGCAGTAGCAGAAGCACATCCCGGCCACCGGCATGGCCACGGTGAAGAGCAGAGCCACCACGGCACAGACGACATAGCCCAGCTCATACTGCACCACCTGTGTGACAGAAGAGCCTGGATGGCACCGATGAGCCCAGCTCGGGCAGCTCCATGTGCCCAGGTTGCCTCTCCCACCTGGGTGCCATCCCCATGGGATTCCCCCGCCCCAGGGCCCTGCTCACCTGCGATGTCCGCACCGAGCCAGGGTCGTTCAGGGCTGCTCTGAGCAGTTCTGCAAAAGAAAACACAGCACCAGTAAAAGAGGTCCCACCCTATGGACCCCCCCCAGCCCTCCTCGGGCAATGGGACTGGCATGGAGGCAGCAACCAAGCTCTGTGAAGAGGTTCAGACTCCTCCCCAGGGCAGCTCCGGGCACAGGGATTGCAGGCAGCAAAACTCCGGAGGTCCTGGTACCCACGAGGGGTGGGGGTCCTGGCATCCCACCTCGGGGCTCACCTGTAGGCAGGGGATTCTGCTGGATGAGGTCCAGGCAGCGCCGGACGAGTCTGTAGAGGGGATCGAGCGAGCTGGGCACTCGGTGCAGCGCCGGCACCCGGATCTCGGCGTGGGTGTCGGTGAAGCGCAGGACACCGGCGGGGCCGGCGGGGTGGCACTGCTGGGTGCCGGCGCGATGCAGCAGCGCCCAGGCCAGCAGCAAGCCGACTGCCTGCATGGTCTCTGGCAGCAAAGGAGAGAGCCGGCAGGGCTCTGTCAGCCTGCGAGCGGGCGGAGGGACATGCCCGGCCCCGGGTGGCTCTCGCCGTCTCCGCCGGCTGCTGCGGGGAACCTGCCTGACGGGTCGGCCGCCGCGCAATGCCCAGACGCTGCCGCGGCTTGTTCCCCCGATGGGCTCCCTGGGGCGGCTGGGCTTGGCGGGGCTGTGTGGAGGCGTCTCCCAAACCATCCCAGGCCTGTTTCACAAGCCCTGACATCCCTGAGTCACCGCCATGGGATCCCCACGGTCAAGGCCGTTCCCAAAACGGACGGCAAAAACCCATCCGGGGGTTGTGGCGAGAGGGACGGGTGGCAGCGACCCCCACACACCCTGTCGCCGGGCTGGAGGGTGCTTATCTTCGCCACGGCCACCTCAAGGAGGGGCCCGGGGTTTGGGCATCACTTGGCAGGTGGAAAAGCCCTCGTGGGTGGGTCTGTAGCTACAGATGGGGTCCCCGAGGAACAGAAGCTCCCTGGGCAACATCACCCCGAGAGCTGGAGCAGCAATGGGCCGGGGAGGAGAAGGGAAAGCAGGGAGAACACGGGCAGAGGGACGCTGAGCCCTGGCTTAGTGATGCCCTCGTGGTCTCCGGGTGTGTGATGAATTTTCCAGGCTCAGCTGGTCCCTGCCTCATGCCTCAAGGCTGCTGCGGCTCCTTCCCAGGGCCAGATCCTGTTCTCCTGCATGGGCTGAGCACTAATGACAGGGTTGGCTGGAAATGCAGGAGGTTCCACCTGATTTCCCCAACACGGGATGGGAGCAGCCCCCGTGTGCCCAGAAGACCGCAGGGCACCCCCGAGAGCTCAGCCCCCTGCTCGGCCGGGCGAGTCGAGCCGGCCCCGGGTGCCGACGCCTCCCTCTTCCCAGCGATTTCCTGCCTATGGAAAAGAGGCTTTGCTCCCAGCAGCATCTTTCCAGGCTGGGCAGGCAGGGAGCTGTTCCCCACCACCCTCTTGAGGTGCCACCAACTGGAAAATCCTGACCCGGCTTGGCTGAGTCCTTATTCCCAGGACAAAACTCCCAGGGCCAGGAAAGTCATGGAGGCTGGGAAGGGACGATGTGAGGGTAGAGAGACCCATCTGTGCCTGCCTGTGGGAAAGGAGCCCCAGCCCCAGCCCCTGCCACAGCCACTGGGGTGGTGACAGTGATGCTGGTGGTGATTTCTCATCCCCACAATGGTTTCACCATCCCAACAATTACGCATCCCAGTGAAGGATTTTTTTGGAGGTGATTTTCAACAAGATCAAGGGCTGGGTGCTGCGGGGGGATCACAACCACCCCACGAAGGCTCCAGCCTGGGGGCAGAGTGGCTGGAAACTGCCCGATGGAAAAGGACCTGGGGGACGTCGGTCAACAGTGGCCAAAGATGACACAGTGCATGCTCAGATGGCCAAGAAGGCAACCACCAGCCTGGCTTGGATCAGTAATGGTGAGGCCATACTGGGGTCAGTTCAAGAAGGACATTGAGGAGCTGGAGCAGTAATGCTGGTACTGGGACGGCGATGGAGGTACTGGGACACTGATAGCAGTACTGAGCTGGAGATGGCGGCACTGGGCTGACGCTGGCGGTGCTGGGCTGGCGATGACGGTACCAGAGCGGTGACGGTACCAGAGCGGTGATGGCACCAGAGCGGTGACGGTACCGGGGCGGTGACGGTACCAGAGCGGTGATGGCACCAGAGCGGTGATGGCACCAGAGCGGTGACGGCACCAGAGCGGTGATGGCACCAGAGCGGTGACGGTACCGGGGTGGTGATGCTGGTCCCGGGCTGGCCGGTTCCGGGGTTGTCGCCCCCATGTGTGGCCGCTAGGCGGCGCCACTGCCTCAGGCGAGAAGCGGGGCGCAGGCGCCGCTGGCAGGACGGTGGCCGCGCAGGGTCACGCCGCGGGAAGCAGAAGTGACGTCCCCGGGCCGGGTGTCGCCGCCAGCGCCATCATGGTGGGCAAGTCCCGCGTACCGGAGCGGTGAGTGCCTTCCGCCCGCTCCGCATGGAGACCCGCCGCTTCCTCCCGCCCCAGGCTCTCCCGGGGCCTGTCCCGGGGCGCCACGGCGGCCTGCGGCCCGCTGCTACCGAGAGCCGCGGGGCTCGGTCGGGCCCTGGGAGCGGCCTCGCTCCGCCGCCCGTTACGCGGCGCAGGCCCCGGGCAGGCAGCGGCCGGAGCTTAGAGGCGAGGGGGCTGGCGGAGTGGGAGATGCGGGAGCCCGGCCCGGGGGGTTGTGAGGGTCCCAGGGCTGCGGGGGAGCTCGGGGCCCGGTGCCGGCGGCGGCTGTTTGACGTCTCCGTGCTGCGGGCTTTAGGTGGACGGACTACGTCCCGCTGGGCAGGAGGATGCCAGGCACCCGCTTCATCGCCTTCAAGGTGCCGCTGAAGAAGGTAACGCAGCAGCGATGCGGTGAGCCTGGGGAGGAGCAGCTGGGGAGAGCCTGGGAGCGAACTCCCGCGGAGCGGCGCCGGCAAAGGCCTTCGCCGTTCGGGGGGAGCGGATCGCACCGGGGAGGAGCGGGCAGGGCAGGGGGCAGGGCAGCAGCGGGAGAGGTGCTTGGGACTGTCACAGCTCGCCCAGGACAGAAGCTGTGTGCCAGGGCTGCAGGACGGTGGAGAGGGTCAGGCTGTACCTTTCGGGTGGTGTAGTAGTGCAGAGTAAATAAAGCTTCTGCATGAGGCTTGTTTGCTTTGGTTTTTTGGTTTTTTTTTTTTTTTTGTCACTGAATTTCCCTCCGAGTTCAGCTCTCGGCCCTTGGGATGCAGTAAAAAGGGGCGTGGGGGTGGCTGGTTCCATTTCTCCCTCCCCCTGCAGGGCATTGTTGCTGCTATGGGGAGCTGAGGGATGTGGCAGTAAGGCTGAGTTGTTGCCTGCTCTTAGCCAGCAGCTTCTGGAGGGTGTACTGCTGGGGCTAGGGGCAGAGGAGAAGGCTCCCAGGTGACCTTCTGGTGGCCTTTCAGCACAGCTGAGCCACACAATCACCTGGCTTTAAAAGTCCTCTGAGATTGGTGAGTCCAGGCAGGACCTAACATCTCCCCAGGCACAGCTGTTAGACCATAAAATCATAGACTCACAGACCCCTTAGTACCTTAAGAGGGATACAAAAAAGCTGGGGAGGGACTTTAGAGGCTGTCAGGTGGGGACAGGACTGGGGGGAATGGAACAAAGCTTGGAAATGAGGAGATTGAGCCTGGATGATAGGAAGAAGTTGTTCAGCATGAGGCCAGAGAGAGCCTGGAAGTGGTTTCCCAGGGAGGTGGTGGAAGCCTCATCCCTGGAGGTGTTTTGGCCAGGCTGGCAGAGGCTGTGGACAGCCTGAGCTAGTGTGAGGTGTCCCTGGGCATGGCAGAGGGGTTGGACCTGGCTGATCCTTGTGGTCCCTTCCAATCCCTGCCAATGCTGTGGTGTCAGCACTGTGCAGGTGACCAGGACCAGCTTCTGGATGTGGTTGGCAGCTCTCTGGGTGCTGCCAGCACTGTCTGGGCACTCCATCAGGGGAGGTCTGTCTGAGCTGACTCTGTCAGGGCAGGAGGGATGCTGCAGGCAGCCCCTGCCAGTGCTGCCAGGAGGCCGTGGCAGTTCCAGGGGCATGATGCCAGAGCCAAGCTTCAGGAGCAGAGGCTGTCAGAGGTCAGCATGGCAACACCACTGCCCACTTGGCTGCACCTGGAGGTACCTGTGTGCTGTGGGGACCTCTGCCCCAGAGTGATTTGAGCACAGCTTTTGTGCCTAAAGCATCACACCCGTGGGAGTTAGGGAGCTGGTGGTGATCTCAAAGCTCTTTAACGAGCAAAGTGATCCTGTGAGCCTCTTCCCACCAGAGGCAGTGCAGCTGAGTTTAATGTCTGCTCTTAAACTTTCTTTCCCCTCAGAGCTTTGATCAGAAGCTTCTTCCAGAGGAGAGGTTTTCACCGTGTGACCTACTTAAGAAAATCAAAGAGCAGAAGGAGGAGCTGGGGCTGATCATTGACCTGACCTACACAACTCGCTACTACAGGCCAGAGGTCAGTCTTGGCCTTCCTGCTGGGGCATTGAAGCCCAGAGCCAGGCCTGGTGCTGCTGATCAAGTGGACAATGTCTTTTGTGAGCAGCTAACTGCAAGGACTGTGTGAGGGAGGCACTGGAATCCCTTGGCAGGGGGCTGAGGTGGAGTGTTGCAGGCTCATGGGGCTGGAGTCTTTAGCCTTGCTCAAGCACAGACCTGGTGTCCTCCACCCCCATAAGGCTGAGCCTCTTTGTACTAACCAGCAGAAGTTCTGGGACACCCTAAACCTGCTCTTTACACCTTCAGCTGAGCAAAGAGCTGATCACAGCCAGCTCTGGCTCATGTAGGTAATTGCTTGGAAAGGTTTTCCAGCCCTCTGCATGTGCTTCATCTTCCCCAGGGAGGAAAAACCAAAGGCATGAGAAATAGAAACAGGAGGAGGCTGCTCAGGAAGGGTTGGTGTCAGGTCCAGGAGGCTACTCAGGAAGGGTTGATGTCAGGTCACAGGAGAGCAGCAGAGGCTTTCTTACCTAAATCTGTGTTCCTAATCTTTTAGGCTTGGTGAAAACCTTGAGCACCTCCAGGCTGGGAAAGCTGGGGCTGTTCAGCGTGGAGAAGGGAATGCTCCAGGGAAAGCTGAGAGCAGCTTCCCAGTACCTGAAGTGGGCTACAGGAGAGCCGGGGAGTGGACAAGGGCTGGGAGTGCCAGGTTGAGGGACAATGGCTTTGAGCTGGGAGTGGGGAGATGGAATGTGATCAAAGATCACATTCTGTGCTCCACAACCTCCCTGGAGGTGTTCAAGACCAGACTGGATGAGACTCTGAGCAACCTGGGCAGGTGGGAGGTGTCCCTGCCCATGGCAGGAGGTTGGCACTGGATAATCTTGAAGGTCCTTTCCAACTGAAAATACTCTTCTGACTCTGACTTCTCCTGGTGTCTGCTCTGTGCCTGTCAAACCAGTAAGAACCCTCCAGGCTTTTTCTGGAAGCTGTTGATGTTCTTTCTCCTAGGAGCTCCCAGCCACACTCTGCTACTCCAAGATCTTGACAATGGGCCACGAAATCCCAAACAAACAAACCATTTACCAGTTCAAATATGTGGTAAAGAAGTTTCTGGAAGACAACAAAGACAACGGTGAGTGTGGGTCTCCTGCATCCCCCTGGGGAGCTGTGGAGATGGAGTACTGGGACCTAAGGTGCTTGTTGTGTTACAGATAAGCTGATTGGAGTTCACTGCACCCATGGCTTGAACAGAACTGGCTACCTGGTCTGTAGGTGAGTTGTCTTTAGACAGGTGCTGGCATCTCCAGCTTCTTGGTGCTGCAGGAGCAAATTGTGTTGCAGCTCCAAAACAAGACTCAAATGTTTTGCATAAGCTGAGGTGCAGTTAGGGCAGGGGTTTAGAGCTGCTCAGCTTCCAGGAGGTTGCTGTTCAGGGGCACTTTTATCCCTGATTTCACAAGTCCAAAATGGTGAGGGTGGGAAGGGAGCTCTGGAGATGATCCAGTCCAAGCCACCAGCTCAGGCAGGGGCACCCTCAGCAGCTTGCCCAGCAGCACAGTGCCCAGGGCACCTTGCAAGCTCTGCACACAAGGAGGCTCCACAACCTCTCTGGGCAGCCTGCTCCAGGCCTCCTGCAACCTCACAACAAACAACTTTCTCCTCCTGGGCTCCACTCTGTGTTCACTGCCCCCTGGCCTGCCTCTGGGCACCACTCAGCAGAGTCTAGCCCCAGCCTCTTGCCCCCCACAGCTCCTTCAGCTCTTGCTCAGCATTGCTCAGCTGCCCTCTGGGGCTGCTCTCCTGCAGGCTCTCAGCCCCAGGGCTCTCAGCCTTTGCTCCTCCAAGAGCTGCTCCAGGCCCCTCAGCATCTTCTCAGCCTGCCCTGGACTCTCTCCAGCCCTTCCCTGTCCCTCTGCACTTGAGGAGCACAGAACTGGAGCCAAGACTCCAGATGTGGCCTCACCAGGACAGAATAGAGTAGGAGAAGGACCTCCCTGAGCCTGCTGCCCACACTCTTCTCCATGCCCTCCAGGAGCCTTCTTGTCTCTGAGCGCACACTGCTGGCTCCTGGGCAATTTGCTGCCCCCAGCACTGCCTGCTCCTTCTCCTGGAGCTGCTTCCCAGCAGGTCCCTCCTCACCTGTCCTGCTGCAGGAGGTTGTTGCTCCCCAGGTGAGCTGCCAAGGTTGGCAGAGTTCATGGTTTGATTGGAGCTTTCTTTGCTGCTCTCCTCAGGTACCTGATCGATGTGGAGGGCATGGAGCCCAACGCCGCCATCGAGCGTAGGTGCCTCTGCCTCCTCCTGCTCTTCTGGGGCTCTTTGTCCTCACCTTGTGTTTTTAGGGGGTCAAAACCTTTGGGCTGGCTCCAGAAGAGCCAATTGTGGATTACCTTTCTGTGTGTCTCTTCCAACCTAACCCATTCCATGATCCTATGAGTTAAGTTTCTGCCCTGCCTGTGGAGCTGAGGAGGGTTGAGTGAACCTGGGGGCCACAGAGGGGAGGTTGGACAGTGCCACACTGCAGCTCTGTCATCTGAGGGGCTGAGCAGAGTCATCCTTGTCACAGGTTGTGGTGTGGAGGACTGAGTGGAGTCATCCTGTGTGACCTGAGTGGGAAAGTGGGGACTGAAGGGTTCAAATCCTTCTAAAGAGGACTTGTACAGAGCCCTGCTGTAACTCACACCTGTCACTCTCCAGTCTTCAACAGGTCTCGAGGGCATCCCATAGAGAGAACCAACTACATCCAGGACCTCAGGAAGAGAGCAGTACAAAAGTAAGGGCTGCTGGAGAGCTGCAGCTCAAAGGAGGGGAGGCAGAACAGGCCAGTGGGGGAAGAACAAAGGTGGGCTTTGGGGAAACTGGGCTTGGGGATCTCCACACGCCTCCTGCCTGTCCTCTTTTTGGGAAGAGTGAATGGGTTTTACCTCCCAAATAGTTGTGATCACCTGGTGAGTGGCTTCTGGACACAGTCAAGTCACACAGAACTCTTTTTAAGGAACTGTGGAGCCAAGAGTTGGGGCTCAGGCTCCTTCAGAGGAAAACCTGCTCCAGCCAACACTAAACTGCAGATCAGCAAACATCATCCACGTCTCTCCAGCCAGACCCCCTTGGCAGTGCCCAGGTAGGCTTTGGCTTCTCACAAACTGAGCTGCTTCTCAGTTGGAAGGCTCCTGAACTGGGCTGTTTAAAAGGCACAGCTCCCTCACTGCTTGGTGGGGGGAAAGAAAAACCTTCCTCAAAGTTCTCTAGAGCTTCTAAATCAATGTTGAACCATTGCTTGTGTCTACAGCAGCTGAGCTCTGCCTCTGAAGGAGGGTTTTGGGTTGGGTGCCAAATGAGGCTGCTCTTCACTGAGGCTGAAGCAATGATTCCCTTTCTGTCCCTAGGCCACTCCCAGCTCAGGAGAAATGGCAGGGGAAGAGTGAATGCAGGTAAAGAGCTTCCTCTGGTGCTCAGGGACATGGTTTAGTGGTGACCTGGCAGTGTTTGGTTAACAGCTGGACTTGATCTTAAAGGCCTAATCCAACCAAAGCAGGGCTGGGGAGGAGGAGGCTGAGGGGAGACCTCCTGGCTCTCTGAGGCAGTTTGCAGCCTCCAGAGACACTCAACTGCCACCACTTCCCCTGCCACCGACTCGAGCATTTCCTTCCAGGAACTCCAGCAGTGCCAAGAAGAGTCGGCGGCGAGGTCCCAAGGTCCAGGCACAAGCCCAGGAGCTGGCAGAGCAACAGCAGTGGCAGCAGCAACGGCAGCAGCAGCAGCAGTGGCAGCAGCGGCAGCAACGGCAGCGGCAGCAGCAGCAGCAACCCTGCGGTTTGGCAGTGAGGAACTCTGGGCTCAGGCTGCCTGCCGAGGAGCAGCAGCGCAAGGGACTTGGCTTCACCACCCACCCCCCTCAGCTGTGCCCAGCGCAGCAAGCTCCAGCGGCCAGGAGGCGCAAGCGCCGGCGGAAGAAACCTGCGGAGACAGCCTAGGGGATGTGTGGGACCGCACCAAAGCCCCCGGGGGCGGCTCCAGAGCGGCTCCGCTTGAGTGAGCAAGCCTCACCCCCAGCCTCCACCAGCAGGACTTCAGGACCTCCTAACCCTAACACACAGCTC
>VWZI01003272.1:10340-26870 GCA_013396835.1 Psilopogon haemacephalus | reverse complement strand
TCTTTTTTTCTTTTTTTTTTTTTTTTTTTTTTTTTTTTTTTGGTTTGTTGGTTTGGGGTTTTTTTCCCCTTCTTTTCTCCTTTCTCTTTTGATACTTTTATGAATCTGACTGGAATTTTTGTAACCTTCTGTCCCTGCCCCAGAGACTCCCGGAGGGCTGTGGAGAGCCAGCATGGGACCTCTAAACAGAGTTGCAATGAAACATTTCTTGACCTTTCGACAAAAATTTTTAAAAAGGGCTTTTTTTTTTTTTTTTTTTTTTTTTTTTTTTTTTTTNCTCTTTATAAAAGTGTAGTTAGAGAAGATTTTCTGTGGAGAAATGTGATGCCCAAAGCATAGCTGGGCCAAAAAGGGTTTTTTTTTTTTTTTTTTTTTTTTTCCTTCTTCATTTCCTCAGCGCAAGAAATAGGATTCGCCCTGGAATCGGATTTTAATTTTTGGTCTTTTCACCCACTTTTTGCTACAGTAAAGCTCCGCCCTGTGTTAAAGCTCGCTTCCTGCGCCTCTTATTCCGACCCGGAACGGGCCTGGCGCGCCCTGCGGCAGCCGCCCCGACAGAGGGGCTGTGGGGCGGTGGGCTCCGGCCTCGCCGCCCGACGGTTTTGGGGTGAGAATGGTTAAGTTCGGGGCGCTCCGGAGCGCGGCGGCTGCAGGCAGCTGCGCCTTTAAGAGTCAGTGCCGGCCTCTGACGTCATGACGCTCAGCGTCCGCTCAGGCACCGGAAGCGGCCGGGAGGAAGTGGGAGGGTGGAAACGCACCCGGATGTTGCGGCGGCTTCTGATTGGCTGTTGCTGAGAGGGGCGGGGCGAAGCCGCCGGCCTGTCGCGAGCAACCCGGAAGAGCTGAGGGGAGGCAGCGGCGGCGGCGCCAGGTCAGGGCCGGGCCCGGGGCAGGGTCTCGGTGGGAGGCCGAGCCGGGAGGCCGGCGCCGAAGGAGGGCTGGCTGTGTCCTATCGGCGCTCCCGTCGTGTGCCTCCGGCCGCGGAGGGCTCTATGGATGCCTTTCCCTCAGCCAAAGGGATCCGGTTTGGGGCTCCCCTCGCTGTGTTGGGTGCAGCTGGCAGCCCGCGGGCCTTAGCCTGGAGGGGAAGGGCAGGGGGAGGCTCTGCTGGGCTGGGGTTAGCAGTCCTGGGGGCTTCTCTGCTCTGCCTTGCGGGGCGAGGGCTGTGGGAGTCCTGCAGGGCTCTGGTTTATTTGGGTCCGGGGGGGGTTAGCAGTCCTGGGGACTTCTGTGCTCTGCCTTGCGGGGTGAAGGCTGTGAGAGTCCTGCAGGGCTGTAATTTATTTTGGGGGTGGCGGAATTCTTTCTGTCTTGTGGCAGGGACATTTGTGGTTTAGGCACTGTGGTGTGTGTTCTTTTGGGGGCAGAGAACTGTGGAAGGTGGCAGTGGAGCTCCGGTTTGAGGAGGTGACTGGGAGCTGTGGCTGTGCTTCTGTGCTCCACAACCTCCCTGGAGGTGTCCGAGGCCGGGCTGGGTGAGACCCTGAGCACCCTGTGCTGCTGGGAGGTGTCCCAGCCCATGGCAGGGGAGGGCTGGAACTGGCTGATCTTGAAGGTCCCTTCCAATTCAAACCATTCCACGGTTCTGCCCCCTCAGCCAGTCCCAGTAGTTCCTCCACTTGCAACTTTTGGACTTGTGCCAAGGGGGGGTTGTGGGTGAGAAGGGCTCTGCTGGGGCCAAGCGGGAAGCGGAGACAGGGATCAGGTCGAGGAACATTCCTGGGGTGCTGAGTGTGCATCCCACAGAGCAGTCTGGGATGGAGCTGGTTGGGTAAGGACAGCTCTGCTGAGCAGCAGTGGCTGGAAGGGTGACCTTTAGCTCCAGACTCTTCTCCCTGCCGTGAGGATGGTGAATGCTGAGGTGCTGGAAGCCTCTTGTGAAGCTGCTTCTGCTCAAAGCTGAGTGAAACACTTTGGGCCACCTCAGGACCTAGCCTGGACCCTTGTATTAAACAATTTTCGTGAGGGTGATGATTTCTGTCAAGGAGGAACAGTCCTGAGGGGACTTGGATGGGTTCCACTGGAAAGAATGGTCAGGGATTGGCACAGGCTGCCCAGGGAGGTGCTGGAGTCCCCAGCCCTGGAGGTGTTCAAGAGTCCTGAGTTCAGGTTGGGTCTCCTCCAAGGATATTGAGGAGCTGGAGCAGGTCCAGGGCAGGGCAAGAAACGTGGAGAAGGGTCTGGAGTAGCAGGGCTGGGGAGGAGCAGCTGAGGGAGCTGGAGAGAAGGAGGCTGAGGGGAGACCTCCTGGGTCTCTGACAGGAGGTTGGAGCCAGGTGGGGGTTGGGCTCTCCTCCCTAGTCTTAGGTGATAGGACACGAGGAAGTGCCCTGAAATTGTGCCAGGGGAGGGTGAGGTTGGAGCTGAGGAACAATTTCTTTGCTGCAGGAGTGTTCAGGGACCGGCCCAGGCTGCCCAGGGAGGTGGTGGAGTGCCCATCCCTGGAGGGGTCCAGGAAACCTGTGCCCATGGTCTGGGGGCCACGGTTTGGGGGCCACAGTGGTGCTGGGTTGGTGCTGGCCTGGGTGATCTCGGAGGCTTTTTCCAAGCCGAACTCCTCCCTGACTCTCTGCCCTCCCTTCCCCCGCAGCGCTCCCAGCCCCGGGGCAGCTTTGATGTGTGTGGCCATGCCTGACCACGCCGAGCTCAGCCTCCCGCCGGAGGAGCGAGTGCGGAGGCTGATCCAGGCGGGCAGCGCCGTGGAGGTGAACGAGGACATCCCCCCGAGGCGGTACTTCCGCTCCGGGGTGGAGATGCTGCGCATGGCCTCTGTGTACGCCGAGGAGGGCAACGTGGAGCACGCATTCATCCTCTACAACAAGTACATCACGTAAGGGCAGGGCTGGGGGGGACCCGCAGAGCTCAGCCAGTCCAACCCCTGCCAGAGCAGGACCATCCAAGCCAGCTCAGGGCACACAGCAACACAGCCAGACAGGGTCTGCAAAGGCTCCACACAAGGAGACTCCACAACCTCTCTGGGCAGCCTGTGCCACTGCTCTGGGACCCACACAGGCAAGAAGTTGCCTCTGGTGTTGAGCTGCAACCTCCTGTGCTGCAGCTTCCATCCATTGCTCCTTGGCCTATGGCAGGGAGCAGTGAGCAGAGCCTGTCCCCCCCCTCCTCACCCCCAGCCCTCACACACTTACAAACATTGATCCAGTCCCCTCTGAGTCTTCTCTCCTGCAGCCTAAGCAGCCCCAGGTCCCTCAGCCTCTCCTCCCCAGGCAGTGCTGCAGTCCCCTCAGCATCCTCACAGCCTCCCTTGGACCATCTCCAGCAGATCCCTGTCTGCAACTGGGGAGCCCCAAACTGAAGGCAGTGCTCAAGGTGAGGTCTCACTGAGCTGCAGGAGCTGGCTCCTGCCTGCCCACAGCTCTGCTCCTCCAGGCTTTGGTTGGCTGTGTTTGGCCAGCAGATGATGAGCCCAGGTCTGCTGTAATGGAGCAGCCTTGGCGGGGAGGAGAAGCATCTTCTGCACTGAGATTACTGCAGCCCCAACTGCATGCACTGAGGTCCTCCTTCAGCTGCAGGCAGCAGTTGTAGGTTTGCTTTCTAGGGTCCTGGAGCCCCAGACTGGTGTAGGCTGGAAGGAATCACCCAAAGTTGTCCAGTCCAACCCCTCTGCAGTCAGCCTGTGGGTGCTGCAAGGGCTGAAAGCCTCAGCCCTGGCCCAGAGCATCCTGCTCCTGGAGCTGCCCCAAAGGCCTGCCCCAGCTTCACCCAGCATCTCTCTGCTCTGCCCATGCTACCTGCTTATCCAGAGCCTGCTGGCATCTCTCTGGGCACCTTCCCTGCCCCCACGTGCAGGATTCCTGCCCCTGAAGCCCAACACATTTTTCTGGGATTAGCTTTGCTTCCTGCCTTGCACTGGCTGAGCTTTTATGGGCATGGCAGCGAGTGCCCAGGCTGGGAAGTGTGAAAGCCTTGGGAAGCTTTCCAGGCTGCTACGTAGCTGGAGGAGAAACTCTCTAAACAAAGGAGCTTGAAGGCATCTTGGCTCTCCTCCTCTGCCACAGATGGGTGCTGCCCTGAGATCTCTCCAGCACCTTTCAGGTGCTTCTGGCATCTGTGCTAACCTGTGCTGAGGAATGTTGAGCTGCTGCCAGGATCGTGGAATGGGTTGGGTCAGAGGGGACCTTAAAGCTCAGCCAGTGCCAAACCCCTGCCACAGGCAGGGACACCTCCCACCAGCACAGGCTGCTCAGGGTCTCATCCAGCTTGGCCTTGAGCACCTCCAGGGAGGTTGTGGAGGACAGAAGCACCCAACGTGATCAAAGATCCACGTCCAAAGAGATTGTGGAGCACAGAGGCAGAGAATATGATTGAAGATCACATTGGGTGCTTCTGTCCTCCACAGCCTCCCTGGGCAACCTGTGCCAGTCTCTCCCCACTCTCCCTCTCAAGAATTTCTTCCTCATCTCCACTCTCAGTCTCCCCTCTCCCAGCTCAAAGCCATTGCCCCTCTCCTGTCACTGCTAGTCCCTGTCAAAAATCTCTCCCCAGCTCTCCTGGAGCCCCTTCAGGTACTGGCAGGCTGCTCTAAGGTCTCTCTGGAGCCTTCTCTTCTCCAGGCTGAACTCTCCCAGCTTGGCCTCATGACAGAGCCCTCCCAGCACTGCTGTGGCCTCCTCTGGCCGCACACCAACAGCTCCTTGCCCAGCCCTCACTGTGGGCAGCAGGGTGGCAGGACTGGCTCTGAGAAGTGACTTTCAACACAAGTTTCTTGCCACTTTGTAGGACATCTTCCTTGTCCCCTCCAGCAGCTGCTTCTGCCTCGATCCCAGCAGATGTTTGCCTTGTGCCACCCCTGGGCAGGTTAACTTTGGTTCTGTTAAGGCTGAATGAGAAGGGAAAAAGAGTAAACCTGTGACATTTTTTGGTGCTGTTTGGGCCATGAGCTTTGGGCTGTGGGGATGGCTCCAGAGCTTTGCCTGGGGTGTTGCAAGGGACTCTGGAGATGCTTCCTTGGCCTGCGTGCTGGAATGGGGCTTAAAATATCATCTGCTGTGGCTGCTCAGTGCCAAACAGCTGCTCCAGAGGGCTGGGGAGCTTTGAACAAGCCCCAAACTCTTGGGCTTTCAGCCTTGCCAAGCCTCAGCTGGGCTGTGGGAAGGAAACATGAACTGGCCCTGCCCTTCCTCAGCCTCTCACTGCCTGCTCTCACCCCAAAGTCTTCTGCTGCTTGCCTGAGTCCTCCTCCTCTCATCCTGCTGCCCACTCCCCTCCCCTTTCCTGACTTGTGGAACCCCAGCTGCCTCTGCTGCTTTTTCCATCCTCTCCAGGCCAGCATCTGCTCTTAATCCTGCTTAATTAATCCCTTCCATTTTAATCTGCTAGCTGTTGGCAGTGCTCACAGCCTTGTTTTGTCTCCTCCACACAGTGACCTACTTCACAGCCACCAGCAGGGCGCGGGACCTCGCTGGGTGTTCGGGGGTGGATTGGCAGCTTCCCTGTGGCTCCAGCCTGGGACAGTTCTTCTGCTGAGCTTGTAGACTCTGCTGAGAGCATCCTCCCCAGCTCTCTGGCAACCAGGAGCAATCAGGGGCTCAGGAGGCCTTTCCTTTTCCTAGAGGATTGAGCCAAAAGGCTCCCAGTGTGGCAGCTGTGGATGGTCTCAGTTTGCTTTTAGCTTCCCTGCAAGTTTGCTGTTTTCAGGGGCTGGGCTGAGCTGATTTCCCCATCCCTTGCCCACAGTGTTTGGTCCTTCATGCAGAAGGTCAGTGTGGGCACAGAGTCCTTGAGCTTGGTGGCAATCCCCTTGGCTGCTCTCAGGTGCTTGAGGACCTTCCTGAGTCACAGAGTTGCTCTCTGCTTTTCAGGCTCTTCATAGAGAAGCTGCCCCAGCACCGTGACTACAAAGCTGCTGCCATACCCGAGAAGAGGGAGACAGTCAAAGTGAGTGGGAGCCTTGCCAAGTCCTCAGCTGCTGCTGCTGGGCAAGCTCTGAGGTCATCAACCTTGGCTTTTCCTGGCTCTGTATCAACCTTCAGAAGCCTTGGCCCCAGCAGGCAGTGCTAACCCCTTGGGAGTTGTGGTTTGAGCTCTCCTTTCCCTCTTGTGCTTTCTGTTGAGCACTGAGGTGTCCTTTCCTCAGCCTGGTAGGGTTCTGGGCCATCTCATGTCAGCTCCACTGTCACCTAGAAAGGTTGGATCAGATGATCCTTGGGAGCCCTTCCAGCCTGGCACTCTCTGAGCTTATGCCTGCTGGTTGGATGCTCCTGGCTTGGCCAGGAGACTCTTGGAGACAGTTCACAGCCACAAGAAGCATTGACCAGCAGAGCAAAGGACAAGGCTGCCTGAGCTCTTGCTGAGTGGTGCTGGTGGAGCTGGCAGTGCCACCTGATCACACCATGCAGCCTGTCCCCAGGTGGTGGTGATGCTGCTTGGCCCTTCCTGCCTTGTGAGGCAGCAGCTCTGGGTGCATGTGTCCTGCATGTGTCTTGTTTGTCTTGCCTTGGGGCTGTCTCACTCACAACTCTTCTTCCTCCCTTCAGAAGCTGAAGGAGGTAGCCTTCCCCAGAGCTGAGGAGCTCAAGGAGGAGCTGTTAAAGAGGTACACCAAGGACTATGCTAAGTACGAGGAGCAGAAGGTGAGTGAGAGGAGACTGGAGCCTGTGCTCCCCAGGAGCCACAAAGGGTTTGGAAGAGGGAAAGTCTCCAGGGCTTCCTCAGTCCTCTGAAAGGTGAAAGCTCAGCTTGCAGGGTGCAGCCTCATCACTGAGCTGCCTTGGTTGTGTCTCTGTTCTGCAGGTGAAAATTGTCACAGGTGTCCCCTTGGCTCTTTCCAGTCTGCATCCTGAGCTGGGACAGTTGTTAGGTTGTTTTTATCTTCTCTTTGTCCCAGTGTGAAGTCTGAATCTTATGACCCAGGACTTCAGCCTGGGCAAGGATCTGAGGTTCTATGGGCAAAGCAGAGCACTGCAGGAGATGATTTTAGAGACAGGATAGAGGGAAAGAGAGGCTGAAAGAGTTGGAGCTGTTCCACCTGGAGAAGAGAAGGCTCCAGGCAGACCTTAGAGCTGTGTTTCAGTGTCCAAAGGGGACCTCCAGGCAAGCTGGGGAGGGACTGTTCAGAAGGGATAGGATGAGGGCAGTGGTTTGAAACCAGAGCAGCACAGAGTTAGGTTGGACACCAGGAGGAAATTCTGCACCATGAGGGTGCTGAGACACTGGCAGAGGCTGAGGCTCCATCCCTGGAGACATTCAAGGTCAGGCTGGATGTGTCCCTGGGCAGCCTGCTCTGGTTGGAGGCTTGGACAGGATGACTTTGGAGGGTCCATTCCCACCCACTGCAATCTGTGACATCGACCTGGAGAAGTGATTTTAGACACAGGACAGGGAGAAATCAACCTGGGATTGTGCTGCTATGGAAGAGGGGAGGCTGAGGCAGCAGTTGTGCTGCCCTGCCCTGCCCTGGCTGAGTCTCCTGCTGGAGGTTGGGATCTCTCTTTTGTAAGCTGAGGCTTCCTTACAGGGAGCTGTTTGCTGGTTGCACTCTGCAGAGCCTGCAGGAGCAGCCTGGGCTCACTGAGGGTCTGCAGTGCACAGACTTCATACCCTGCTGCTGTCCCCCTGCCTGCTCATGCCCCTTGGCCTGTTTCTCCCTGCAGAAGGAGAAGGAGCTGGAGTTTGCCCGCAGCTTGGCTCTGCAGCAGCAGCTGGAGGAGGAGAGGAACAGAGTGGCCCTGATGAGGCAGCAGCAGGCAGAGCAGGAGCAGTTCCATGCCTTCGAGGAGATGATTCGGCGCCAGGAGCTGGAGAGGGAACGTCTGAGGATAGTGCAGGAGTTTGGGAAGGCAGAGCCCAGGCCTGAGCCTCTGGAGGGTCCTCTCATCCCGGGCGTGGAGAAGCCTCCCACAGATGGAATCCCAAAGGCTGCTGCCTCTCCAGTTTCCCCTGCCAGTCCCTCAGCAGGGACTGTCTCCTCCAGGCCTCCTGTCGTGGACAGATCCTTGAAACCAAACACTCTGGGGAGCACAGACAACAGTTAGTAGCTCTCTCTGCACCCTCCTGCCTTGCTGGGGCTCAGCCAGAGCAGCTGAGGAGCTGATTTGTCTGGGAGGCTCTGGGAAGTGTCTCACCATGGCTCTGTCCCCTCTGGATGTTCTCTTCCTTGGCCAGTGGAGGCTGGCAGGGTTGAGGAGAGCTCCTGGGAATCACCCCCCACACACTTCTGCAATCTCTTTGGCTTTCCTAGCTCCAAGCACTTGTTGGAGTTGGAGTTGGATTTAGGCCCTGACTGGGCTGAGCAAATTCCACTCTTCTGCCAAATATGGCCCCAAAAATAGTGATTTGGACAATTCCAAGTGAGTGGTTCTTGGCTCCTTCTCTTCCAGTGACATTTTTTTTGACACTGTAAAGTGTCCTTTTTTGTCACCAACCCCCTGGGGGTCCCATGCTGCTGAGGGGCTTTGTTTAGGAGGCAGCAGTGAGTGTCCCTCAGGTGTCCCAGTGGCAGCGTTTCTCTTGTCAGTGCTGTTGTGAGGGAGGCCAAAAGCTTCCTGTTTCCAGGCTGAGCTGCCCCTTCAAGTGCTGCCCTGAGAGGCCATTGCTGCCCCCTGCCATGGCTCACCCTGCTCCCCTTCTCCCCACAGGTGCCAGCTTAGATGCCCTTCGCCAGGTCATCGTCCCCAGGGAGCTCTGCCACAAGTTCCTGCAGCTGGCTGATGCCAACACTGTCAGGGGGGTGGAGACCTGTGGGATCCTCTGCGGTAAGCTGGTAAGGTGGGGACCCTGCTGGTGGCCCTGAGGGACTCTGAGTGGTGCAGGGAGGGTTCTGTCAAGGTGGGCAAGAGCCCTGCCAATGGCTAAAGGCTCCTGCTTTCTGCCATGGGAGGCTGTGGTGCAGCTTCACTGCTCACCAGGCTTCCATGGGAGAAGAGCTCCAGGACCTGAAGGGGCAGGCTGCTCAGAGCCCCACACAACAGCCTTGGAGGGGAGGAGAAGCTTCTTCTGCACTGAGGTTACTGCAGCCCTCGCTGCCAGCACTGCTGTGGGCCCCTCTGGCCCTGCTCCAACAGCTCCCTGCCTGTGCTGAGGACTCCAGAGCTGGCCCCAATTGTCTTACACCTCAGAATCTAATCCCTCCCTGCCCCAAACACATACACAATACACCCAAAGCCTTCCAGGAGAGGCTCAAAACTCTGTCCCCAGCTTTCTTTAGGCCTTCTCCAACTCCTGAAAGGCAGCAATGAGGTCTCCTCAGTACCTGCAGGGCTGAGGGGTCCCAGCTGTGCAGGAGGACCCTGGCCCAGGCGAGTCTCTGCAAGCACCAACTGGAGGCAATTGGTTCTCCTCCAGTTTGTTTGCACAGGTTTCAGCTGGCAGCTCCAGTTTGTTTCCCCCTGAGTCCCTTGGGGCTGCTTTGCTTGCAGAAGTTTGCTTTGAAATTCAGTTCTTTGATGTAGCAACTTTCTGCAGCCCAGCTGCTTCCAGCCCCTTGGTGCTTGTCAGATGAGGAAGCAGTGGAGAGAGCCACTCCTGGGGGTGTCCTGCACTCCACTGAGCTCTTGTGGGTGCTCTGCGTGCCAGGGAAATTCCTCAGGCAGTCCTGGGCTGTGGAATCACAGAATGGTTGTGGCTGGGAAGGCTCTTTAAGCTCATCCAGGCCAACCATCCTCTGGCTCTGCCAAGCTGAGGCTGAGCCGTGGCCCTCAGCACCACCTCTCTGGGAGTCTGAAACACCTCCAGGGGTGGGGATTCATTCAGCCCCCTCCCTGGGCAGCCTGTGCCAGGCTTTGAGAACCCTTCCAGTTCAGTTGTTTTCTTCTGATGTCCAACCTAAACCTCCCCTGGGGCACTCTGAGGCCATTTCCTCTGGCCCTGTGTTAAGAGCCCAACCCCTACCTGGTTCCAGCCTCATCTCTCGGGGAGCTGCTGAGAATGTGGAATCATCCTGAGGATGGGCAATGGCCTCTGAGGCTGCCTGGGGCAGGTGTGGTGGTGACAGCCTCCCCCTGCTGCCTTGCAGATGAGGAACGAGTTCACCATCACCCACGTCCTGGTGCCCAAGCAGCACGGAGGACCTGATTACTGCAACACTGAGAACGAGGAGGAGCTCTTCATGATCCAGGATCAGCATGGCCTTGTCACCCTGGGCTGGATCCATGTGAGTCCTCTGCCCCCTTCACATCCCCACCAGCCTTCAGTTGGTGGAGCAGGGCTGCTGGTGGAGAGCTTGCTAGAGCAGGCAGCATCCTCCGGGTGGGTTTCTCCCTCTGGTCACAGAGACACAGAGTGGGTTGGGTTGGAAGGGACCTTAAAGATCATCCAGTTCCAACCTCCTGCTGTGGGCAGGGACACCTCCCACTAGACCACCAGGTAGCTGCAGGCCTCATCCAGCCTGGCTTTCATGTGAGTTCTGTTGCTTTCTGTGGCTGAGCTCTAGTGCAGGACAGCAGAGACCCTGATCTGCCTGTGCTGTTGCACAGGGGTCACTGCTCACAGTGTATTTGTGAGCCTAGAGCAAGAAACAAGCCTCTTGAATTTGCTTACATCAGACACATTTGGGTTAAATTTGGGTCCCTTCCTCGAGCATCATGGCCCTTTGGAACTGGCACAGGGTGGGTGTGGAGCTCCAGCCTCATCCAGCTGACTCCAGAGGCAGTGCTCCTCTTGGGGCTGTGCTCCAGGCCCCTCCCCAGCCTTGCTGCACCTTCCAGCACCTCAACATCTCTCTGGAATTGAGGGGACCACAGAATCCTGTGGCAGATTCCTGGGCTGGCTGCAGCACTGCCCCTGCTGCCTGTCCCCGAGGAGCCTTTTGGCAGTGGAATCTGAGCCAAGGAAAATGTTTGGTGCTGCTGAGGAATCTCTGGAAAGCAGCAGCTGCCTTGCAGGGCTTCACAAACAAATGCCTGCTGCGTGTGGCTGGCACATGGAGGGGGCGTGGGGGGGGTGTCTGCTCCTGGTGATAAGCCTGCAGTGGTGGCTCTGAGGTGTTCAGGGCCCTCCAGTAATCCCTTTGACCTTTCTGCTGCTCTTGGCAACAAAAAAAGTAACAACCAAAAGGAGGAAAAAAAAAAAAAAAAAAAGAACAAACCCAAATTTCCTGCAAGAGTCAAGCAGTGAAATGCAACTGCCAGCTGGAGAGGGCTGAGGAGACCACAAAGGTGATCAGAGGGGCTGGAGGAGCTCTGCTGTGGGGACAGGCTGGGAGAGTTGGGACTGTTCATCCTGGAGAGGAGAAGGCTCCAGGGAGAGCTCAGAGCTACATTTCAGTATCTGCAGGGGACCTGCAGGGCAGGCTGGGGAGGGACTGCTCAGAAGGGCCTGTGGGGACAGGATGGGGGCAATGAAACTGGAGCAGGGCAGAGTGAGGTTGGACATCAGGAAGAAGTTCTGCACCATGAGGGTGGAGAGACTCTGGCACAGGCTGCCCAGGGAGGTGGTTGAGGCTCCATCCCTGGAGGCATTCAGGCTCAGACTGGGCAGGTTGCTGTAGCTGGAGGTGTCCCTGCTGAGCAGAGGGGAGTGGGCAGGATGCACTTTTGGGGGGTGAACTGTCCAAGGCTGCTGCCAGCTGCTCTCTGCTGTGTGCCCTTGCAGACCCACCCCACGCAGACAGCTTTCCTCTCCAGTGTTGACCTGCACACTCACTGCTCCTACCAGATGATGCTGCCTGAGTCTATTGCTATTGTCTGTTCTCCAAAATACCAGGAGTGAGTATGGGGTGGGGAAGACCAAAAGGGTGGGCAGGAGGTTGTGCCAGACCAAGGGGCAATGGGCACAGACTGCACCCCAGGAGGCTCCAGCTGAAGAGGAGGAGAAAGTTGTTTGTTGTGAGGGTGCAGGAGGCCTGGAGCAGGCTGCCCAGAGAGGTTGTGGAGCCTCATTGTCTGCAGAGCTTCCCCCCCCAACCCTGGGCACTGTGCTGCTGGGCAAGCTGCTGTGGGTGCCCTGCTGGAGGAGGGGGCTTGGCCTAGCTGTTCTCCAGAGGTCCTTTCCAAGCCCCAGCAGGCTGTGAGCTCTGACCCCTTCAGAAGGTATCAAAGGGCTGTTTGCCTTTCCTCTCTCAGTCTCCTGCTGTGGGAATAAGAAGCCAATTCCCACAGCCAAAGCCTTACCTGAAGTGCAGTCACCAGAGTGTGACTTGAGAGCTCTTCTGAGCTGGTTTGGGGGGGTCATGTCTGGGCTGTGGTTGTCCACCCATGCTAGGAGAGCAGTCTGCAGCCACAGGGCTGTGGAAGGGACTGTCCCAGGCACTCATCTGCTCTTGCTGGAGGTCAGCAGCCTCAGGCATGCTCCTTCAGAAGCTGCTGCTGTGTGCACTGAGCTGGGTTGTTTGCTCCAGGACAGGGTTTTTCAAGCTGACTGAGCATGGGCTGCAGGAGATCTCCTCCTGCCGGCAGAAAGGATTCCACCCACACCCCAAAGACCCTCCCCTCTTCACGGTGAGTCACCAGGGGGGGCCTGGGGGGGCTGCAGGGTTGGGCTGGGCACCTCTCTGTATATCTGTGGGGAGGTGCCAGGCTGTGGGCACAGCAGGGTCAGCCTGGCAGTGCTTTCTGAGCAGTTAGCACACCTGGCACCAGGGAGGGGGCTACAGGAGAGGGCCTTGATAAGGGTCTGTGGTGACAGGACAAGGGGCAGCAGTCTCAAGCTAGAGCTGGGTGGGTTTAGGTTGGACAGCAGGGAGAAGTTCTTCACAGTGAGGGTGGGGAGACACTGGGATGGGTTGCCCAGGGAAGCTGTGAACATGTTTGAGGCCAAGGAGCAGCCTTGGGCTAGTGGGAGGTGTCCCTGCCCATGGCAGGGGGCTGGAACTGGAAGAGCTTTAAGGTCCCTTCTGCCTCAAGCCAGTCTGTGGTCCTGTGCTGGCAGCAGGAGCAGGCTGAGGTTTGTGTTTTGAGGGATCTGAGACTGTGTCCTGCCATGGTCACTGTGTGGCACCAGGCAGGAGGTGCCCCTGGTCTGGGGGGTGCTGCTGTGCCAGGGATGCTGGGTGCAGGTTGTGTCAGGGTGCAGAGGAGACTCAGCTGAGCTGTGGGAGCATCTCAGTAACCCTTTCCCTTTCCCTTTCTCTTCCAGACCTGCAGCCACGTGTCAGTGGTGGAGAGAGATGTCCTCCTGATGGATCTCAGATAGGCCTCTTGCCTTAAGCACTGACAGGAGACCTCCCCCACACCTTCCTCCTGGGCCTAGGGAATTTGGGGTTTTGCCCTCCTGTAGCAGGTGATTTCTGCCGTGTAGTGCCCCTGCCCCTGCCCCTTCCCCCCCTCAAGGAACCACGGTGGAATCACTTCCCTGGCCTCAGTGGCAGCACCTTGGAAACCTCAGTGCCTGGCATGGGGCTGGCAGAGCAGTGCTGAGGCTCAGGGTGTGGGACTGAGTGGAAATTCAAAGGCAGAAGCTAACACTGGAGCAGTTGTTTAATACTCTTAAGTTATGGCTTGAAAAGCTTCTTGGCAGGGGGGAGCTTCCCTGTGATTTGCTGCAAACTGGAGGTGTAGAAACCTCTCCCAAGTGCTTTCCAAAGTGGGACTGGCCCAGGTGAACCTCTGTTTTGTTCTGCCCCTCTCTCTGGGTTGCTGTGGGCTGGCTGGAGCAGAGAAGCCTTTGCTCTGTTGTAAGGTGGAGCCTTCCTAACCCCTCTCACCCCCTCCAAGAGCTTCTTGTTTCAGAGCCAGGGGGAGTCCTGCTGCTGCTTCTCAGGTCTTTGTCTGGTGAGGTCAGAAGGGTTCCAGCCTCCTTTGGCAACTCCCATTCCAGGGGAGAAGGTGTCTGGACATGGCAGAAGCTGCTTCCTTCCAGCAGTGGGGAGGGGGCCTGGGGGAGGGATTCTCTCTGGCCCTTGGGTTGCCTCTCCAGGGCTTGGGGCCAAGCTGGTTCCTGGTGCCGCAGTGGAGGAGCCTCTGCCTGCAGCACGTTGTGTGGAGGCTCTGCAAGGTCACCACCCCTCTGAGACAGGACTCCAGCAGCTTTTCCCACTCCAGTCCTCAAAGCTCCCCACGCCCATTGCCTCCACACTTGTGGGAGCAGTCTGCAGTCAGAGCCCAGTGCCCCATGACGTGGCCGTGACGCAGTGCCCCAGCCCCACGCCTGGGGTGGGAGATGCTCCAGCAGCCCATTCCCATCCCCCTGCTACCCATGTGGAGCCTCTGCCCCTGCTCTCTGCCGGAGGGCTGTGGGGAGAAGCAGTGCTGCAAGGTGGAGAGCATCTGGCCTCAAAGGGCTGAGCGTGACCCACGGCATCTCCACATCCTCTGGCAGGATGCTCTGGGGAGCAGTGCGTGGGGCAGGGAGGGCGGCAGGAGCTGCCAGCACACCTGCTGTGCATCCTCTCTGTTCTCCCTGGCATGTCCTTCTCCTTCCACACACAACATCCTTTGGTCTTCAGTTGAACACAGATGGATTGGATCATCCTGGCCTGGTTTCATCTGCCACTTGTTCTCTTGGAGCTGACTCGGGGGGGGTGGGGGGGAGTTGTGGAGGGATCTGGCGTGACTGAGGGTGGGGAGGGAATAAGTGGAAGGGTCTGGAGAACAGGGCTGGGGAGGAGCAGCTGAGGGTGTTCAGCCTGGAGAAAAGGAGGCTGAGGGGAGACCTCCTTGCTCTCTGCCACTCCCTGAGGTTGGAGACCATGTCCCTGAGCTCCTCATCCAAACAGCTTTTAAACATCTGCAGGAATGAGGACTCCACCACCTCCCTGGGCAGCCTGGGCCAGGCCTGATGACCCTTTAAGAGAGGAAAATGTTTCTGATGTCCAACCTGAACCTCTCTTGGTGCAACTTGAGGCCATTTCTTGCTCAATCACTTGTTCCCTGGGAGAAGAGACCTGGCTCCAGCCCCAGCCTCCTTTTAGGGAGCTGTAGAGAGTCAGAAGGTCTCCTCTCAGCCTGAACAAGCCCAACTCCCTCAGCCACTCCTCACTGGACTTGTGTTCAAGACACTGCTGTCCTCTGGACCTCCTCCAACTCCTCACTGTCCTTGAAGTGAGAGGGCCAAAACCCAAAGCTGAACCCAAGACTCAGGGTGTGACCTCTCCAGTGCTGAGTGCAGAGGTAAGACCATAGAATTATAAAATGCAAGCTTGGAAGGGACCTCAAAGATCCTTTGGTGCAACTTTAATATCACTTCCCAGCTCCTGCTGGCCACGCTGAGATCCAAGCCAGGGAGCAGTGATCCCTTCAAACCCGCAGTGAGCACCGCAGTTAGCTCAGCTCCCCATCCCTGAAGGTCTCAGGTGTGAGCTGACCTCAGCAGGAACCTCCAGCCAGGGTGAGGAGCTGGTGGCAGGCGACTGCTCCGCTCCTCGGTCGTCCCAGTGACCGACAAACCCTGGCAGAGAGCCTCTGCAGCTGCGGGGGCTGCCCCGTCCCTGCCAGCTGCTGCCTGCCCTGCCCTGCCCTGCCCTGCCCTGCCCTGCCCGCCCACCCTGCGCATTTTTCGCGTTTGCGAGTCGCTGAGTCAGCGCTTTTTGTGCGGCAGGATGGGCACTGGCACCGCTCCGTGTCCCACTGACCCACCCGCCCCGGCCAGCTGCGGGTCCCAGCTCTCAATACCGCTCAAGCCAGGGCCGGGGAGCGAAGCTGATTGGAGCTGAACCCAAACCCGAACTGTGCTGTGCAGGAAGGGTTTGTCCCCTGCAGCGAGGCGAGCTGCGCCTTCGGGGGGGCTTCCTGCAGGCAGGGTGAGATGCTTCGGTTTGCAAGGGGGGATGAACACAGCGCCCTGCTTCAGCTCCTCTTCCCCTGCCCCAGCTCTCCTCGCTCTGCCCCAGCTCTCCTCTCGCCTTGCTTCAGCTCCTCTCGCCCTGCCCCAGCTCTCCTCTCCCCCTGCCCCAGCTCTCCTTGCCCTGCCCCAGCTCCTCTTGCCCTGCCCCAGCTCCTCTTGCCCTGCCCCAGCTCCTCTTGCCCTGCCCCAGCTCCTCTTGCCCTGCCCCAGCTCCTCTTGCCCTGCCCCAGCTCCTCTTGCCCTGCCCCAGCTCCTCTTGCCCTGCCCCAGCTCCTCTTGCCCTGCCCCAGCTCCTCTCCCCCTGCCCCAGCTCTCCTCTTCTCCTGCCCTAGCTCTCCCCCTGCCCCAGCTCCCCTCGCCACTTGCTCCATCAGCGGTGCTCGGAGCAGTCTGCAGCGCGCCCGCTGAGCTCGCAGGGGGCTTGCCGAGTGCCATCCGTGTGCCAGGAGTTCCGACACCCCTCCACAAAGCAGGGATTATTCCCCTCCTCGTCCTGCCATCACCCCAGCCGGGGCCAGGCTGGCCCGGGCCGCGGGATGCTTGGCGTTCCTGCCAGCATCCCAGAGCCGCCGGCTGGATGCGCTGCGCCGGCCAAACCTTTCCTTTTTAGGCTGCGCTCCCGCTCGGGGCTTTGCCGCCACTATCCCATCCCAGTTCCAAACTGGCCAGGCCGAGGTGTCCCATCCTAGCTGCCTGGGTTGGAGTGGTTTGGGGAGCCATGAGGAGCTTGGAGCTGCCCCACAAGCAGCCGGGATGGAAAAGTGATGCCACTTGGTGCTGCAGAGCAGGGTCTGGGCTTGGCACCCTGCGGCTTGAGGTTCGGGGGTGGCCTCCACGGCTCTGAGCATTGTCCCC
>VWZI01003271.1:1878267-1961944 GCA_013396835.1 Psilopogon haemacephalus | reverse complement strand
TAAAAGGTGGGGGGGGCAGGTCACTGCAAACCCACTACAACAATCTTTGGGGTTTGTGACAAATCGTTTCCAGTATACACCACTTTGCTGAGGAGAGCAACTCAAAATCTTGCAGAAAAGCTCGAACTCTGTTTCTGTGGGCTGGTAAATGAATGGCTGTGAGTAAATGCAAGCGCCAACAAAAACCTATCAAATTAGTGCGTTCCTACTATACATCTGTTTATCTCTAATTTTTTTCCATAAATGGATGATGACTATCTTGGCAGCATTACAAAATGCACTCTGTGTGTACGTATGTATGTCAAGCACATGAAGGCACTCCATATAATTTTTCTACAAGGATTATTTTAAAGTATTTTGCATATTCAATCTCATCTAACTTTACAATAACATCAGTAATGTACTATAAAAACACTTCAGGGAAGGGAAAGTAGATTGTTAATACTAGTGTATCACCTGCCATCTGGACACACTTAACACATGGTGAGATGTGAAGAACCAGCCATTTGCAGAATTTGATCCCAGAGCTCACTTTCAATCAGGTAAAGTCATGTCTAGACAGGCACAGC
Source organism: Psilopogon haemacephalus (assembly GCA_013396835.1). Lineage (NCBI taxonomy): Eukaryota > Metazoa > Chordata > Aves > Piciformes > Megalaimidae > Psilopogon > Psilopogon haemacephalus. Next base: position 1,961,375 of record VWZI01003271.1, on the reverse strand, counting down.
TGTTGTACGTACATAATGTAGTTTGTTTAATTTATGGCTTGATTGTGTTAGAATAATGCTGCATTGGGAGTAGTGTAAAACCACAGTGCTCTGCTAGGTGAATTGGTGACATTCAAGGTCAAAGGAGCGTGATCCATGCCAGTGTCTCCACTGCATGGCAGGATATATAACAGCTTCATCAGGAATGGTGTATCCCATTGATTTAGACCACAGTCGAAGAAAACCAACAGAACTGTAATTTTGCACATTCTCTAACTGCTCTGGGGGCTGTGCTAAAATACTCCTACTGATATCTCCAGAGTTCTCCACAAAATAAATATAGCAATTCTGGTGATTCTCCAGGTATGCCGCAGACAAAGCTTGACGTTTCATATGCCTGCCTACATTGTATTTTTGAGCCCAGGGATCATGCGCTTTTCATTTACTAGTTTTAACATGTATGCTCCTGAACATGTAAGTAGAATCTTATCTAATAATAGACATCTTTAAAAGTGGCAGAATGCTGTAAAAAAAAGAAGTCCACTTCACTGGAGCAGTTCCTTCTATTGACAAGAATATTTCTGCTTATGGAGGCAGCCATACTGAAATTTCTCTGCAAATTCACCCATGTATTCAAAATGTATTTGTATGAGTCTTTTTCATATTCAGAAATATCCAGAATATTTTACTGGTTTTCCTTTTGTATTGATTTTTGCTGAGCTGGAGTTAGTTCTCTCTGGAGCATCTTTCTAGTGCTGTTTTGTAGTGGTGTAGTCGGGTGTTGATAGCACACCAGTGCTTTGGCTACTGCTGAGCCAAGCACCAAGGCTCTGCTTTTCTAGCATTTCCCCCCCAAAGCTAAGCTGAGGGGTGGACAAGATCTTGGGAGGGAACACAGCTGATCTAAACCGACCTAAAGGGTATTCCATGCCATATGACATCAGCTCAGATGTAAAAACCAAGGGAAAGAAGAAAGTATGGGGACACTGGTTGATGGAATCTGTCCTCTGGAGCAGCTGCTACATGAATTGGAGCCCTGCTTCCTGGGGAACACCTGGACATATCTGCTGATGGGGAATAGAGGACAATATTCTTGTTTGCTTGGTTTCTGCATGCAGCCTTTGCTTTGCTTTTCATCCTATTAAATTATTTCTATCTTAACTAGAAGCCTTTCTGTTGTATTTTCCCTCTCCCCTGTCTGCCTAAGAAGGGAAGTGATAGAGTGAGCCCCAGCCAAGGCCAGACTTAGCACATAAAAATTTAACTTCTTCCTAAATATCAACTTTATGATCCATGTTCTTGGAATGTACATTATGTAAGCAAATACCACCACTCAAAAAGAAACTATAGTGTCAGGCAACCTTACTGATCAATGTACCAGTATCTGAGGGGGGCCTACAGGAGGGCTGGGGAGGGGCTGTTCACAAGGTCTTGTAATGACAGGACGAGGGGGAATGGGTTCAAACTGGCAGAGGGGAGATTTGAACGGGATGTTAGGAAGAAATTCTTCACAGTGAGGGTGGTGAGGCACTGGAACAGGTTGCCCAGGGAGGTTGTGTCTGCTCCCTCCCTGGATGTGTTCAAGGCCAGGCTTGATGAGGTCTTGAGCGACCTGATCTAGTGGGAGGTGTCCCTGCCTATGGTGGGGGGTTGGAACTGGATGATCTTTGAGGTCTCTTCCAACCTAGACCATTCTATGATTCTATGATTCTATGATCTTTCTGGGATACTTAAGCATATATCAATGCTGAGCAGTACACTGTATTAGTTTGTGTAGACCTCTCATGCTAACTCTTGAGCTTCTCTACTGAACTGTGCATTAACTCTGGGCACCATGACAGTCTGTTCATATTTCACATGTGCACGTATGTATTAGCAGGGAAAAGCTGAAGAGTGGGTTTTGAATACATCAATTCTGAACACAAACTTCCAGATGTGGGATAAGGATTACATACAGTAGGGCTGTAACATGAGTGCTATATTTGTGTGGTAGCCATCTAGAAAAAGAACAGAGAGCAAGAATGCTCTCTCTACAGGTTAAAAAAGGGCAGTGAAACAAACCATGAAAGGTCATTGGAGGTAGACCAGGAAGCTTCTCCTCTCCATTGACAGATGGCACTAAAAACATTTCAGTCAGTTATGTCCACACTCCAGTATGGTTCTGTTCTAAGAGAACTGTAATCCTCCAGAGCCTGCCATCTGTTACCTTCACTAACATATGCATTATGAGGTAGGTATGTACATCCTTTAGGGAAAGATGGTGGCATCCCTTTCCAGAACAGGGCTGCTATTCACCACAACTGGGGACATTAAAATGTGCTAAAAATTCAGTGTTCACCAGCTACAAGTATCATGTCTGTTATATATCATATAGCTAAGCAAAGAGAGCTGTCTATTGCTTGGCCATTTCATTGATCCCCAAAGGCTGGGTGTTGTCTGGAATATGCCAGTCAAAAGCTGACATTTAAAGTGTAAATTTAGCATTTGTCAAAAATTGCATTCTATATGTGATGTCTTTACTAGGAATATATCACTCTTCCAAAATGTTTATGTAATGCTAAAATCCCCATGATTACCTCTACCAATAGACAGATTATCTTATTTTTCCTCTCTGAAGCTATGGAGGGCCCTCATGAGTTTCTGCAAAATAGTAGCATTGCACCTCCTTACTTCTCCGTTGAAGATGACACACATTTTCCCTGCTTTTGTTATAGATTTGTTATATATTCAGGCTGGAATACTGGTGTAGAGTTTTGTACTTAACACGTCAAGATTAGATAGGGTCAGTAACAATCGGAACAAGAATTTGAAAAGTGTAATTGGACAGTAAGTTCCAAATATGACTTGGAGTGATGCTGTTTGATCAACAGACAGACACCAGGAAATGAAAGGCATCTCAAACACCTTGAAAATTAGTATATTTGTCCTTTTTCATACTTGTTCCAGATGTTATGGCTACCCATGCTGTCTTGCCCCACAGGATATTAAATAATAATATTATTCAGGCAGTAAAGAGAACAACTAATTGGCATTCTTCTACTTCACCACTACTGCTGTGATTGGAAGTTATCTTCTTATAATTGCATCTGTAGTGAATAGTAATTATAATTATTTTCATTAGCTCTTTCTTTTAATTAATTTTTTTACCCCAATAAAATAATATTTTGTACTAGCTCTTGCATGACTTCAGAACACAAGGAAACACACAGACCAGTACAAATAGTGCTGTTGCTGTGATCTTAAATGCAAATGTGGCTTCTACCTAGCTAACAGCAAACATGCAACATGATCAGTAAAATTGAGACAGGTAACAGCTGAAGAACACAAAGTACAAATATGGGAGCAGATCTTTAATTCTTCCTTAGTCTCTACCTAGAGTGCCGTAAGTATAGCTTTGAAATTAATTTAGGTCAAAGTGCATCACTTAAAAGAACCCAGAAAGCAAGCTTGCTAGCTCTTACTCCAATCAAACAGGTACATTTGTAAATAGAATTTTTTTTTACATTGGCTTTTGTCATATATTAAGAACAAATGCAATCACTTTATTAACAAGGTATGTTCTGTACACTGTAAGCATGGTGAAGAGATTCCCAAGCTCTTTGGAGCGAGCGTTTTGTCCCAGATGAGTGAAAGCTAGTCTTATCTATTTTCCAACAGCTCAATTTCATTATCAAAGAATGTTAATTTCATTTGTAAAATGTTAATATTCTGTAATTATAGTGCGTGATGGAAGAGAAACCAGAAATTAAAGGTGGCTATATGTCTTAGTTTAAAGTGAGACAGGTGCTCTTTTACCTCTTATAAAAGAGGTGAAAGAAAAGCACTTCACACACAGGCTTGGATATGATTGGAAAGTTTAAATGGAAAGGCAGTTCACAACGACATAGCTACAATCAACAGTACAGAAGAATATAAAATACACCAAAAAATCCACAGGAAAGACAAAAAAAACCCAACAAAAAACACAGTACAGACAGGTTTATAGGGATGCAGGATTTATGGGTATGAAATACACTTTTGGTCTACCTCCTGGACACTTTAGACCTCCAGAGTTCTAACTGTGGTTTTCTTAAAGGCACCTAGCCTCAAACTGCCAGATTATGACATTTTATTTGAGCCAGTTTCCCTTCCCTATGGTTCATATGAGCATGGGGCTCTTCTGCGTCTGCTTACAATCTGAGAAAATGCTGCTATCTTTAGCAAATAATAAGGCACATTTTGACTGCTAGTTTTAAATTTAAGTTGAGCTGTAAGTATTCTTTGAGTACTTGATTACTATATACTTGTTTATTGCTAGTGTATTTTACAACATTAATTTATAAGTCAATAGCAGTATGAGGATATTCTTGCAGCGCCCAGTTGAGAGAATGCTGTTTATTTTACAAATCCCTCTTCTGACCTAATTTTAAAACTAGACAGTGGGAGAACCCGTAGCTGAATATGCATGGTGAAAGGGTCTGCCATGCTCAATAAACTCCATAAGCACGTTCCACAGAGGTTGTGATTGACAATACTTGCAGAATCTAGTCCCACTGCACTGCCTGCTATATTGTTACTCAGAGTAAAGCTAATATATGTGGGCTTTTCATCTTTTTTTTTAATCATCAGTTTGACTTTCAGATGTGCTAGAAATCTTCTCTCTTCTCATTTTTCAGCTTAGAGCAGGTATTGTACACAGAGCATTTCTTAAGACCTTGAAAATTCTAATTTTCCTCTGACACATATCTTCTAGCTTCAAAATTTGGCACTATAAATGTAATCAAATGGAGTACTAAATTTATATAGAACATGTGTTTGACATTTTCATAGCAAAATATGGGCCATGTGTGTAGAAAATTGCATTGTAAGTCAACTTACCTGTTTACTTCTATTTTTTCCCTTGGATAAACAAAAGCAATTGGCAGATGCAAAACTTTAATTAAGGGAAGTTATGTTGGCTTTCTGTCCATAAAAGAGAAAAATATAGAACACTACAAAACTTCTGCTGTCTTCCTACCATTTTTCAAATGGTGTAATTTAACCCTCATTTAACTTTGTGTAATTTAACTCTACGTATGTCTAAAGCTCTATCTATATATCTATACATGTATAGATTACCTTTCGCTTCTGGGGTGAGATCTTGTATGCCAAGCTGTAGCCCTTTGGGAATTTTTACTAGCTAGTTATAAAAACTCCAGGGATCAGGGTTCTATAATAGAAATGCTGATACAGCATTAACTGAAGTAGTACAAAAAGCAAGGATATGATATAATTAAAACAACAGAAGTCCAGATTGTCAGTGTCTAAGTGGGTCTCCTTGACAAGTTCTCTGATTTTTAGTTTTACAGCTTTGACTACATCAGCTGTGTTTTTGTGGGTGGTTTGTTGTTGGGTGGTTTATTTTTTTTTTAACAGATGTATCAGAAAGAGATTTATAAAACTACAGCAGAGGGCAAAACGGCAATGAAATGATTGAAGATGTGCATTTGAATCAGTTTTGTTTACAGGGATTACTTAGGCTATATGAAAATCCATGAAGGTCATAATGACATTTATGCCATTCTAAAATTGATGTGTGCTATTTTTTATTTCCTTTATACACTGAACATTAAACAATTTTAAATGTACTGTTGAATTAAAATGCAGTAGTATTTAGCTTTTGGTGCAGAATAAACTTTACAAGGAAATACATTATCTATAATCTAAATTCAGACCTTTTAGAGCTGAATAACATTTTCAAGCAAGCTGCAATTTGACCAGAATTAAAATCAAATATCTGCTACAAGTAATTAACTAATCTGTGGTTTTTGTAAATAAGAATTTATGGGTAAGCTTTAATATATTTTTTAAATTTTGAAGATTGTCTTTTATTGTAAGTAGTGACTGAAGTCTGAGAAGCAGAAAGTACAGGCAGCCTGTTTTTCGTCAAAATCATCTACAAGCTGTCTCTTTGCAAGTATGACTTTTTCAAAATAATCTAGATTGCAAATTCATAAAAACACATAAATGGTACTTTATAGTTTTCAGAGGGAATTTGCTTTCTAATAGTCAGGCATCTTACCACAGGAGTGCAAAATGAGTTGTATTCGTGAATCACTATAATAAGAGCACATTCAGTTTTAGCAACCATATGACACATGGTGTTAGTGTTTTGCTTTTAATTTTTTTTCCTTGTCCATGATTTTCCAACTAGAAACTAAGGGGATAAAAGGAATCTTAGATTCACAGAATTCCAATTCCTAGAAGCATGGGCAGCAGTAAAAGTACACAGTTAGTAGTTTCAAGGTACCTTTCTAAGTGAAGCTGTTTCACAAAGCATTTTTTCATCTGATTTCATTTAAATTTATCTGCTCTTCTGATTGTCTCTCTGGTTATTTTATATAAATTACTTCTCACACTTTTAAAAACCATTGATAACTTTATTATTTAAAGTTCATTCTAATTCCTTAATTCTTATTCTTTAAAGTCAAAATTTTTCAGCTCTTGTTTACCAAATGGCCTTTGTATTGTACACCTTTGATCACCACTGAACAAAAATCCTTTACAACTTCTTAAGAGCACTCTTACAAAAGCCTTAGCCCACATGTACAGTTTTGCAGATACCAGCAATTGCTCTTCATTTCAGATATTACACTGGCATTGAGTGCATCTGAGAGTCAGAATAAATATAAATCTTCTGCATTGTTTTGTAGTGGGAAAAAGAAACATAAACACTTTTGATCCTTATCATTTGAAGCTGTGCTTGTAGATCAAGAGCAATATTTAAGTCAAAGAACTGGCCTACTGCAGGAACAAGACTTAAAGGCCATACTATTTCTGAGTTATCCTCACCTTTTATTTCAAATGTAAAGCTGTGTGTGGAAAGCAGATCCTTTGCTGGGGGGTGAGGAGGAGAGAAACAAATGAAAATTAAAGAAAAAGCAATTACTTATGTATTGTTGCTCATGCTGTTTGTCTCAATGCTAATAAAACAATTTTAGTGGGTTTCCCAGCAATTTAAAGGCTTTTTCTAAAATACATTCTTAAATACATATGTAAAAGAAGCACACACAGCATGGAATGTATTTATTACCCGTCTTTTGACTTCAAAGCTTTTGATTTTTACATAATTTCATCAGCAGAAGATATTAAGAAAAAAAATAAAAACAAGAAAAACTCTCTTCTGAACTGTATTTTGGTTTCTTAAAATATGGTAATCACAGCTGATCAGCAGTTGGTAAAATTAATACAAAGTAACTGTTTATTCACTGTGACTCAAAATGTAATCCTATAGCTTTCAAAAATATCAAGTCCTCACAAAACAATTGTATCGAGATGTTAATATGTAGGGGAGAAAAAATTTGTCAATAAAATTCCTAGACCACAGACAGTGCAGCTGAAAAGGAGATCAATCAGAGGAGGTCAGTTCTCAGTTGTAGTTCAATTCTCAGTTGTAAACTGTGCCCCGGATTACATAATAAATCACTAGAAATGTTAAAACTAGACAGAGATTTCCGAGATTCAGGAGTTCAGGAGTTTTAAGCTTAATGGAACCTTTTATACACAAATAGAATTATATGTGGCCAGATACTTTTCTTGTACTGAAGTCATAAGGAGTATTCCTAAGAAGCTTTTGACATTTTCCAGGTGTTTTTTTTACCTAGGAGAATGTCATTAGTTGCATACACATGTTGCGACTAGAACAACACTCTTTAAGGCACTGATACCATGGTACAATAACATTTTTCTTTGGCTTGTCTTAAAGCTTTTCTTACAACTCCAAGATAAAAACCAAAGAAATGAATTATTCTCAAATCAAATGCAGAACCTTGTTTGCAGCAAATGCATTGATTTAAACCTACATGTCAGATTGCGTAGAATTTTCTGCTGTGAAATAGGCACTTGCATCAAATTTTGAATATGTCAGAGTAGTGGTCCCAGCATAATGACACTCTTGAGAAAGACTTAGATTCTCAGACTGTGATTTTTGCCTGCTGTAAACCCACGAAGATCAAAACACAGGACTTAACATTTCATCTAACATTTTGAAGTAGCGCCTAGAACTCTCATCTCCCATGCTTTGTCAGATGACTTCTAGGCTTATTGGAAAGTTGAAATGAGAATGCTGAATAATGCAGGGCTGTCCAAAGGTACCTGACATGCTAACAGCTTTGCCAGGACTATTCCTGAGAGCACTATTTTTGTTAGCATGATGCACGGCTGCATGAGAACTGTCTGCTTTTTGGCAGGGCTGACTAGATGAAGGAAAATACAGAGCTGAAGTGGTTATATTTTTTCGGGTACACACAACTTTGATTCAGAGCTAGTACTTACCTGTCTGCATACCATGACATGTTATGCAGACCCATCCACAACTGTAAAAATTTAGGTTTGAAATTAAAACAAATGCTTTTGCTGCAGCCAGGTGTTAAAATCAAATGAAAATCCATGGCAGCCCGGTTAAACGGTCACTGGTTACTGTTGCCAGTTGGATTCTCATTTCAAAAGAGATTTCACAAGAATTTACTCCCTGTGCATTACTTACAAAATGGTGAGGAAGAGTCACTCTGGTAAGGACTGGAGAGGATAATGTTAACTCACATGGCAGCATTTGTATTGTTTGCTACTATTGTCCAAGTTTCCTAGATATATCCTGACGTGTTTTCTTTTCTGTCACTTAAATAGGCAGGGATTTGCGTTTCTCAAAAAAGGAAAGATCTGTTTATCTGTGTATTTGTACAACATGACCACTGACTTCTCTGACAGAGTTATTGAATTAAGAAGGTGGAATGAGAGTCAAGGTAGGGTGGGAGGAAGATCTGGGGATGATGGAGTCCTATAGATGATGACACTCAGCCAAGGAAATGGGCTTTGTAAGAAAACAGGAACAATATCAAGTGCTTCTATTGCACTGATGCACATCTCTGAACAGAAGGACCTTTTTTGTTATAAACATAGAGTGTATCCTCAGCAGCATGTTGCCTCATAAAGTTCTGCTTCTAAACTGCATGGAAAGCACTTCTTTTATATGAGGAGGATGTGGCAGATACCTAGATGTTCCTCTGCTTAATAACAAAGTAGCACTGTGAAAATGGTTAAGAAGGGATCAATGAAGATTCTTCTGCATGCACAATGGAACAGATTCATGTGTTTGCAGGACAGAGAAAAGTAAAACAGTGGATATTGCTTCAATATCTGATTTGTTTTGTTGTATGTATCTTTTCACATATGTTGATAGTCTTTCACTGCATTTTTGGTTCATAGGACTTGGGTTGGCAAGATAGAGTTATACTGGCTGAAGTTTGTATTTGTACAAGGTCACTGACCAAGAAGGAAAAAGTGAATTACAGGACTTTTTTTTTTTTTTTTTTTTAAAAGGAGGAAACAAAGACTCTCAGAGTTTTGTAAGAGATGTTGCATTGCTGAAAGATTAAGAAGTCTCTCAATAATCGTTTGCCCAGTAAACTATTATAACATACTGAGTAAATAGTGTGCCAAAGTGCTGTGCATGTATTGCTGGATAAATCAGATGCATTTAAAATCTGTAAGTATAATGAATCTCATTTTTTATCACAAATGCCTTAGCCCTCATCTGCCCAGTGTGACTGATAAGGGAAGCCCAAGGAATCAAATAGGGAAGGATTCATTTTTTTTTGTATAGCGTGACTGAGGCACAACTATTTCTGGCTAATACTTGAAGAAATGATGCATTAATGCACTTCCTAAGGGTGCATATTGAAAAATATGTCAGAGATACTCATTTAATGTATCTTCACAAACATTAATTCCTTGCAATTATACATACACTGCAGAGCAATTTACAACTCAAAAATAAATGCTAAGATGATTTTCTGTTTTAAATGCATTTGAATATAATCACAATTCAGCATAACTTGGTATTATCTCCAGGTTTCTTAGGTTCTCTACTGAGAGGTAAATACCTGTTGTCTCATCTAATTACTTAAGTTTGGGCCACTCCTTGTTCTGCTTAGCACAGTGTTAATCCAGTCGCCAGTGGCTGAATCATTATTGCACAGGAACTATAAGTAGTAACAATGAAGAAATACACTCCCAATGTGAACGAGCTGAACCCTTTCCCATCTATGAAGCCAGTACAGACATTCTTTTTCCACACATCTCCCATGCTAGACACCTTTACAGGGTCACCCAAAGTACTAGCGTGACACAGTCCCCAGCGGCATGGCTCATGGTAGCTGCCAGCATCAAGTGGGTGCTGTTGGTAACTCATAGAATGCAGAGGCAAAGGAGCAGAGAAACAGAGAGATCAAAATTACCAACACATCATGCCTCCACATGGCAAAATCATACCCAAACAAATAAGAAACACAGTCATTTAATCTTGAAAAAAAGACGGTTTGGATTTATTTTCTCTTTGTGAGCCATGATGACAAAAATTTCTGTGAACAGCTGGGTCCATATGGAAGTGGGCTGTAATGGTTTTGACTGTTAAATTGATTTATAAGGAATTTAAGAAAATTTCCTTAGGGTGAAGTTTCTGCAGGGCACCTGCAGCTATATGCAGCTATATGGTTACAATATGACAATTGTAATAAATTATTTGTCATTGATTAGTTGACCAATTAGACCAACACGATGATAACATTTTTCATGATCATCATTAATTTATATTAATGAGTGATGATTTTAAGCAAATTCCATCTATTCCAGAAGTGACCTGTAGGAGTAAAATAGATTTAAACCAATAGAATTTTATAGAATTTAAACTGCATCATTTACAAATCATTCCAAGAGTGTAGAATTGCATAGAAAATATTAGTCTCCTGTATTGATTTCAAGTGACCTGCCACATCTAGGAGTTACAGTAAATAGGCTGATGGAAAATTCTCTTGAAAGCATTTGTTTGCTATGATAAAATACAAATTTCTTCTCTAAAATAGTGTGTGCCAGTTATGAACCCCTAAAGATGTAGAAAGACCATTGGCTGGCTGCAGAAAGACTGTTTCACATTGCCTTATAATTGTAAGAACACATATTCATGGATCCAAAGCCAAGAAGTTCCAACAGCTATTTGTGCTCCTTATTTCTAGACAGATTCCAATACATATTTTCATTTAAGTAAATTTGAAGTCAGAAACTCAAATACATCACTGTATATGAATGATGCTGTCTGTCAGAATGGGCTCTATAGCCATTACATATAAGAGTAAATCAGAGTGGTCCCAAGGCTGTAATAATTCATGCTGGTGACATTTACCCTAGGTGGCTGGGGATTATAATGTACCAGAAAGTCATGTTTTCCTCTAATTTACATGACATTAATCATAGCATAGCTAAACATAAAGATCCAGCTACAGGTTCAGTTGCATGTCATATCAGCTACCAAGCAAAAACTCAAGATCAGTTGCTATGATTTCAAGCACTGCGCAGCTCATCTGTGTGCACATTGGTAGAATCACACAAACGATTTCTTAGAAATCAATTACATCTTATTTATAAAACACTCAGCAGTGTGGAAAGTCAGACTTAAAATTATTTGGAACTTCCTGTCTGTAAATCAAAGCTTATGGCCAGGCAAATCATTAGCTGTTTTTATCTTCAAATTTAATAGCTGTAGTCTACACTCTATAAATGGGTTAGGAGCATTAAGGTTCTTAGTGTCTGTAAACTACATTGTTGGGACTTGAGTTTAAATATTTATAAGTCTGCTGTTAAGAACAAATCATTTTCTCAATCTATTTCACTAACAGAAATTATTTATAAGTACCTCATTAATTATTTAGATTTCCCTAGTATATTTATATTAATAATTAAGTGCATCTAATTATTAAATCATATAAATAAGATTTAGTTTCATTGATGAGCTGTGATGCAAACAGCAATTCTATCACTGTAAACATTTGAAATTAGATACTCTTCAGTAATAAGCCCTCTTGCTAGAAGTCATAACAGTAACCTGCTGAGCTAACTTACTCTCTCTGTGTCTGTGAGACATAATTACTCTACCTGTGACAGGTTCTGGATTCTCCCACTCAGAATCAGCTTTGTCCACATCTCCATTACAGTGCAGATAGGCAGCAGTCATTCCAGTGTCCTTACGCTCTCCGCTGATTACCCAATGGTTGTTACCTTTTGTAGAGTGGCTGAAGTCCTCATTCATGCTCAAAGCACTAAAGTCCTTCTGGCCAATTTTCAGAGTGCCACAACTCAAGAAAATATATAAAACTGTGCCTTAATCCCAGAAGTTTTAATCCACCTCGGGGAGCACTTTGATTTCTGTGAAGTTCGAGCAGCACCAGCCTCCAAGCCACAGAACAGAAGGCGAGGTTCACGCTCCCTGCAATAGCAGACAACACAGTGAGCAAGCTGCTGATTTCTCACTCAGTTGTGTCTTGTGCTAAATATAATTACATGATGAGTAAAATGTAACCTGTTTCAGCCCTTGATTATGATAAAGTTAGACTAGATTCAAAAGCCTATCATTACCCATATAAAGTCTTCTGGTGATTACAGTTCTTTAGCATTAACCTTCAGCTAATACAGTCCCACTATTATTTCTAGTCTTTGCATTACCAAGGATTACTCACATTTAGTGATTATGTTCAGTGGCCCATGTGTGCAACTTCTATGGCAGACAGACAGAAAATCTTTGCAAACGTAGAGTGCCTGTTTTCTATGATTCCTTACTGGCAGTAGAAACAAGTCATAAATTTGAACCTGGCACCTGAAGGTCTGAGCTGTGGGCTGAAGAATTTATTTTTAAAAACATTTTATCTTTTACATATCTAGATGGAGCCAGATACCTGGTGTATATATTTCTTCCTAGAAGCACTCTTAACAAGTCTTTTCAACCTTTCTTTGTCTTCCTGGGTGCCCTTGGGTATAACTTAATTAATTACAGGCTAAAACTTTCCAGTAAATTAAAAACAGTAGTTACAAATGGAATTTTATGTTGTTCATAGCGGGTAAGCACCTGTTATAAATAGCTGCACTTACTTGAAATCTTCATAAATGTTTATTATAGCACTACGTGTTTTCAGTGCCAGCATGATATTTTCTTTTCAGGTCTTTATTTGTTAATGTAATCCTGAAATCTTCAGTTGCCTGCATTCATAATTTCTTTATTCTTTTAACCTATTTGTAGCCATGGTGGTATGTTGTGAAATAAAAGTAAGAATAATGGCAATGATTTCCCAAGCGAAAGGACCCAAGGGCACACTTCAAGACAATGTGAACTACAAGGAGAAAGAGCTGAGATGATGCTATCTTATATGAACTTTTAATTTGAAGACAATGTTAGAAGCAAATCACATTCTTCAAGGTGAAGAAGTACATTAGTTTTCTAACTAAGCTGACTTAACAAAGAAATAACATTAGCTACCTGACATAGCAGTTATAATTACATTTCAAATGCTACCAAATCTGAGGAATATTTGTTTTCCAAAGATGATGCATTTGCAGAGTATATATATTCCCCCAAAATTAAGAACATGCAACAGGGATGAAATGAAATCTACAATATCTTCTGCCCTGTGTGTCCCACATTCAAAGAGAATTAATATGTCTGTAATTTCATTTCTTTGATGAGTTTTTGCTTAGTTTGAGTTTGAGGTTTTGTATTCTGGTTGGTTTATTGAAAACTGAACTGTAATCACAGAAAATGTAGCAAAGAGATGCAAGGCTGACTGAACTTGTTCACACCACAGGAAGCAAAGAGCAGAGTGTATGCTATAATAGTCCAGTTCTACTTTTAGCAAGATTAAATGGCTACTGAACTTCAGAAGGGAGCACACAAATAGATTTCAAGCATCATGCTTTAATACTTTTATGCTGCGAAGAACCCTAATTGCTCATGCTGGGATAGGAAGTCAGAAATTAGAAAAATCATGGCAATAACTGCCCTCAATATAATCATTAAACTGCAGCCAAAGTTGTCCAACTTTCTGTCACATCACAGTCCTACAAGATTTGATTATGTACAGCTGTTGCATCTGAGACTGAACTACCTAGAGAATAACTTTTTGTTCTTTTCCTGTCTCCATAGTGTTTGCATCTCTAAGCTTTCTATCTCTTGTCTTCTACCATAGTTACTTTGCTTAAAAAGACAAATTTATAGATGAAATCAGTTATGTCAGTATTCATATGTACCCAAGAATTCATTGAATCCCTATCTTCTTTTTTTTTTTATGAATTCAAATGTATATTATCTTTTTGATTGCATGTTGCATATTTTTATGAAAAATTGTCCTGAGTAGAAAACAGTGCAAGGGATCAGTGAAATGTTTTGAAGACTGCATATTGGAATATGGTCAAGTTTCAATTGGTATCACACAGAGCGCACACCCACTGAAATTCCTGAACTGCACAAGCAGGCTCTAAAATAAGTACCCCAGATACAAACAGGAGTCGCTTCAGTGGTCTATGACTTAGAGATTTAAAAACCCTTTCAGAACCCTACATAAATAAACTGACAGCAAGTCTTCCCTAAGCTTGCTGTAGCTCTGCATCTTCAACAGTCCTTGCTAAGCTCATTTATAACTAGTTCAGACACATTTACATGAGCTCTAAGTACTACTTGAATTTGAAATATATTGCTGAGCCCTTTCTATAGCCCTCTTTGTGAGATGGCTTCATATTAATCAGTGTGCTTACTTGTTGATTATGGACTTACTAGGCGTAAATAAAAGTATTAGTTTCCAGACATATGAAGAGAAAGTCCTTCTATTTAGGCATGTAATTGTTCATGTTGCCCTATATTCACCCCAGCTAAAGAAAGGGTCTTGCTTCATTGTCACTGTGTAGATCTGACAAATGGTTAAGGCCATAAAGAAATGTATATGATATTGTTAAGGCTAGGCACATGGGCAGAAATGGCAGTAGCAGATTTGAAACAGCTCTCTCTTGTCAATAGCAATTTTGTGTCTCTGAATTCTCATCCAATTTGCAAGTAATTAAAATTTAGTGCTTTTTAACATGATTAGGCAAAAGTCTTAATCATAATAACTTACGTGTCTGATAAATGCCACCTTACAGAAATGTCTTCTGATAACAATTCTTAATGGAACCAGTTGCTTAGGAATTGGATTCTGCAGACACTGGACACTAGGGTTTCAACAAGTGGCTTTCAGAGTTGCTTAAAGCAGCAGAGCCATCTTATGTCACTTTAATGAAGTGTGCAGTACTGCCAAGCTGTACTTAGTGTCCAGATGACATAGAGTTTCTTAGCTTTCTTTGTAGCCAATACTTTTTTCCTTTTAAACTTAAAATATCTTGAGGGTGGCATTGGACCTTTATCAAGTGTATGCTTGATGGTGATGAGATAAAATTTATTTCATTAGTAGGATATTAGTGGTACAACATAATATATATTCAAATTTGACAATAATAAAAATGGATCTAAAAAAAATATTTCTAAGCTCTAGTGAAAAGAGCAGCATTAAAACATTTCCTAACAAGCTGGATTATGAAGGAGACAGTGTAGCATGTTAGAAATAAGATATTAATGAATTAAAAATTAAAACTTGTGACCTTTGTCTTCAGGTGTTCAATTTGTTGCTAGCCTCGAGAGGGGACTGCTAAAACTCTTAGTTGTCACTTGTTGATTGTTGATGGTACTGAATTTATATTAATATTAATTAAATCCATGCTCAAAAGCTTCAGCGTGGAGACTTAACGTGGCTAGAAAGGGATGATGAAGAGATGCAGTAACATACCTGGAGATATTAAGAAATCTAATAAGTGATTAATTCATATACCCTCCTTTGCTCAGGATTAGAATGGTCACTAGACCTGTTCCCAAAAGAAAATTTCTCCCTGGCAAATTGTACTCTATTTGACTTGTGGTGGATAGGAAAGAAGAAGTCTGCATTTTCGAGTAGCTGGGGAGCACTTACCTGGGTAATCTGCATTTAAAGAAGTTCTCTGCTATTGTAGAGACAAGGAAATACTAGGAATGTCTTTAATATCACACTTTTCCTTTAGCATATACATAATTTTAAAATATCTTATATTTCTTTCATAAGGTCCTAAGCCTGCTCAGAAGCACTGTGTGTGCCGTACTATGTGGTATATGGGATGAGGGTCTGTGGCTTACTCTGGAAAAAATCATCTTTACTTTGCTGGTTAAAGCTGCCTGATGGAGCCCTTTCATCTGCATGTTTCTGTGCAGAGGCACATGGTCTGCAATCAAGGCCCAGATGCAAATTTCCCTAAGCTTTTAGATTCAGGGATCCACTTTTACTTTGAGTAAACATTATGAGAGATGGGTTGATATTTCTGTATGGAGATGACCCAAGAGTTTTTAATCTCTCTTTCTTGATGACAGTTCTCCACTTCCAGAGGAAAGAAAAAAAAAACCCAAACTTGTAGCTTTTTAGCTGCTTTTTGATTCCTACTAACCATTAAGCAAATATTGTCACTGAAACATTGATTATAACTTCCAGAGTTCCTTTGCTGGTACTAGCTGGTTTAGATCCCATTATTTTAAGTAGGAGGTTCTAGCTGTTTCTCTCCATAAGCATTGTTTTCTATTTATCAACACTGATTTTCCTCTGCCATTTTGTTAAGATACTAAATATCGTTACATATCTTGTAAGTTTTCTGACCTTTCATTTTTACTACAGTTAATAACTTTATATCATAAGAAGGCTTCATGTCTTCTCCACATCATCTATGAACATGTTGAGCAGCACAGGCCCCAGCATAATTCTCAGCAGGATTTTTACTGTAGAAACTGGTCATTTATTACCTAAAATGTCTTTTCAGGAACTTTCATTTGCTGACAAATCCATGCAGTTGCTTTGTTTTGTATACTGTGGCAGCTTCATTTTTTTTTTTTTTTAATTTTGTTAAAATTAAAGATAGTAGTAAAAACATTTGGGATATCCAATCATAAACTTTTCCTGTTAGTGATGTGTTTGAAAATTTGTATTAGTTCTACAGAGTATCACTACCCTCACAAGGGTGCTTGCTTATTCCCATCGTATTGTACATCCATGCCTCTGCTGATTCTCTCTCTTTAAGCATTCCTCCCTATATACCAGAAATGATTTGCTGTATGTATAAAATTTGCTGAATTTATAAAATTCTGGATTCCTACTTTGTAAATATTACATCATATTTGTTCTCTCCTATTTTTTCCATGCTGAAGCAGATTTAAACAATGCAACATATTTAAGACTTGAAAGCCATTTTTCAAAGGGTGTTTCTCATTTGGTGAGAATATCTGAAAGAGAAAATTAAATGGGGCCAAATTCTTGGCTCATATATACTGACAAGTTTCACCCATAATATGCCACTGATCTAATTTGATGTGAATAGCCAATCCACCAGAAAAAAATAATCAACACTTCAGTAGTCATAGAGGTCAGTGCAAATCATGTAGTTTGCCTGGGAATGCAACTGAGTGCCCAAATGGGCTTTACAGCTCCAATCGACTACTGCCACAGTGAGAGTGTAGTAATCAGGATTTATTCTAACTAGGTTGAGGCTCTGATTAAAAAGTAGACTCATCACTTTGTCTGTCTACTGTAAGGATATTTCTGTCCTTCAGTTTCTATCAGTCCAGTACGGCCTTTCCTTAAAGGTAAGAGAAAACTTTAAGTGTAAACACAGCAGTCCATTTAGTCCAATCAATAGTCCTAAGTTAGTGGTAGAATACCAGAAGCCATGATTAAAGTGTCTCAGACAAAAGATTTTTCCTCATTCTGCAGGGTTCCATTCTGTGTGTGATTACTAGGTAAATAGCTTCAAGGTACTTGAAACTCTTAATCTGATAACCTGTAAACAATAATACATAGCACATTTTACCATAAGCCATTTTTTATTTTGAAGTATATGTTATATGTTATGCTAACAAAATAATAAATGTGACAGCCTCAGAATACCTGCTTAGAGCCGCTTAGTAGAAGACTGTTTCTGTGGGGTTTGCAGGAAAATGGTTTGAATACAGATAAGGAATTATAGCCATGGGTGACTGAAAAACTGTGATGGCATGCTGAAAGTCAGGCACTGTGCAATGGGAAGACAACAGTTTACCAGATAAGCCAGGAACATTTTGGTGGGAAATGTTTTCAATAAAAAAGTCAAAATTTTCCTGAAAAAAATGTACTTTGTATCTGATCCTGGCCTTAGCTATGGATCAATACCATTCACCTTACTGGAGAAGAAGAACATTTTTACCTCTGTACTGTCTTCAGCATGAAATAACTTAATTTAATGAAAGCAGATTCCACCTGAATTATTTCCATTTAAGAGACCTTGTTTGTCTGAGTGCTGAAGATTAGCATGTGAAAATTTTTCTGTGTGGGGTGTCTAACATTTGCATTCACACCAAATTTGAAGTTAAACATGTAACTGGAAACTTTAAATTACTACTATTGATGCCTGACTATATTAATATCAAAATTTATAATGCTATAAAATGTTTATGACATTGTAATTGATAAAGCTATTAATGCTGTGTAGTATTAGCACTTGCAATTGCATCAATATAAAACTAATTTATCGTTATGGAAGCAGTCTCTGGCATTTGACTTGAGATCAAAACATATTTTATGAATCCATAAAGTATTTTTGAATACAATTCTGTGTTTCTAAACAAAAAATTGTGCTCCAAATCAAAAATTTTCTCAATCTGCCCTTCTCAATTTTGCTACTTATTTACATGTATCCTTGTGGAATTAGTTTCTCCATGCTTTCTGAAATAACTGCAGAGAAGCATATAAAAATACTTAAGAACCTTTACAAGAACCAGCAGGAATTACATTTTTTATACACGTCTCTGTATCCTTTGTCACTGCCATATCTTGCTGCTACTGCCTGGGGTGGATATGTTGTCGAAGTAAGAAATGCAGTAGAGACTTCCAAAACTGGACCATACATGTTATTTATTCTTATTTTGGAGATGCTTCACAGGTTTTCTTCACAAAGTGAGATTTCATCCTGATGTAATGCTAACACCCATTGATGCTCCTCATGAACTTATTATTTCTGATTAAATTCTCTGTCAGGAACTGGTTTCAAGACTAATCTCAGATCCAGTGCTACTTTTAGGTCTTGTTATAAATCAAAATACTTTTTGTGCTTAGAAAATTCTCTCAGAAGTTTCCTTCAACATCTCTGAAATAGCTGTGTAAAATTATGATACAAGTACAAAACCAAAAGCCATTTGTGTGGTTGTTGCATGAAGAGATGATCATTCCACACCTGCTGTTATATATCCTAAATTCTAGTTTTAACATCTTCCATTCTGTTCACAGATTAAGTGTTGGTTATATTGAGTGTCACTGGAGACCATAGTCCTTGCACGCATATATAAAAAATGAATTTGCAGTCAAATGTGGTTTAAATTTTAGCAATATTGTGACTTTAGCAGGACTTTTCAGCACATTAAACAGACTGATTCTCTCTTCTAAGAGATGGATTTCCCTAACCGTGTGTAATTCTGCATACTAAACCATCCCTTTTGCCTAGCAAAGTTGACAGGTGAATGGTGAACTTCACTCTGCTAATGACAAAGAACAATGAAAATTTGCATTCTATGAGTATGCAGATTAATTTCATAATTTTAAAGTGAAAGATAATCTGTATTTTTATTTTTGCCTTTTGAAATCTAATACGTTCCTCAGCAAGTGGGATGCCCATAGCCAAGCAGCAGACATGCTCTGTGTCAGGCCTCCCTGACAACTCAAGGATGTGCCCTGATGTAGGAAGAGCTCTTAGCAGTTGTTTGAGTCCTTTCTGTGCACTTCTAGGCTGATTCGGAATTCCCAGTTTTTTAGTTTTAAAAAGAAAGTAAGTAAGAAAAGTGCTAAGTTCTTTGGCATACTCTGCTTTTAATCCTAGCTGATAAACTACTTCTTAGCACCAAGAAGCCTCAATATAACATCTTGGTATGTCTTTATTGGGTCTGTGGCTCATTGACCCATGGCTTCCAGTGAGCATGGGAGCTGCAAGACTTTTTTTGTCAGTTGACAGTAGAAATATGCATCTTGCCAAGGCTTTTTACTGCATTAGGAAGATATTTTAAAATCTGGGATTGTACAACTCAACTTTCTAATCTATTAGTTTATGTTTGCGTGGACTGTTTCTTACTACCATAAGGAAAAAGATTTACTCCACAGGAGGACATAAAACTGCATTTCTGTGAAATCCAACTGCATGCAAATGAGAAAAGAGCTCCTCAGGAACTGTCCTCTCGTTTGGTTAAGCAGGTATGGAAGTATTCCAAAACTGCATTTGAGGCACTAATACAAATTCAGGAAAAAAATGGAAAAAATTTCTCTTTCCTCTCCCAAGAGAAAAAAGAAATCTGCTTGGAATGTGTTAACATTATGAAAACGTAACTATGCTTTCTCCATTTAGAAGTTGGTAAAGGCTACAAAGGGTTCTTTCCCATGCCAGGAAGAGTAGAGGAAAGCTGTGGTTTGGGCAGGCCCACTGAGGCTAATAGAGGCAGCATCTGCTACTGCTGACAGCAGTGCTAATGGCCCCTGTTTGAGCTGGGGCCCAGCAAGGATCCCAACCAGCCCTTCTCATGTGTAAGAGCAACAAAAACCAGTGTCTGCAGCTTTTGTCTGAAGAAGCACTTGTGGGCTGCAGTCTTGTACTGTGTCATCTCTTCCTGAAGAGCCTACAAGCAGCCATGCAACCTCTCTGTCTAGCGATGGCAAGTGCCAAATAGTTTATTATGTTGTGATACAAAGTGAGTTATCCCCATTTCTGTGACTTTGCAACCAAAATCACTTTAGTCACAAGTCAATGGCATTCAGCATAATGCAGAAAATATTTCCCACCATGTTCAGCCTGGTTTCCCAGTATGATATTGTGTCTTTAAGAGCAGGAACTGCTTTAGATAAAGCAGATTTGAAACAATAAATATCAGTACTTATATTGCCTTATCTACATCTGCCTTTCCTGTCATTCCTCTACATAGGCATGATTTAACCTTGCCATCTTCTGTTCTCTTGAGGAGAAAATTGCAGTCCGTTTCTCCTTTGATCTGTCAGTTTGGAGCAGCTGGCAACTTGTCAGTACCTCTTCTGCAGATGGACATTTTACTGCTGAGAGTAATACCCCAGCAATCTGTACGTACTCAGCCCTGACAAAACGACTGCGTAATCAGTAGCCAGAGTCGCTTTTCTTGCTCCTGTTGCTTTTCAGCACTTTGTGGATTCATACTTCATCTGCTTCCCATTATTGCAGGTTCTCCTAAACAGTGTGAAAAAACAAGTCCTTGAAGACAAACAGCAATAGTTATAAGCAGTAAAGCTATTTTCTGGCTTTCAACAATGCCTCTTTAAGCATGTGCCTAAATTTAAGCAGTGTTCCCTTTGTAGATCATGGAAGCCATGTGTGTGCTCTTGG
The DNA here is from genome assembly GCA_013396835.1 of Psilopogon haemacephalus. NCBI lineage: Eukaryota > Metazoa > Chordata > Aves > Piciformes > Megalaimidae > Psilopogon > Psilopogon haemacephalus. The sequence continues at coordinate 1,940,093 of VWZI01003271.1, read as the reverse complement.
AGGACTGAGATCAGCTGTGATGTGTTGAGAAGTAGCTGTAAGTGGTAGACATGTTGCAAACACAGATCAAAAAAGCAAGGAGGCATCCTGTCTTACATAGCTGAGAATGTGGAAATGTTAGTAGAACAAGAACGTACACATGCCGCATGCAAATCTTAATGAAATTGTTGATTCAAAATTGCAACACTTTTTTTTTTAAATGCAGGCTTCCAAGTCTCATTAACTTCAAACAAGAGGATTCATATTCTGTTTAACTAGACTTCACATTGAGCTACTTTTCATTTACAGTATATTCCTAAAGGTAGAAGCAGCAGGGAGATGAAATGACTTCATTTACTGAAATTACAGCCTCTTTCATATAAAACGTTAATCATTTTATATATGACAACCTTATGCTTAATGTTGCTAGAACACTCCTCATAAAACATTATTTTGTGAATGCATAGACTCTCCTACTGAGCACATAACAGCTTTCAGTGGATGTGCTAATCCAGTTTGAGTATATGTAGTATTTAATCTTAATTATGATGCTGAAGTCTATACAATGTTAATTATTCATTTTGCATGTTCCTTGCACTTTATTGTAATTCATAATTTCCTTAATCAAAATGTAGCTTTTAATTATAACTATAAAATTTGGATGAAACCTGCCTGGTAAGCATAAGCAGACTTTTTTTGTTTTGCCTAGATTTTAGTGTAAGATGACAAAGGGAAATCTGCTGAATTGGTGAGAAAGGAGTGTTGAATGAGAACTAGACAGGCAAGGGAGCATCTGCCCCAGCTCTCAGCATAGCTCCCCACAGCTGCTGGAGGCAGTGAGGGCTCTTCCGCTGACATTTGCTAACTCGGAATTCTCCAAGTCTGAGAGCACAGGGTGATGGTTTATGTGGCATTCTTGCCTCCTCTTCATCAGTTACAGAACATGGTAAGCTTCTGCAGGCAGCGCAGTGCATATTCCTTTGAAAAGCTCTGAAATAGGATAGGAAGACTGCCATAGTACACAGGAAAAATATTAAGCAGAACAAAAAGACATTAGGGTTCCAACAACCTTAATCAACTCTATTAAAACAGGTGAGAAAATTTAGCAGAAAAAAAGAAGTAGGAAATGTGTAGTGAGGGTTATTCTGACCAAATTAGGAGTAGAAAGTGTCTCTTTTTAAAAAGTATAGAAGGAATCAAACTGCTGCATCTTTTTATATAGAATGGGCTTTAAATACGAACTGTCAGGTTACAGATGTTGGGAGCGCTGAAGACCCTGTCAGATCCTAGTTGCAGCATTTACAGTCCTAGAGGAATAAACTCATAAATACTTGCTTAGGGTTCATATTATCATCTAGAGAAGACTAAAATATATATAGTCTCATTAAAAAAACCCACCTCTGTGTCTTGCAAACTCTTGCCATGCCAAATTTACAGCAAACTGTTGATGAAAGTTACTTGTGAAATCACCAGGGAGGAAATGACATCTCTTTAGCCTGAAAAATATATTGGCAAATCTGAACTGCCACATGAGCTTTGATATGAGCTGCAGCTGCAGCTCCTCATCTGTCTGGAATGTCATCATTCAGTAGCTACACCTTTGGTCGGATGTGCTATGGCAGATTCCTGATAACTCAAGGAATATATTTTTTCTCATTAGTTATGTAGTCATGAAATTACCTTTGGGAGGGAAAATAAAAATTCTGAATGGTAAAAAGAATTATCGGTGTCTTAGGATCTACTTTCCTCATCCAGGATTTGACAATTCAGTTTTGTCTTACAGATAGGACTGCTCATGTTCAAAATCCCTATATAAGCAAAATAACCTTGTTGATGAAGATGCCCCTTCTGCCCTCATCGCATGGGATCTGTGGAGCCAACCAGCTCACCTGTTAACATAGTGCCAGTGCTCAGGAATGAGTTGCTCACTAAGGGCAGCAGGAGAGGCTGATCATGAGAGAAGTGCAAGAAACAGATTTGTTGTTTTCATGAGTAACAATTACAAGTGTCAGTCAGCCAGAGCATCCCTCTTGCTGGGATTCAGTTTTCTGTGAGATCTGTGCTGCAATACTTCTAAAATTTGATGGAACTGTGTTGCTTTAATATTACTTATCAGCGAGATATCATTACACAAGGTTCTTGGACCCACAGATTGCACCATAAGGATTATGTTTGCATCCCTTACAGCCATTTTACATTGCAGTTTGAGCCATTTGAGAGATGGAAACCTCACAAGATTTTACACAAACAGATGCATCATGTTACAGAGATGATACATGAGTTCTTTGATCAGTTGTGTGTTGTTGGTTTTGGTTTTGTTCTTGTTTTCCCAAATACTTCTGGAATGAGTAAGACAGATAACCTGTTTCCAAGAGATATTATGGCAGTTTGTGTCTGGAATATGCAATTTTAAAATATATTTTTCAAATTTTACATTGTTAAGATTTGTCTCAGCATTCAGCCCAGTAATTGTGTTAGAGAATTTCCTTTAGACCAGTTTGGTTCTTTGAGGTGAATGCCTACCAGCACTACTTCAGGAACTCCCCAGCACACCTTGTCTGCTTTGGTTTCCACACATTCTGCAATTTCTTTGCAGTGCAAACCAGAGCATGAAACCAGGGATAATTTAGATACTGACCTAAAAAAAAAAAAAAAATAATTAAAAAATCCCCAACCAAACAAAAAACCTGATTCAGACTAAAGGGCTGGCATTCATACTCACCAAATAAGAGAGGTAGATTAAATTTTTGGCAGCTGACCACATAAGAAGGTTCTGGAAAGATTCGAATTGAGCTCTGAACTTTTGAGTTGGTCTTGTGCTGAAAGTCCACAACCTTCCTCTTTGTTAACAAGGGATAAGAGTTAAAATGTGGCAGACATTTTATTGACACGAAAAGGGAACATTTTCAAGTGAATGGATGCTATAAACCAAAGAAGCACTATTTCATTGTGGCATGAGAATGCTTCTTAAACATTTCTCTTTTGAAAGGAGTCTGCAATAGACATAACCTAATGGATTTTTATTCCCAAATGAAGGACATTTAACAATCGGCAAGGGAAAGTCTCCCTGTGGCTTTGTTTGTAGCTAGGATTAACTTCAGATACCAGAAGGCAATTTCTGCTGCCAGGTCTGCACACCTGGAACTGTGGAACTCCATTTATGTAAAAGAAATCAGCTGCAACACCACTGCTCGCAAACAATTTGAGAAGCTAATTGTTTCTTGGAAAAGAGAGTTGAAACATTTGAAAATAAGCTAGGAACCAGTTACGTTTCCAATATTTTGGTCAGGTACAGGTACTCTTTGTAAACAATTTAAAGAGATTTTACTTGCATTGCCTTTTGCTCAGTAGGTATTTGCTTCTAACAATGATTTGAGCTTCAATAAGCTGACACATATAGCTTGTGCCATGTTGCTTCAAAGATAAAAGCTTGTGACTAAAATAAAAAAGAAGGTCATAGGATTTTAACTGCCAGCCAGAAGCAGAATAACAGCTATTTTAGAATGGTTCCTGTTTTTTTTTTTTTTTTATTGTTATTATTAAAAATAAAGGATTCCTTTCATTTCTTCAGAATTTCTCCTTTCCGCATCCTCACCACTCCCACCCCCACCCTGTTTAAATTTTTTTTAAACGGTGTTGTTGTTGTTGGTTGGTTGCTTTAGTTTTTTGGAGGGGTAGGTAGAATTCATTAAAGATGTGCGGTTGTGCAAATCTGAAGACTGTTAACGCATTGCATGTTTTCTCCAACTTGTGCATGAATAATAAAACACTGCCAGCTCCTAAGTACCAAAAGCAAAGCATGGCTCACAATGTCCTCTTCAGCACTGCTCACTAACATGCTTTGTTAACATTAATATGACCATGAAATTCAGTATCCTGTTCAAAATAGCTGGCACCGCCTAGCTGTGAAATACAGACAAAAGCAGAGGTGACACAAGGCCTCACTGGCATTTGATTAAGCAGAGGTAAATCCATAGACTTCTCTGCAGTTTTTACCCACTTAAATGAAGGTTCAGATAAGTACTTAGATATTTACTGTAACTAGTCCTGATTGGTAACTGAGCCATATCGGCAGAACTTTGCTGTAATTGTCATGACAATGGATCTTTTTATATTTAGTTCAAGTTCTTTCTAATGACTTTCAGTTTTAATAAACTTTTCACAATAATTAATCATTTCAGATCCTATTGGTAGTGGCAGGTGATGTATCTACCTGAAAGCAGGAAGTGAAGGGAGAAAAATTCAACAGAAATTGCAAAATAATTTGGCGTGTGCTTTTGTTGTGTTTTTAACTGGCATTTGGTTTGAACTAACACTTTTCTGAGATTGTTGTATGTGTTTGCCTGTTTGGAGTAAACTGGTACTAGAAGGAAGCTGAAACAGGCTATTAGTGTCATACTTTGAAAATTACAATCTTATCCAGTCTTTGCTGAGACAATTGAACTAAATAATCAAGACACTTTCTCTGGAAAGAAAAGTTGGCTTACTGTTACTACTACAAATACTTATTGATAAGTAAAAAACAGAGTAGTTAACTCGAATATCAGGTGGCACCATTTAGAGTTTGGTCTCCACCCAAAACTTATTGAATGCAGCTGAGAAGGATTTTTTTAATTGTGGGCAGCATCAAAGGAGGCAGCTTTAGTGACTTTCTCAGCTGCATTGCGTGAGGGATAATTGTTTAAAATTCATGGGGGTGAAATACCTCTGTTTCTAGCAGTGAATCCTGTATGTGTGCAAGGTTCATGAAGCTCCTTTTCACACAGATCTTGCTGTTCTTAGCAGTAGGAGCTTTTCCAATGAAAATGTTCCACTGGAACCTGGGGTAAGTGTTTGATTTCAGTGTTGTTGCTATTAGCCTGAAAGCAATGTTTTGTGCACCATGGCTATAATCTCATTGAAAGAGGGTGGCTCAACAACTTTCTGCAGCAGGCAAGAGTTCATTATGCAGTATCTGTATCCTGGTTGTGTTTGAGTATGTAAGAAAAGTTCAATGCTGCTGGTTAGCCGAGAACAGGCACTGATGAGTATTTTTTGAGGTGTGCTGGTGAGTTACATGTGTTGAGCTTCTAGATATGTACTGATGTTATAGGAGCTGTGGTAGATTGATCTACTGATAATTTACAGGTTTTTGTCCCGTATTCAAACCAACCCTTTACTGGCCCCCACCCTCCTAACCCCTACCACAAAAAAAAAAAAAAAAAAAAAAAAANAATGCCAAGAGTTTCTAGGATTTTTTTTTTTTTTTAAAGATTAGAAATCCTATTTTTTATGTGATAAAGGCATGCTCAGCACACAGGTTATGATCTTTAATTTAACATGGAAATGAACTAAAAAGAAGAGCATTTTACTCTCTCTGAATTTGCATTGCATAATTGCATTTTAATGAATTAATTGTATTTCACAGACCTAAAATGAATTTAAAACTAATTGCTGAACCCTCTCCACGTGGTGTTTTCATTGTGTATTCACAGCAAGACTGTTACTTATGAATTATGTTCTTGGTTTCAGTGGTGAAAACATAATGAAATAATGTTTATTATATGTTGTTTATTTAATATATTTTGTTACATAATGCAATATATATTTAAATAAACGTACACAAAGTGCCACAGTTTGAGACCTTGTACTTATGCCACAGAAAGGAGTAAACCATAAAGCAAATAATGCGTGTAGACCTCTGAATAATCCATAACTTGCCTACACCTTGATTACTGTGTGCGAGGTTACTCCTCTGTGCTCAGAAAAGGAGCAATGAAATTGAAAAAGGTTCAGAAATATGAAACACGAAAGAAGTGTGCTCCAGAAAAATTGATAGATCAGGCTGAGACTCTTTAATTTGTAGAACAGATGACTAAAACTCCATGATGTTCTATCAAATGTTATGCTATTAGAAATGAGTAGGTAAGAAAAAGGCTCAGAACCAACAAGAGGTACTTGATGTAATGTATGTAGGACACGTAAGAATCATGGCCAAAGGATGTTGCACTTGCCAAACAAGAACAGTATCACAGAATATGTCTAGCAAAATGGAGTCAGTTTGTGTTGATTTGTTCTCTGCGTTATTACACCCAATGATGCTAAGTGGGCAAAGAGGTAACATGAATCAGAATGATAAGATTCAGTTGGCAGATGCTTATATTGAATATGTCTGATTAAATCTTGCATTAAAAAGCTTATATGGGCTTTGATTTTTAGACTCAGTAGTGCATCTCTCTTTTATGAGATCTAAATTATCATAGTGGGTTTAGAAAAATGCAAGGCAAACTACAGAAATAATCTCATTACTAAACATATAACAAGCACAACAATAATATACAACAGGAACACAGGTATTTTCCAATGTCTTATCCTTAGGTAGCTTGACTATTATAGCCTAATTGCCTGGCTGCTTAGAATGTAGGGGGAAGAAGAAAAGGGGATTGAGTCACAAAGCCATAGCTTAAAGTCCTTTATAAATAAGAAGGTTGGAGTTAATGATTCACACACTGAATAGTTTTCTGACTGGCTTGGGGTCACATAGCTATCTCCATTATGATGGATAAGTACCTCCGAAATAGTTAAAACAGCGATAATGGGTATAAATGGCAGGAAAAATCAACTTCTCAGCTTGTAGGAACTGCATACATAAAGTTCAGCAGGCATGTTGTTTGTGTTTAAGAAAATTAATTATTTAGAAAAAGCCAATGTCAGGAAATGAGTTCTGCAACTGGGAAACAAAGATCTGTATTTCATTCCACCCTAGTATTTGAAGGTTGGGTTTTTTTTTTTTTGTTTTTTTTATTTCTGTTGTACACTTTAATTTGTAAATTCCTTGGTACTTTTGGAATAAGATTCATGTCATCCATTTAAAGCAAGAATCTTGTCAGGCTACCAGTGTCCTGAAATTTGGATGTAAATTACAGAATGCATTCATGAACCATAGAATCATAGATTGGTTTAGGTTGGAAGGGAGGACCTCAAGGACCATCTAGTTCCAACCCCCTGCTACAGGCAGGGACACCTCCCACTAGAACAGGTCACTCAAGGCTTCATCTAACCTAGCTTTGAACACCTCTAGGGAGGGAGCATCCACAACCTCCCTGGGCAACCCATTCGAGTGTTTTATCACCTTCACTGTAAAGAACTTCTTCCTAACATCTAGTTTAAACCTCCGCTCTTCCAGTTTAAACCTATTATCCCTCATCCGTTACAAGACCTTGTAAATAGTTCCTCCCCAGCCTTCCTGTAGGCCCCCTTCATTCTCGAAGCCTTCTCCTCTCCAGGCTGAAGAGCCCTATCTCTTGTAGCCCATCCTCATACGAAAACCAATTCACATTAATTAATCATTGGAAAATACTTTTATGTACTGTGAATGCTTGAACAATGTATAAGCAAGATACATTCATAGCTATTTCATGTTTGGCACTTAGCTTAATTTAGTTATGGGAAATGAGCAATGTCCTAAATATCCCATTAATGGTACAGGGATATGTAGGGATTTTCTGAGGTGCAGTGTCCACTTGAAGCCTTTGAAGCACTGTAATCTCGTGCCTTGCAGGATCTGCCTTTTAGAAGATAGTGAGTAACTTTGTCTCAGAGTTTGCTAGGAAAGCAGGCTCCTAATCTTCTTGATTTAGAATGGTGAAAAGATGCACTGTCTTGAGACAAGCTTAAATATGTACACTAGCAAGATAAAAAAATTGCAATAAGGTTGTATAATTATCAAGAAATACCCTGACCTAACGCAGTCACTTTTTTTAGGAACAAGAGGCTGGTTTGTAGGTATTATACAAGAAAGAATTTTTTTTTTCTTTCGTGCATATCCTTTATGGCCATTTTTGATGCAGAGATGACATTATAGGGCTAATTTTTGTCCTTGCTCTGTATTCTTACTGACAGTGATGTGACGTTTTGTGGGCAGCTCTTTGGATAGCCAAAGAAGCTTAATTACAGTACAGAAAACCTGATAAGATTTTCCTCCCCTCTTTAAAACTAGCAAAATATTATGTTAGTATTACTTTAGCCTTGAGCACCAGAAAAGAATTATGAAAAACATTAATGACAGCACAGAGAAGCCTCTCACCACATATAGTGTCATTCTGTTATTTTAGGCTATAGATATTGATATGTTATAGGCATTAGTGCTGAGAAGGTTAGGCATTTTAAATACAGGCATGGATCTATTCATACTGCAGTATTCTTCAAATACAATATGTACACCTTGTGAAGATTTCATAGTGGAAGAGGTATTTTGGCTGTCCAGATTTGAGGCTTTTTTGGGGTAAGGTTAAGACACACCTGTGTAAGATAGAGTACCAATATTAAACTTCCTTCTGTGGTTAGATTTGATTAGTGGTATACTTTAGCTTCTATCATTCCTCACAGAATAAGATACGTAGGCCATGTTAAATCCCAACATGCCTAAAACTAGAAAAGATAAACTCTAACCCTTGAAAGATAGTTTAAAAATCCAAATAACTTCAGATCAAGCTTCTCAACTGCCATGTACTATTAGACGTGTCCTTAATTTTGGAGGTAATTTTGTATCTAGCCTGCACAGACAAAGTTGGCTCACTGTGGCTATTGTGAATTATTTATGGCAGGAAAAACGGAATTATAAAGTTGAGAAGCTTGAGAGTGTTATTGCTGGAAAAATGACTTGGTTAGTACATAATTTAGAAATGTTTCAGGCTTATAAGCTTTTCTCATTAGGCTGTTTTCTCCTTTAAAGTACTGGCTGTTAAAAATTTCAGTGGTTTATAGAAGGTAATGGATCAAAAGGCTGGTTACCCAGTGAAGAATGTTTGAATTCTGATTGCTTCTCTTCTAGTGTTCTGTTGTGTGGGACCATTTTACATTAATTTCTATGAATGGTCCTTTCAGTTTCAAAATTGAAACTTGAAAAATTGTGATAAAATGTAGCTTCTAAGTATGTTCTGGATATAATGAAGTTGGTGGCAAATTCCTATTTATGTATGGACAGCAAACATTCTGGAATTCAGTTTTTCTTAATTGCTTTTCACCAACTAGATGTATGGGTGTGTTAACAAATCTGTTGTCTATCACTAAGCAGTACTATTTATTCAGTCCTTCCTAGTATATGCGAGCATGTATATACTTACTCTTTTGAAAGCCTTGAAAGGAAGGTGGCATGTGGAAAACAAAAGGAAGGTTACATTGTCATGGCATCAGATTGAATATTTAGTTGGAATTTTCTGTGCAAGGCCATGGGTTCTCTGTGAAATTTCTGCCCTCTCAATTTCTGGTCACACTTTTTATTGCTGATTAGTAAATGCATCATTTGGTACTGCAGTGTGACAGAATATTGCAAATTTATTTCAAGAAAAATATTGATCTGAAAGTCTCAATCAGAGACATTTGTTTTAAAGTAGCAGGTGATTCCTAAGTATATGTGAACTAAATGTTGCTGTATGGTGTAACTTTGTCCTGTAAACATTGGAACCTCAGACCCTGGGTGCACTTTCCAGGAGTAATGGTTTCCCAACATCCACCATTGGGAATACAAGATAACTACTGATGAATCTTATCCAAATTGTTAAGACCCTCTAAGCTGCTTCTTACACCTTGGTCAGCAAACAAACATATACGTGCATGGCTAGGTTGAATTGGAGGACTTCAACTCAGGCAGCACTGACATTCACAAAAAAGTATAGAGGTAGTAGTCTCTGTGTACTGGGTGAAGACAGTTCATCCATTTTACAGGCTCTGAGTATGTATGGGTTCCTAGGAAAAGCAATATACTGAAAATTCCTATATAGTGTGGTGGTATAAAAATTACTATAGAAATGGGATGCATTCTGGGTATTAATTTGAATTGTTTATGCAACAAAGTAGGAAATAGTAGCAAGCTAAAATTTGCTTTCTTAGGGATATATGTTGAGATAAGCTGCAATCACAGATTGAAGGCAGTAGTGAATCGCATTTCTCTGTTTGCCATCGTTAATTTAGATTCAGTGCTGATACTGTTTCAGGAGGACTCATATTGGTCAAGTTAATAAAAGTCATTACCTTATTACTTGACTTGCAAATAATGATTTGCAGTTATACTATCTCTCTGCAAAATCTGGAACTAATATGAAGGACTAGGACAAATGCTTTCATCAGATCTGCATATGTCGATATTGCACAAATTATTTTATTTGTGTGTGTGTATATATATTTAAAAGACCAATAAAAAGAATGTTGTATAAAAATAAAATTCTAAACAAGCCAGTTCACACCTGAGCTCAGTAAGAGACATATGTCTAGCATAGTAATAGCCATATATTAAATACATCTGTTCAATATCATTACTGTCTTGATAGACATTCCCTGAAGTCGCTTAGGAGGTGAAGTAACTTGCTAGAATTAAAAGCCAAATTAAAAAATCAAGGGTAGGGTGCAAAGCAGAACTTCATTCCAGCTCTGACTGCTTCGCACATGAGTGCAAAGAGTTCTGAAAGCCCACAGTCTAAAGAGATAAAAGTACAGGTCAAACAGGCTGATTCATTGCATGCAATATTTGGAAAAATGGGGCATGGCTTTTTAGAGATGTCTTTTTTCTACTTGGAGAAAACAGCAGCTTCTTGCTATACAAACCACTCTTCAAATTCTTTAGCAAAATTTATGATCTATGCCATGCGAGTGGCAGATCTGCGGTCATAAACTGGGGTCACCTACTGCCACTTGTGTTAATTCCCTTCTTGAATTTTCTGTATGAGGGGGAAAAAAGGAGGCATTTTTAAGTCTAAATACCTCATGAAATTTAAGATGCCACAGGATATCTGAGATATCTGCATAGGGCTGTCAGATACTAAACAGGATTAGCACAGTCTGGAGAAGCAGCCAGAGATCAGACACAAAAAATAAGCTTTTTCATGCACTTAGCTACATAAAATGGTTAGTAGGTGAATCCTGAATATCTTCAAGAGTACACTAACCCTTAATTTTTTTCTGAATGTAACCACAGAAATGCTTGGCGGTTCTCTGATAGCCTCTCTATGTGGTGGTTGCTGAGAAATTGTGAGCCAGAACATCATTTAGCTAGCTAATATAGGGCACACAAACATATAATACACTGAAATTTCCAGTATAAATGTGTACTATTACTTGAACAGCACTTCCTAACTTCTGGTAAAGAGCCATCATTGTGACAAAAATGTATCTGACAGTTTTCTCTATTTAACAGTAGATAATGCTGTAAATATGTTTTCCTATATCAAAGGGAACGCATAATTTGCTTTGCTTCATAGCATTATGAATGGCATTTAGTTTAAAGTTTTCTGTCTTTCAGAGCATTCTCAAGTGATTTAATTTGCTCATTTTGCAGTGAGAGATGGTATCATGACAGAGGAAGTGGTATACTTAAATGGCAGATTTCTTCTTGTATTGAGGTCTCAACAGGGATTTTGAAAGAGAGTTCCAAAATATTCTGTTTCATGTAAAATACCCACACTTGTAATCAACATATTGAGTTAAATAATATAATCAGAGGCAAAGTTCATTCACAGTACATTTTTTTATTTCCGTGATGCAGATGAAGAAATTATTAATGTTGTAAGCCTTGCCATAGAAGTGATTCTTTGCAGAACCGTGCATAATTCACTGTAGCATCATGGAAGAATTCTTACCAGTTTAGTGTCATCAACCAGTTCTTGGACCCATTTTCATTCTTCCCTGATTTTTCTTCTGCAGTATGAGATATTGTTATGAAAGACATTCTCTTTCCCTAGTGGCAGGGTTTGAAAGCTGTTCTTGAAGTCTTATTTGGGGAAAAAAAAACAAAAAAAAAACATAAAAAGAAAAATCAAAAAACCCCAAACGTTTTAGTGCTCTTAAACACCAGTGTGGACAGAGAAGGTGGTGTTCCTTTTGGTCACGTTAAGTGGCATCTGTTATTCTGGCTTCTGCTTATTTTATCCAAGCCAACTTTGTAGTCAGAAAGCAACCACAGTTAAGGCAGGTGTATGCATGGATGTTGATACTCCTCAGAGTTTACTGGATCAATTCCTGATTCACACAGCAAAACTCGGATCCACAACATATATAAGACATACTTTCTGTAAGTGTGAGGTTTTCTTTAGGTGAGAGAAATCTACCCTTTACTTGATGGATTGCTTCCTAAGCTCTGAAAGGAATTTGTTACAGGAGCTGAGTACTCAAATGGTCCCTTAATGTGCTTGTAAATATAAACATATGCACCTCATAAACCCTGTTTGTTTCCTATTGAGTGCAATGTCTGTGAGGAAGAAGTGATACTATGGATTAATCACTTCAATTTCATGCAGGGGAAAAAAATTAAAGACTGGCGTGTTTTAAGATGTTATCTATTATTTACTGTTCAGTAAAGCCTAAGGGCTGTTTTCTAGAGTACTCAATTGCATGTTGGTCTTCTGTATATTTCAACATCCAACATGAAAACAATTACCTAGTGATCATTCAGTGGTATTTATTTTTCTGTCTAAAAAGACTTTTTAAAGTGTGACAAAGCCTTGTATTGAAGTACAACACAAATAGTCTTCCATGTTATTTAATAATACTTTAATGCACTATTTTTTTGAGCGCAAATGTGCTTGCTCATTTTCAGAAATTCTAAATAATTATACCACTTCGGGCAGGGGGGGACAAATAATCACTTTTCTATTAAGATATGCTGAATGAGTGTGTCTGTTCCCAAGCAACACCCTTCCCTGGTGTTTGCATTACTTCAGTCTGTTTCTAAGAGACAGTCATGCACACATTGATAGGAAGTACATGTATGACAAAATGTTTTCACTCAAAATCTCCCTTCAGATGTGACATGAAGCAGCACTTTGACTAAGCATGTAATACTTTTCCTTCAATGTCCTTTGCAAAGAAGATCTGCCTGGAGGTAAAGGGCTACAATGCATACATACACTGTTGTAGAGAGCGTATTGCTTGTCTTCATTTCCAGAGCGTCCACTGTGTGCAGTATTTTGTCCTTCTACTTTTGCTTTCAGCAGTAATGTATGTCTAGATTGCTCAGTAATGCCTGCTTATATAGATGGTTACATGCTCTACAGACTGTCATAGGTTTACCTCTGCTGTGTTCAGCTGAAGGATAAGTTCACCTGTGCATTTAGGGATATTATTGAACACAAGGTGTGCTGCATCACACCTTGCTATATTCTGCATAAATTGAAATTAAGATATCCTGAAAGGTGTCAGATCAGATTATTACATTTTTTCTGAATATTTTTGTACTAAGTAACACCATGAAAAATCACCACTGTTGTCATACGTATTCATAAAGTCCAAAAAGCAGCCTTCATCATTTGATCAGTACCACATTGTAGTACTGAAGTCTACTGCATAAGAAAATGTATGCTACATCAGACATGATCCTTTAGAATATTAGTTTGCACTTCTTAAAGCAGGTGCATCATTTTGTGAATTTCAAACATTGCAGTATACAAATACTTACAGAATGTCTGCAAATAAAAAGTACAACCTTGGAATCATGCATTTCAGTAATGACATCTGTGTAGATATGCAGTTTTCTGGGACTGCCAGACATTTCAAGTTCAGCATTCAGAATCTGAAAAATCTGGGATATGAGCACGGCAAGTTATTCATGTTCAGAGGGAACGAACACTTGCTGAGTTGTACTATCAGAAACGATGTTCTTTCGTGTAGGATAGGAGCCATAATAAGAGAGTCAAGGTTTATAGTGACTGCCACCATCTCTCTTATAGAAGTGAAGGTTTTAAAATAGGTGTAAAGGTTTACTGCTTGAATAGTATAGAAGAAACACTTCCTTAGTTGTAATCAGGAAACTTCTTAATCAGAAAAACTCTAACCTTAGAAGAAAACATAAACAAGTCTAGTTGAAAACAGACTTCTCTCTTAAAGCAAAACTGAAGGCATATTAACCAAGACGCTTGCTATAAAGATCCATGAAAATAGTTCTTAATACACCCCACTTCCCTCAAGCAGTAAGAATTATCCTGAGAGAATGAAGGGTATTTTATCCAGGCTCTCACCTTGAAAGTGTTCAGAGTAACTATTTTTGCTCTTTCTTGTGATAGGCTACTCATTATATAAATTAAAGGGCAACATCACAGCACTTCATGTTGCTGGAAGACAGAAATAAATATGGACCACAAAACACAGTAATGACAGAGCTAAATTCGAGTAGCCTGCAGGTACAGGATGGGCTGTGCAGCTGACAAGAGTGGAGCAACACAGGCTAATGGTAAGGTAACTGGGAAAGGGAGAAAGTAGCCCTTAATTGTTACTTCTGACTTTACGCAAAGGTACTTAAACCAAAAACTCCTCACTCTAGAGTAAAAAGAAAAGCCTTTTGAGCTTCAACAATAAAAAAGGCTAAGTTCTTGAATGTTTTTCTTTTTTTCCTTTTCTACCTTTCCAGTAGCTGACATCTCAGCTGTGCTATTAGCCTACCTCTCTTCCCACTAGATAGATTTTAATTTTCTTGCTCCTGAATGCCCAAACACTTGATGTTAGTAGCTAAAGGTATTTCACACTACAACATTGACTTCTTATGACCACAGATACACTTGGACATGCTATACACTTCAAGGACAGAGCATGACCACCAAGATTTCAAGGGGCTTCAGGTTCTTCTCTCAAGTTCTATCTGTACAAAATGTTCCATATTTTTTCTGTCTATGAGAACAGCTTTTGAAGGACAGTTTTTAGGAATGCATAACACCTGCTTTTTCTCCCTTGGATAGTGACCTTCATTTATAATGTATTTCTTTCATACTGTTGATATTTAATTATGAATCTGAATCCCTCATGGATGTCATACTATGAGCAAAATTTCTGTTACTGATGTTGCCAGTATTAAGAAACAGCTGAACTAGAAGTGAAGTCAAGGGATTTGAGCTACCTTTTCTGTTGTTCTTCTCTCCTTTATGAAAGTTACAACCCTAATACCAAAAGCTGGGGAAAGAGGTTCAACCAATACTTTGTCAGTTTTCATTCTTTACGTTCATTAATGCTTTACATTATTATTTCTGTGTCAAGCCTTTGATTAAGTGTGAAGAAGGGAAGTGACTGACCTAGTTTCATACCTAGGTAGTGATTTGCCAAATCTAAACCTTGTAGCATGTGGTCCCCAGTTCCTGTGTAGATCTAATTGATATTTGACACTTGCTCATAGCAGGCAGGGTTCCTGGATCCACTCAGCAGTGTGAAATACCAGCTGTTGTTGTTGATTTATTTCCTTGGTTCTAGTGTGGAGTTTTGAGGGAGGAGATGGGGATGGAGATGGTCGTTTTTCTTGTGTTTTAACTTGAGTACTATATTATTTGGCTTCTTAGGAGTGGATAATGGTTGATTATATTTCTTTGCTGTTGGTTTGTTTTGGGGGGTGTTTTTGAAGAAAAACTCAAACCCCTACCAACCAAAAAAAGCAACATTGAGTCAAACATGACTAATCATTATTTACATATAAACAAATACGTATAGAGATATTTAGGCTTCTCTTTTAGACCTAAATTTAATCTATAACATGAAAATTATGTGTACAACTAAGAAAAAAATGAATAGGAGGGCAGGAATAGCAGTAATACAAATAAAGGTATTTGCACATTCTGCTTCACAACAATTTAGAAACATGGGAATATCAGCAACTACTGTCTTTAGCATTCTAGTTGATGCTTTTCTTTGACACAGTAGAACAAAGCTCTCCTCTCACACTTGGACAGCCAGAGAACAGATCAAAATATAGACTCAATTCACATCAGAAATCTGTATCTCATGTTTATATGCAAGTATGAAATATTCACAAACATTTCAAGTCTACCTATGTAACTTAATAGTACAAAAGTCTGGCTTTCGAAAGTAGGTTATTTTCTTGAAATTTTCCACTTTAAGCTTAACCATAAATATTATCACAGAATTGCATATTCTTGTTAGAGGAAGAAGAGCTATAGCACAGTTTTACAGACTTGTCAGAAGAACCCCTTATAATCTTCATTTATTTTTCACTTTGTAGGTACTTCTGACTTCACAGGATTTATCTTCTTGATTTAATTTCTGAAAAAAAATAGAGTATAAATAAAGGACCAGCTAAGATAACTTCTTCAGCGTTACGCTATTTTATTTCTGTCACTTAAGATAGACATAAAATGTGTATTCTGAAACTTCTTTGCTGTTGAAGGCAGAAGGGGTTTGGCTATCACTTGTTTTGCTGGGTTGAATGTTCACTGCTTGCAAAAGAAAATTGATTTCTAGCTACCTTCCTGCATTTAAAGTCTATTTTTACTTACTACTTTTTTCCCTTTTGTATAATTCATTGATATTGTTTCTGGGTTGATTTCACAGTCATCTTCTCCCATATAAATTTTTTTCCTTTTTCTTCCCTGATGGTTTCATGGAACCATATTTATCTAATCAACTCTGAACGTGATAATCTGTGTAAAACTCAGATGCTTCATTTTACAAGCTGAGTTTCTTTTGCAGCTACATTGTTAAGAAAATATTTATGTATATCATTAGCATAACAGTCAGTAAATAATTTCAGAAGTTATGTGAACTAAACAATGGTGTCTGCTTGGGAGCAAAACAGTGTGCACTCGAGAGCTGCTTCTGAAAAGAGCAGAGTAGACCAGTGAAGTGACAAACGTATGCCACTTCTCAGAAATGCAGGAACTGATTCTTCTGCAAAGATTGAAATCATCCTTAGCATGAGGTTCTCTGGCTCCCCTCCCATATTTTAGTTTCATGCATTTATCATCACTAGGCCTGTCTGTTTTCTGTATCGTATGGGGTAATAAAAAAAAGAAGCTGGGAGAGGAATTATTCTCCTGATCATTACACAGGCTTTTTCTCATGCTGGTTCACAGAGTTTCCTTTTAGTTGCTCTACTTTGGGCCATTTCCAAATGCACCATGCCACATTTGTCCCTGTAATACTGTGGGCACTGTTCTCTTTCGTATACTATGTACTGAGTAATAACAAGACAGCTTAATGTTTGTGAAGTGAATCAGCTCTATATTAACAATTTTGCTAACTATAGCTAACATATTGACCAATATGTAAAGTGACCAACTTCTGAGTTTTTTCTTCCCAATGCCAATTAAATTTAATTTTTCCTCTCAGAATTGCTATGCAGGATGAGAGATTGAGCACATGATATTAAAAGACATGTGATGTCATGTCCTGGGTTAACGCAGCCTGCTCCCACAAGCCCACCTCTCTCCCCACAGACAGGAGGGAAACTAACACAAACCAAACTCCTCTGGGTTGAGATCAAGAGCTGAGATCAAGAGTTTTACTGGGAATGATCCAATGAATGGTGACCTCAGTCTATTTGCAGGAAAGAGCAACAAAATGCAGAAAGAAGCAGCAAGCAGATGCCAGGGAGCTAATCCACTTCCCCCATCCTTGTGGAAAAGCTCAATCCCGCAAACCCAGGAGCAGGCCAACCCCAGCAACCCAAATATGAGAAACAGCAGATTCAACTCAATCCATGGCACATATCTTTGAAGAGAGGTCTATTTCACAACTGATTCACTATTAATATGAATGAGAAATACACACAGCTGTTTCCTCAGCATATTTTGCACAATACATGACCACGGTTAGCTAATACACTCAGAAACTAAGAATTCATTCTTGTAGTCAGTGTACTAATTTATTGTGGAGTTACAGTAAGCTCACTCACTTAGACATGTTAGTGCTCTCTGCTCTGTGTAAATGTGGGGTGTCACTTGAGAACTGTTTGAACTACCAGGAGAAGGTCAGACCTTTTTGTGTATCCTAAATTACCATATTGAGCCTTGCTTTCCCCTTAACATTGCATGGGTTTGTTTGCTAAGTGAAGACAAGAAGCTTACCCCTGCTCTCTTCTGCTGTCTTATACAGTGAAAGAAATAACAGCTTTCCATGAGGCAGTTGGACAAACTGCAGGGAGATTTCCTAAAAATATTAGGCATGGTTCATTATTAATCCTAATTGTGCAGATCAAATTCCTACTGAATTCATGGACTTATCCTTTGATTTTGCTTGAAGCCTAGGTGAAGAGGATGTTTCAATTCTGTGTTTAGTATCTTTATCTTTTGAATTTTAAAACTAATTACCCTTACCAACACTTTAAAAGTGTCTGGGTACTCGTTTCCATGGTCTTAGATCTGTAGTCTAAGCACAGGCGTAGTATATACTGTGTAAGAGTTGACAACACAGAAGCTTTTGAAGAAGATACTATTGCAGTAGCTTGGATTTGACAAAATGCTACTAATTTAATCAAAACTACTTTTTTCCAAACTGTTTTATGGTTTATCTAGAAGGTATATGCTGCACACTTGGCTTTATTTTGTGAAATGGAGGGTTTTGGTATTATGAAAAAAAACACCTGTTGATCATGTAGCACTGCAGGATAGCAGACAACCACAGGACAGTGTGTCTAATGGAATTAAATTTTTGACTCTTTCTCACTTATATAGAGTCATCATTAGATGTGCAAGATGAGAAACTGCACTGCAGGACAGCTCTCATGAAAATTCAGATATCTGGCAGGTGATTCACAGATAGCTGTAAGCATAAGTGATTTGAAAACAGCAGGCAGACTTCCCTTATACCAATTTGCCAAACAAATTTGTTGAGAACAAATTCCTATTAGAGTTGTTTAAAGATGCTGAGGATTTAGGAATGATTTTTTTTTTCCTGATGTTGTTTTAAATCACGATTAATAAGACCTCATTTTTAAAAGAGCATCTAAATTTTCTCGTACAATCTAGGCAAGGCATTCATTAGTAAATGAAAATGAGAAAAGAAATATACATGTATCCTTTTCCCTGATTTTGACATTCCAGTGCAAATAATTTTACCTTTGTCCCTATAAGGGAAGGGGAAAAGAAAAAAAAGTTTTTAAATCTTGAAATCAGGTTAAATATTGTCCTGGGGAAAGAAAGGGACATAGTTCTGGACAAATCCTTGGCAGTGACTGATACAATCTCGGTTCAGTCCTCTGAAGTGCATTTCTCCTTGTGATATTGCAGAAAGACCAACATCTGACTGCTTTCCTTTATTTCCTTGTGAAATCAACTATCTGGTTTGTGGTGCTAATGCAGATCTGTCTTTGAGCCAACACTTAAGTATTTTTAAATGGTAAAGGCTCAAAACAACACCTTCCACATAGCAAGATCTCCTAGCTGAGTTTTGTTGCAAAACAAAAAAGATACGTCTCTCTGCCTGATGAAAATCACAAGAAAACTAGCCCAAAGCAAATTAAAATTCCTGAATGAATTGCTAAAGGAATAGGATTATAATAAAAATGACAACAGCATCTTACGTTAAATGAAAGTAGCAACAGATTACTAATGCTTCTTTATAATGAAAATACCAGCATGAATCAAAACATTTAACCAAATAATTCCGTTAATGGATTAGTTATTTATGTCACTGATGTCAAACATATGAACAGATTACCTGCTTTGCATGTAATGTATTGTGACATGTTTGTTGGGAATAAAATGAGAGTTCTCGCTGCATTCAAGCGTTTGAGTGTGATGCAAGTACAGCAATGTGTATGTTTTAATGACTCCCATTACAGTGAAGGTGTCAAGGCTCACAAACCTATCAACAACAAAACATGTCTCCACAATGATGACAGAGTTCAGTCTTCTTCTCCAGATGAGATTTCAAGATCTGTCTGAAAGAACATAGAGTTTGAATGACAAATCAAAGCAAGTTATATTTAAAACAAAAGAGGAAATCACAGGTAGCAGATAGGCTAGAGAATAAAGCCACTTTCTAGTGAAACAAAACACATATGATTGAAGAGGGCAGATGAAAGAAGATGACAATGGAAGAGGGGAGCAGGTCAAATACAATGAGTTACATGAGACCTTGAGGAAAGAGATCAGAGAGTACATTAAAAAATACAGTGCCAACATCATATGGGGTGCTCTCAAATAAGAGACCTACAAGAGCGTAAGATGCTTTTGATGTAGAGGTACTAGCAGATGTTCTTTGTGAAAGACAGTGATTATACAGTATGCAAAGAGAGGTTGAAATGGAGCCCCATAGAGCACTGAAGAATGTCACCAGTGACTTTCTGCATACAGCACTAGAAATACTTGGTGAAAGCTTCTTTCCATTAGAAACTGAAGTGTGGAGCAGCTTCCTTTTTCTTCTGCTCTGCCTGTTTCCTCTTGTGACTGCACAGGATATTGAAAGAAACAGTTAAGTCAGCCTATCCCACAAAGGCTAGAGAAGTAGCATCTAAGTTTGTCAGTCTTTTTCCTTACTTTGAGGCATAGTGGTTCTCAACATACATCAGAATTGGTTAGACAATATAAGATAGGTCACTTAGGAAGAATCATAGAATTGTTTTAATTGGAGAAGACATCAAGAGCATCAAGTCCAAATATTGAATCAACACCGTCATGGCCATTAAACCATGTCCCAAAGTGCCATGTCCCTGTGTTTCTTGAACACCTCCAGGGATGGTGACTCCACCATCTCCCTGGGTTTCCATGCCTGACCATATTTTTCTGTGAAGATATTTTTCCTAATGTCTGATCTAAACCTATCGTGGCACAATTTGAAGCTCTTTGCTCTTGTCCTAACCCTTAATAATACGTAGAAGAGACTAACACCCACCTCACTACTTCTTTCATGGAGCTATAGAGAGCAATAAGGTCTCCCATCATTTCTCCTCTCTGGATTAAACAATCCCACCTGTGTTTCAGACCCTTCACCAGTTTTTTTGCCCTGATCTGGGCATGCTCCAGGACCTTGTTGTCCTCCTTGTAGTAAGGGGCCTGAAACTCCACCCAGTATTCAAGATGCCTCACCAGTGCCCAGTACAGGGGCACCTTCACTTCCTTGCTCTTGCAGGTCACATTATTGCTGGTATGAAGCACCATGCTGTTGGCCTTCTTGGCCACCTGAGGACACTGATGGCTCATGACCAACACTCTCAGATCCTTTCCAGACACTCTTCCCCAAGCATAGACCACTGGGATGGGATTGTCTTGACTTCTTATAGCCAGGCAAGTTCTCTGTGTTCTATAGTGTGTTTGCTGGGTATAGTTGCAGGGGAGAAAGAATCAAATGACTATTTCAAGGGCAACTACTATCTGGCATTCAGCTATTATGATACTCAAAAAATTCTGTATTCTAAGTGATGACTTTCTTTAGCCATCTTGGTCAGAGTAAAGGGGTAGAAAATTTATTAAAATAATTCTGACAATTGGAAATAAATTTCAGTTGTTGATGTACTCAAACTTTTTTCTTAAAATCTTTTATTGTTGTTGTGCCAATTAATTCTACATTTGTTTTCAGTTTCTGCAGCTGATACTTTGTCTCTGGTCTTTCTTTGGGTGAAACAGTCTCTTTGTGTGTTTCTGGTTTTTGTTTTTTTTGTTTTTTTCTTTTTAATGGGTATCTATATGAGTTCATGTGTGACGAAGGAAGAGGCTAATTTGCTTTTACTATTAATGTTAATTAATTAGAAATTAAACATTGTACGTTATAGAATCCCTTTTTATAGGAAACCACATTAAACACAAGGATCTAAATTTGAAAATAATTGTGAAATGGTTTTCAGTCAAGGGAAGAGCACTTCACCCTCTCATGGGGAAGATTCTTTTCATCTTGTGTAGGAGGTGGCACCTGGCTGACATCTATGGATTGTGATTTAATTCTGTCTTCACGTGCTCTAAGACAAGCTGATCAAGAAAAGTGTTTTTCAATACTGACTGTAGTACTGTTAGGCCCAGTGCACTAAGGTAAATGATCACATAGTCATGAGTTGGTAGAGAGCAATTCTGTTATTTCACTATTGATCATTAAGTCAGTGCTTTCCAGTAATACTTAATGTCCTGAATTATATGCACCATATGTGGTTCATGCTCCCTCTTCCTTCTTCCACCTTCCCAAAATAAGAACAGCATTAAGTTTGCTTTGTAGAAACGATAACAGTGACAGAGGAATTTCTTCCGTAAACACTGTACCTAATTTAGCAGGTAGACAATTCAAGAAGAGTACTTGGACATCTCTGGTTAATTGTGCTGGCCAGAAGCATTTTTGAAAGGCTGCTCTCCTCATAATTCAGCTTAAAAGCCTTATAGCTTTGAAGCAAATAAATAGGGAGCTCCTGTTGTAATGAAAAAGAAAATTCAGCAGCAACTTTAGTGTAGTCAACTTGTTTTATACAGTGGGCTTAAATGGCAATAGAGCTTTCCCCTTCTGTCATTGCTCCTCCAAGCAGCATTACTTGCACTGTCAGTACAGAATTTGTCATCACGTTAATTTACATGGTTATAACAAAACTAATTCTGAAGTTAAACATATATCACACATAGATGAGAGGAAGGTTGAAATAAATTTATTAGGTTACTAAAACTTTATGCACAAGCTTGGTAACTCCATTATGTAGTCTAAAATATCCGGAGATATAGGAGTCTCCATATAGTTTAGTATAGGTTTACAAGTCAGTATGGGAATGACTGTTACATGTTCTAGGGTTCTATTTAAGTTAAATATTCATGTGAGATTTCTCACTTCCTGCTTTCAAACAGATTCAAAGCTCTATGCTGTAACAGCAGGTTTTTCTGTAGGAAACTAAGTATAGCAAAAGAAAAAACAGTTCTGTAAGCAAAGGAATCTCTGAGCATCAGAAAATTTGGTCAGAGTTTGTTCTTTGCTCAGAGGAAGTGATTTGCTCAGTTCCAGCTAAGCAGGGCTTACTTTCTTAGACTTACTTGTACCATCTACTTGGAAAAGGATCAACTTTCTGCCCTTTTTTCCTTGAGTGTTTCAGACAGTTCAGCTAAGTTGTTTGTACTCATTTAAATTTCATGTGTCAGGTCGCATGTCATAAAATGTAATAAAATTTAACATAAGTGACAGAAAACACCACATGGTGCTTAAAATTTAAAACATAATGCATTCCTTTTACTATTTGAATCTGACAATCAGTTTTGATACTGTAATAATTTGTAAATGGAGATGTGAAACAGGGAGGGAGGTCATTATGAAGTATTAATTAGTCATGTGAGTTTACTTCATTCTTTGCCCTGCCCACAGTTATGGTCTCTTACAAGCAGAAGAAGCTGGTATAACATCTTGGAATTACTGCAAGTTACTTTTGAAAAATAAATATTAATTTGAAACATGATAGTTATTATTTTTTCTACATTGTTATTATGCTTAAAATAATGTTTAATTTAAAAAAAAATCTTGAGATACTAGAACAGATTGCCCAGAAAGGTTGTAGGTGCTCCCTCCCTGGAGGTGTTCAAGGCCAGGGTGGACGAAGCCTTGAGTGACCTGTTGTAGTGGGAGGTCTCCCTGCCTATGGCAGGGAGTTGGAACTGGATGATCTTTGAGGTCCCTTCCAACATAAACCATTCTGTGGTTCTGCAAATTGTTGGAATGCAAAACTACAATTAAATCTCGATTTCTTTCTTTCAAGATCTGTTATGAAACAACATCTTGTGACTTGTAAGGGTGAAGTTTGCAAATAATCCAGTGATGGGGGTACCACTGGGTATGTGATTGTGGTAGAGATGGAGGTACTGTGGGACAGTGGCCTTTTCTTCAAAATGTGGTACAAAGTATCTGTCCAAATTCATTATAGGGTGTGCTACAACCTCAATGCTACTGTGAGTGTGTTGCTGTAGAAGGAAGAAGGGTATCTGGAGGTGTGAATGCTTCACACCAGTTGAGCTGGATTGCACATGCTCGAGGAGCAAGCATAAGAAGGGCAATGAAGAAGAGACCTGAGATTACTCTCGTGGAAACTATCAAGTCAATTAATTAACACAGCTATATCTTGTCATCACACGTGTGATATGTTTGGCAGCCCAAATATGTGCTAGAGGTCTAGATGATGATCGCGTTCTAGATGTTTAGATGTTCACATGCTGATAAACTTTCTGTAATGGATATGCTTCTAGGTTTTTCCTGTGTGCCTCCTTTATTTTGATTACCCTTTTAATGCCACTTATCTATACCTAAGACATAACTTTTTATCATATCTTTTAATTCAGAAAACAGATGTGATTTTCTGCATAGGTCTGAATGTAAAAAAAAAAAATTAACTAGTTTGACATTACAGAAGGGGCAGAAATAAAATATTATTTTTATTGAAGAAAAATATCATCAACAATCATTTAAAAGAATAAGAAGAGTCTCAAACCTTTCCAAAATAAAATAAATCAAAGCATTGTGATAATCAAATTCTGAAGTATTCCTCTTTCACTGTATTTTTGAAGATGGTGGTGGACATGCAGTTGTTGCCAGTCAACAGATTTTAGAGTGGTTCTTCAACCCCAATTCCTGTTCAGCAGTTGTTTCTTCTCTACTCTGATAGTATGGCCTGAAACTACCTTTCACAAATGTAGAATGGTAGTTGTATATTTTTGACATTTAGATAATATAAAAGTTTACAACCTCAAAAATTTATATACTGAGTGAGTGAATTTAATGATCATACTTCACAGTAGTCATGACTACAGTCAAATTTACCAGTGATGTATGTTTCCTGAAATCTACCAGTTTTCCTACCAATATTTTTAATCTAGGCCAAATTTTTTTATTGTTTGCTGATAAACAGCCTTTTCTTATGTTACTGTTGACCAATTTTAAACATAAAAGCTAGGCAAACATGTTTTGGATTGACTTGGTGATCCTGAGCATTTTTTCCAACCTGAATGTTTTTGTGATTCTGTATTTTGAAAATAAGTACTCATTTGAGCAGAAAAAAGAAAAAAAAGAAACCACACTTTTTGTTGGCCTTTTTCTAACCTTTTGAGACTAATATAAATGTTGTGGGCAGAATATAGTATTTCTTTTCACCGTGTAAAGAAATTTTCCATGCATTTGGTTAGGGATGTGGTGTTCAAATGCCCAGGGACAAATTGTTTACCATTCAGAAGTGAATTTTCTCTTGTGTTGATAGAATCTGCTATTGGGAAGTCTTCCAGGAGCTTTTTCCAGGGATAATTGGGCCACTCTACACAATTAAGGAGCTGGTAGGCCACCTGATATCCTTGATTTCTGTAACTGGCTTATAGCACCATGTTGTATTTTTAAGACTTCTGCACCTCACAGTCAGAGGCTTTCAGTTTGCTATTCTAGCATACCTGGGGCTGCTCTCCGGTAAATGCAGGCAGGGAGGGGGGAACAGAAATTGTTTGAGAACAGCAGGAAAAGCACTAAAGGCATATTGTGAAAGCAGCAAACAGCAGGTTTGTCAGGGGTAATAGAACATGGTCAGTTTTGTGTTCCTAATTATGTTTATATTTTGAGAAAGTGCAAGAAAATAATTACAAAGCATGATCAAATTACGTGTGGTCAGATGTGACAGTAGCAAACCACTGCAGAATAATGTCTGACAGAGCCTAAACCTGATCTGAGAAATCAATCCTTTTCATCTCAAAGCCCTCAGAATTTACACTCCCAAGCTTTCACCTCTTTTTTTTGATCTTTTTCTTCCCCCCCACACCCCCTCCGAATAAGCTGTAAACTTGCAATTCCAAATGTGTTTGAAATACTTTTATTTTACAATAATTATTGTAGTATCGGATTATCTTTCTGTATATTTTGGTTACTGGAGCTCAGCTTTATGTTCCATTTCATGTCAAAATATATTCAGAAACCATTTGAGTAACCTGTGTCAAGGAGCAAACTCTCCCCTAGTTGAGAAGGGAATGTGCTTTCTATTGCTAGGATAACATGAACATTTACTCTGGCATCAGGATTCATCATCCATTCTGCCAAGAATTTAGAAGCCAGTCTTAGAAATGTTTCTGTAATTGTTATTTTAAACATAGGCTATGGAAAGCCACAAGAAGGTTGAAGTGCTGTTAGCACAATGAGCTGTTTGCCCAGCTATCCTCACAACAGCTTTAGTACCAGCAGCTGCCTTAAGTTGGAGTTGGCACACAGGTATCAGTGCAGGATCCCCATGGCTTCCATAGCAAATATATAGAACACAGCAGCAATGGGAGTCTTTAGGAATCTTTGCTCTCTAAAGCTGTCATTTATAAGCACTGGGATTTGAAGTTTTTCAAACTGAGAAGTTTCCAGAAGATTATTAAAAGCCATTCAATTTCTGAGACAGATTTTTAGATTGTTTGTTATAGAGGTTTATGAAAATTTTTAATCTTGATAGCATCTTTCACTTTGATTAAATGATGCTAGAACTTACATTAGTACATCTTACCCAATATTTATGATCAAAAGCAGGACTGAATTTTTCTTGTGACTTAGTCCAAATAGTTTTCATATACAAAGCAAGCAATTATTTGATTTGCAACAAAATATTCACTGAATACTAGCTTTGGAAAAGAAAATAATTGCATTGTAGCAATTAGTTGCCAATGAGCATTAAAAAGCTGGGCAAATAATGCAGTTTTTCTTTGAATGCTTTTCTAAGGTTATTTCCTGTGTTCAAATTCCTGTGCAGTTTTTCTGTTTGAAAGTCTTTCCTCTGCACAAAGCCACAAGTTCTCCATGGAGTTGCCAAAAAGACTATTTTATTTTGTTACCAATATCTTTGGGTAATACTGTATCATTCTTTAGGCAGTCACTAAAATATGCTCTTCCTGTCCTGACCCACAGTTAGTCACTCAATAACTTTACATTACTTTGTTAATAGGTTTCATTTTCATATTAAGTGTTTGCAACTAAACAGTAAGCAGAGGTGTTTGCCAAGATACTTGGCTATTTAATTCTCTAGATAATCTAGATTTAATTTTCAAAGCTCCTATAGTAGTTTCCTAGTATGAAAAGTGAACAATTTGTGATAAATTTCAGTTTGTGAGATTTTGATTTGTGGAGAGGCATGTGAGGCAGGATAAGCCAGGAATATTGGTATCTAAGCATCTCCTGAATTGTTTGATCACATCACATATTGCAAGATTTGAAGTATAATGTTGAAGTTTTCAACATTATACACTCTTCCATAAAGCAATGATTTTTAATTAGATCCCAAACTACTTTCCCAGTAAATCTGAAGTGCAGAAATCAGAGTGAGAAAATAGTGCCAGTATTGTCCTCTGTCAAACTGTTTTATTCCCAAAAAGAGGTAAAACTGTCCAATCAAATTTAAGCTTCCCTCTTACCAGTTTCTCCTGTTTCCCTAGAAGAAACATGGATAAGTCCATTTCCAAAGTAAAAGAAAGGAAGCAAAATCAAATTACAAGAGGTTGTGTAGGAAGTCTGATACCAAGCTGGGGACTGAACTTTGAAGATTGAGATACGTGACACATGTTTAATCCAGCAGGCTACATTGCCTCATGCAAAGTGCCTAAAATCTCTTTACTTAGCTAGACCAAGTGTAAAATCCAGCTAATAAAGCTTAACCACCCTTGTAAAGTGCTTTGAGTTCTACATATGAAAAAGCACTATGTGAATGCAAAGAAAGACAGTTTTTTTTTTTCCCTTTACTTGAAGGGTAAGTAGGGAGGAAGATCAGAGTGATATATTTGGGAAATGCTGTGACCCAGGGAGTAGTTATTGACTATGAAGCTGGAAGATGTAAGTTTTCATCTTGAGTCTGAGACTTCTGAGTATTTTGTACCGGGAGGAGAGCTGTCCTGACTGCATATGTGGATAGTTGAAGTGATGTAGCTCTGTGGTTTTTTTCAGTTCTGAATGAACAGAACAGCAGCTCTGCAGCTATGATCATGAATTTGGCCAGCATTATTCATTCAATCTGGATTCTAATACCCTCAGTTATAGATTTACAAAGCTTTTTCTTCATTTCATGCAGAAGGGAAATTGAAACAAAGCCAACTTTTAAAGACAGGAAGCTTCACTTTATCACAAAGCATTTTCAAAAACAAATTAATGTTGCTGCCTACAAGTAAGGACATTCCCTCCCCTGTCACCTCCTGAACATCTGGGCACTTGAAACAAGGAAATTAATACTTAGCATCTCCAGAAACTGTACACCAGGCACACAATGAGTTACTTTTATTAAACAACAATTATTATATATTTATCATACATAGGAAAGTTACCTGAAAGGGTGCTCTTGATTTCATATCAAGTGTAATGCTAAATGGTATGTTATTCAGAACAAAAAGATGTTAAAACTGTCCCCAAACCAGATACAGAAGATCTACATAACCTTCAGGTAAGCTCTTACCTCAAACTGGACAATCTGTTCATTAATGAAAAGGTTTCATTTCTTTTTATAAATGTGTAAACAAATCACGTACAGGACCACTGCAAACAGAGGAAAAATGGTTGGTAAACTTTGAAGAATTTAAGATGTGCCACTTGGAGTCGGTGTGAAAACAGAAGACTGCAGTTTTCTGAATTTCTTTTTCTCTGTGAAATGCTAGTCATAGTTTTTTGTCTCCTTTTTTCTAAATCTGTTGGGCTTGCAGAAAGAAAGATCTTGTATGGAAATTTCAGTAACTGAAAGCTCCAGAGAACATTTTTTGTCTTCTTCACAGTAGAAAACACCATTCATAATATGCATATCTGCTTATGCAGATACTTACAGACTGATCTAATTGAAAGTCTTGATCTACCTCAAAGTTAAATATCAGTGAAGCAGTAATCATACCAGTGAATCCAGTAAGATTTCTGTAACTGGAATGGAGCATCACAACCTTTTAAAGCTCTGCTAAGCTTTCAATAACGTGAGACATTCAGAATAATTTTGAAAGAAGTATCACTTGTCTTTCATTAGATACAGAAATTTAGGCAACCTTAGAAAAAAGGTTGTTTCCTATGGGTGTTTTTTATTGTCAAAGATTAGTTTTGGCCGCACAAACATTACAGAAGATGCCCATGGGTTTGGGTTTTGATTTGGTTTGGGGTTTTGTTTGTTTGTTTTTGTGGGTACCTCTGCATGGCTAAAAGACCAGTTGGATAAAGATGTTGTGTTATATATTTAGGTAGCCGCTTAGGAAATGTAAAGCTACACTTCCAGCTAGCGTGGCTTCAGCATATATGGAAAGTCATTGCATGTCTGTGCACAGTATCTTAATCTTCTGTTCTGACTGAGATTTAAATGCAGTTTATAACCACTAAGCTTCACCACTGATCTCATATTTGTAATAAGACAGGAGAAAGAAATAGGTTCCTACTTATAATATAATAATAGTTCACAATTCTGATACTGCCTGTCCTCACCTGTAGTTCCACTCTCTTACACTAGAAACTACTATGTACTTTGCAACATATGCATCCTTCCAAGCAGCTCAGTGTGTCCTCATAGACAATCTCAAATAACTTGTAGCAAGCTCAGGGAATGCTGATAGCATCACAGTTAGCTAGCAAACAGGCCAGGATCACAGTGCTTGGACATCCATAAGGTTGATCAAATGGTAGATGAAATTGATTGGTCAAATACTGGTTTTGTAATCACTAAATTATTTGTAGCTTTTCAGGTTCCATTACTCGGTGAACAGAATATTGATTAAATGCATTATTCAGAAAGGGGAGATTATCACAGTTGTCTAAATGCTTCTGTTATGTAGTGGAGCATTCCCTCTACAGAATGGTTTTATTTCTTCCCTTTACCTTGGTTTCCATTTATCAAGGTTTTTGTTTTTTACCACCTGTAGTGGTTTTAGCAGTTACCTGACCCCTCCACCTTTGATATAACCCTGGCTAGGACTCAGGAACAGCTGGAAGTTAATAAATGAAGCTTTATATTTACAGCAATGCTCAATATACAAGCAGATATTTGCAATGTATAACAGATATTTACAGTTATATACAGTGAAAAGGTAATACAGAAACACCACACCCCTCCCAGAGATCAAAATCCCCAAGAGGGGTTTTCCAACCACACCTACCACCTTTCCCCCATTCCCCAATCTTATTTCACCATCTGTTGATGCAGCAGATAGGCAGAAGTAGATTGGCAAGGAGGGGTTAGCAGTAGGAAAGAAGTTAATAGAATTATTAAGAATCAGCTACAAAGGCAGAGACAAAAGAACCATGCAAGAGGAGCAGGCACAGCCCCGAGAAGTCTGAAACCATCTGACTTATCTATATTTGGGTTACAACTCTTAAAACATTTTTTTTTTCTTTCTCAGTAAAGCTGTGAGTGAAGTGACATCATGCATTTTCATTTCTCAGCCTATAGGCTATTTTTCTCACTCAAATTCTCCAATAAGTTCAAACCAGCACACCATCTCATAAAACTAGCAAACTCTTCGTAGTGCTCAACAGGCAACTTTTATTCCTTGCATGAATAAAATGCAAGCTTTTCTTCCCTTGTGGGTCAGTATCCATTAAAACTCTGCTTAGCTTATAAATTCTATTAGATATTCCTGGGAATCTTGCGTTCATGTTTCTGGTACCTCTTCTGACATGCCAAAATTCTCACTGAAAATCTTTAGTACTTGATGCTTGACCCTGTCTTTTTTTTTTTTCTTCTCACGTTTTCCATTAGTTCTCTTATTAAGATGCCTAGGGAGGTGTTGGGTTCTTACCAAAATATAAGGCAGGTGCATGATATCTGCTTTAAAGGACCAGTGTGGATCAGTACACTTTTTCAGAGACAGGAAAATAATAAAATCGATACATGAAAACCTTATTGGTTAAATAACCCGGAGACTGATGTTCCTTAAAGATGAGGTTTATATGAAAATTATGTCATTTTATACGCAAGAATTGATGCAGGACTTGATATATTTCGTTCTAAAAAATTGCCAACTTTTCTGACACAAGTGGCAGAAATCTCTCCCTCTTAAAGATGTTTCACTGGTTTAGAATGGATCAAATTTCTGCCTACCACCCCCACTTCTGAAGAATCTGATATTCACATGACTTGTTGCTGTGTAAACTGAGCTCTGTAACTTGAAGTTGATGCATCTTTAAACAAGCCTGTCATTTGAGACTTATTCTCTGCATGCAGATGGTACTGCAAACAAACTGAATGCTGAGCATGATTGTATAGACACTATCTGCTACTTACTCTGTTTCCTTAATCCTTCCACTCTAATTATGAAATATAATCCTATTTTAATCTTCCTTTCCAGTTTGAGACATGTACAGTCTGTATTATATCAATTAACATTTTATATTAGATGATATTTGGTCTTTTATCTTAAATGTAGAACTGATATAGAATTGCAAACAATATTGGAAACTATTATTCTAATTGTTGCTGAAGATGTCACCGTTTGCCACTTCTTTTTTCAAGAGTAAAAACACATGGAAGTAATTGTTCTGCTTTGTGAAACAGTGATAGGAGAAAAAGCTTGTGTTTGGCAGATATTTTGTGCTATCTATTGCTTTATGTCACAATTCTAAATCATTGAATAAGAGGATTGTAGCTATTACTGTCCTCTTTAAAGATAAACCCTTTCACAGTCGTTTTGCTTTAATGTGGTATTGTCAGGAAATGCAATATGCTTTACCTTCTCTAATTAGAATCATTGGACCTTGACATACTTCTCACGGCTATATCTAGGGTGAAGGTGAAATCTTTGAGATGTCTGATCATGAAAATTAGATCATAGCTTCTGTGAATAAAAACATTATCAGAGGGCACATCCATATGTAAAATCATTCTTGAATATTTTTTTTTTCTAATACGCAAGGAGAACAATAAGGAGCGGAGAGGGAGAGACAGAGCTGATAACGTTTGAACAGTGTGACATGACAATTCAGTAACTAAAAAAATAAGTAAGTACTCATGTTTCTTATGCTGGAAGAGTTAATAAAGATCTCAGTCTTAAACTTGGGAACAGGTGGGGGAATTGCAGCCTAAGCCATTGAGCTTAATGAGAATTAGTCATGCATTCTGATTGTTTCGATATTGGATGAGAGACCTGCAAAGCAAGTACTTTTCCTAAGCTCCTAAAGTCTAGATAATAAATAGAAACAAATCATCTTCCAGTGATTAGTAGACATGTATATAGAGAATTTGCAACAGAAAAACAAACAACTCAGTTACATTACAGTGTAACAAAGCCATATCTGAGGCGCACAATTCTTTATTTATTATCATTATTGCTATTATTATTATTTAGGAATATTGGGAGATGATTGTTAATATTTCCCTAAAATGCAAATGAAGAAAAAAGAAATCAGCTCAACAATAAGTGTGTGGGTTACACTGAATTGTGGGTAAGAAAGTGCAGCTGGTGGGGGCTAGTACAGAAAGTGTGCATAGCCAACAGTGTGTGCTAGCAGCCCAGCCAGGCAGCAGCATCCTGGGCTTCATCAAAAGCAACCTGGACAGCGAATGAGAGAGGTGATTCTGCCACCTGGATCTGCTCTGGTAAGAATCATAGAATGTCAGGATATCAGGGGCTGGAAGGGACCTCAAAAGATTATCTGGTCCAGCTCCCCTGCCAGAGCAGGATCACCTAGAGCCGATCACACTGGAACTCATCCAGATGGTTCTTGAATATTTCCAGAGAGGGAGACTCTGTGGCTCTGTGCTGGACTCTCTCAAGCAGCTACCTCTCCTTCTTGAACTGGGAGGCCCAGAACTGGACGCAATACTCCAGATGAGACCTCACTAGGGCAAAGGAGAGGGAAAGAAGAACCCCCCTCAACCTACTGACCACACCCCTTCTCATACAACCCAGAACTGCATTGGCCTTCCTTGCCACAAGAGCATCCTGCTGGCTCATGGCCATCCTTCTATCCACCAGGACTCCCAAGTCCTTCTCCCCTGGAGAAGACCTCAGGGGACCTCACCTGGAGTATTGTGTGCAGCTCTGGAGTCCTCAGTGCAAGAAGGACATGGACCTGATGGAACAGGTCCAGAGGAGGTCCATGAAGATGACTGGGAGGCTGGAACACCTCTGCTATGAGGATAAGCTGAGCAAGCTAGGATTGTTCAGCCTGGAAAGGAAAAGGTTGTGGGGAGACCTAATAGCAGCCTTCTAGTACCTGAAGGGGGCTACAAGAAGGCTGTAGAGGGACAGCCTGCAGTGATAGGATAAGGGCAAAAACAGTTTGAAATTAGAGAAGAGGAGGTTTAAATTGGATGTTAGGAACAAGTTCTTTATCATGATGGTAGGTGCTACAATGTAACAGGGAGGCAGCTGAGGCACCATCCCTAGAGAGATTCAAGGTCAGGGTTAGCAAGGCTCTGGGCAACCTGATCTAGTGGAAGATGTCCCTGTTAAGTGCAGGGGAGTTGTACTAGGTGACCTCTGGAGGTCTCTTACAGTCCAAACCATTCTATGGAGTTTTGTGTTCTTCAAAGCCGTCTGCTAGGTTCTAGGTTGGCACACCCGTGAAGTCATGAATGTCATCAAAGGTACAAAACATGAACTGATGTTGATTTAGTAGAACAAACAAATTATGGAACCTGTACTATACTAGAGATGTACTGAAAAAGGTGGATCATCCCGCCCTCCCCCCTCAAATAAAATTAGAGAGTCAATTATTTTACATAATAGTATTTCCAGAAAAAGAAATAATTTTGCCTGAATTGATCTTTACATTATGTTTCTGATTATTACCTTGGACTCATTAAAAGTTTTCAAAACATTTATCAGGCAACTTTTTGTTGGACTAAGGCTCTTAATTCAGATTTTTAATTTCTGAAGGCTTTTCTCCCTAGCTTGTGCATATCCAACTCTAAGATTTTTGATACCTATAATTACAATGTAAAGCAATAAAACCAGTATTTTAAAAGGATGTGTTTCTTTGTTTGCTGGGAGACTCAGATGACTGGCTACTGCAAAGCTATATTAAATATTTGCTGTGATATAATGGGCTTACGTTACAGAAGGTTGGTCTTGAAAGACCACCTTTCAATAAAAAAATAACAGTTATCTTGTTTAAAAAGGCATGGAATGCTACACTGCTGGCCATGGTAAATGAGGAAAACCCCCAACAAATAAAATTCGACCCAAAATGCATGACTTGTTAGCTTGTTGAAAGCTTATCTAAACCCTCTACCGAGGCACTAGGCAACTCACCTATTCTTAAGAAGGGATTTTTTTAATGACTGAGCTGTAGGAAATGGAGAAAAACACAAAATTAAAAAGAAATTGCTGGAGATTAAATAGCTTTATTGCCAAATCGGCATACACGCAGCTAATGGAAAATATTTTCTGCAGACAGATGGGTTAGTCAGATATCCCAGGAGCATAAGTATGAAGTATCTGTTAAGAGTCTTTTTTATACATTTGCATATAAATATAAACATCATTAGTAGAGGCAAATTGCCCTCTAGGAGCTGAAATGTGAGCATTAACATGTTCACAGTTGCCGGTTTGGGGTGGGGTTTTTTAATATATATATATTTTTTGTGTAATATCTCTATCACCCGTCATGTTTGGTATTGCATGGCTGCAACAGATAATTGCTACCATTAAGAATCTCAATCACAAAATCAAAACCATTTGGACTGGCTTCCAGGGCCACCCAGCACAGTAAGTAAGCAGAGTAAATGACTGTATTAGTTGTTTTGCTCATGCATATTCATAAGGGCACTTGATTTGACTTTCATAGTAGGGGACTTGTGAAAGCTCATCCACAGATTAGCCCCTACAGAAGTCTGAACATCAAAGGTAAGAAGATATCATGCATCATACAAATCTTTCTAAAGAGCGATGCACAATGCAAAGAATTATGTATTCTAGCTTCTCAGAAGAAAAATACTACTGTTTAAAAAAAATAAAATTGAGCTTTTTCATTTGTCATGGATTTATGCTGTACAAGGGTTGGTTAATATGCCACATGATTGGTCAAAGAGAAGTGGAGTCATCTGTGATGAATACCCTTGACTTCTATGTAATATTTTGGAGTCTGTAAGATATATGACAAAGACAGTGGTATTAGCACAGTAATATCAGTTTAAAACTACTTATATTTCAGATATTGCTGTGTTATTTCACACTTGCGGACTTAGATGATATTTGATTTCAATCTTAAACTCAGATGAGACCTTGCTGCCATGTTAAAAAGAGCTGCAATCCATGTTCATGATATTCAGCTGCTGTTTGTTGTTGCAGAACAAGTGTGTTGCATTATGATTTAGCACAAAGAACTCTAGAAATCTTTCCCTTTTAAAAAACTACAAGCCACGATTATCTAAAAATGAAGTGCTGATTGTTGAAGCACATAGCATAATGCTTAGCAGGTTTCTTCCCCTTGTGACCAAATATGGATGCACAGCAGGGACCTGGGAACCACTGGTAATTGACTGGAATGGATTTCCAGACAACAGTAACCATTTTTGCTAGGGATTTTGTAGTTTGTTTTGTTTTGTTTGTGTGTTTGTTTTTGGGGTTGGTTTTGTTGGGGTTTTTTTTCTGTTGGTTAGTTGGTTTTTTTGGGTGGATGGAGTTTTGGTTGTGTATGTTTTCTGCTTTCGGTTAGGTTTTGTTTGGGATTTTTGTTAGCTTCATTTGCCCATTTTCTAACTCATCTTTCTCAGCTTCTACGTCTTGTTTCTTAGTTTGCTGTGCACTAATTCTAGCAGTTTTTTCCCTATCAAGTGATGAATACTTTCTGGTAGGGTTTATCAGAAAATAGCACTGGGCATGGAGAAGTGAGTGCTTGGCATTCATTGTTGTTTTCGCACATATCATCCTGTTTACATGTAGCTGGGTTGGTGCCACATGGAAAATTCTCCTACTATCCAGTGCTGCTTAAGACACATTCAGGAAGCAAAATATGAATGCTAGTTTGAGTTATTAATGTGCAAGTCAGGAACCAAAATCCATTGAAGTGTATATATGAAAAGGTTACCAGTTCCTCAGTTATAACTGAGAACTGTATGGTGTGTTTGACCCATGTTAACTGAAGTCTTCTTTTAGCATAAAGGTGGTAGGTAACAGAACAATCAATTAAGGTCTCTTCAGTTTATATTTTGGGATTATTGCTTTTAACTTGATTGTAAGAATTGTCAGTTGTAATTTTACCATGGCACTTTGACAGGTCAATCCTTTAAAAGAGTTAATTGTGTGAAAATTAGGATAAAAGGACACAGTTTCAGTGGAAGATTCTGAACTAGTTTGGTAACACCAAAACCAAGCAATACAGCATATAACAGTACTGCTATGTACAAAGACTGTTTTACATGGATTTAATATAGCAAAAATATTTTCTTTAATTTTGTTTTCATATTTGGGTCACCTGCACTATATTCAAAGCAAAAGAAAAATGTTATTATAATAATTAAGTTTCTGTGGAAAACCATTCCATTGAAAACTTTTGCTACACTTATTCCCAGGGTTATCTCATTCTCAGTGCCACCTAGTCTCAGCATTTTGTCACTTTAGGGTGCAGAGGCATGGTACTTAGAACCGTGTACCTCTTCGAGTCACAGCAAATTGATCAAATTCTTTCCCTAGTAGAACTCTTAAATGGATTAGGGAAAGTGGATTAGGTGGTCAGAAATGACTTTTTTAAAGTGTTCCTACATTGCGTTTGCAGATGTCAGAGTGACTATTTAGTCTGGAAATTGTTTGCTTGATAAAATGAAATATGAATGAGAGTTAGTAGAAGACAGTTCCAGTGTATGAGGATATTTCCACCTTCTTTTTCTGATGTCCTCTATGCTCACCTCAGCATGATCTCCCAGCGGTGCTGTAACTCAGCAGGAAAATCACTGTATCAGTACTGCATGCTAAAATCTGCCCTTGGAGCTTTAATGAAGAGAAGGCTTAGGTATTGCTGGAGAGCTTCCGGTGAGATGTGGTGAATTAATGCAGTTAGTACAGTTGTGGTTTGCCGAGAAGCTTAAACTTTTGCTACGTGATCCATATTGGGAGTTGCCAGATGTGGTGAAGTTTGCTGAAGTGTTTCAAGAGTTTCTCCACCAGTCTTCTTTATGGCAAAGCTTTTGAACGTAAGGATTTGAGCTCTTTGTCTGTTAGGAGGGCTGCACGTTGGTAATAGATTTGTGTCTTCCCGTGAGAAAATGAAAGGCATTTTTGAGGTAAATATCTTTCCTTCTTGTTGATTTTCTTGCAAAAGTGGAAAATCATTGAAATATCTGGTGAAAGGATTATGGAACAGGTGAGATATTGATATGCAACTTATATAACAGCTGAGCAGCTCAATGCCCTTTGCTTTGAGGCCTGTCACTACGCTACCGAGGGCTGAATGTACTGGTTTTGAGCTGGTCTGCTGCAGACAGAACGTAGAATTTACCTCAAAAGCGGTAAGACAGCAATGCTGGCACAGAATTGGAAGTTAAATAGAAGTAATATTTACAAAAGCAGATAAAAATACAAAATGTTATAAGGGGAAAAGACTACCTAACGACCCAGCAAAGGCCTGGTCTGCCCTGGCCCAAGCTAGGCCTCATTACGCAGTGAAAATTCTGTTTGCCGGCATGAGGCCTACCTCCCACACACCATAGCCAAGCGAAGGTAAGAGCAAGAGCAGAAAGAAAGGCTTGCCTCAAAGGTCAGCTTCTTATACAGGGAAAATACAGCATAATTATAATATCCTGTACCCTTCCCCCTTGTACTCGCTGTCCCCTTGTAGAAGGTTTCTTTTCTATAGTTTTTACTACTACTCTCTGACTTCTAATACTGAATGCGAACTAAAACGAAGCAGAGGGGATAAAAAGAGAGGTAAAGTTATATGAATGCTATGGATTCAAAAAGCCAAATTCACAGGAGACTGCATGATATTTCTTGGTTGGTTTAAGTTCTGTTATATGTTCAAAGCTGGTTTTGTTTTGCTAACTCACCTCTTCCCTTCAACCACCTTAAAATGACTGTAAAAAACTCTAATTCTCCCAAACTATGCAGAGTGAAAATTTCTTTATCTTGGCAAGCGAGAAGGGACATTTATCCTCTGGAAAAAGTCATCCTATCTGCCAAGATGAATTTATTATCATAATTCTTACAAAGATAAATGAGTTTATTCCATATTTCTTCCTTGGGTATCTTTACTGGGAAAGAAAAAAAAACCAAAAGCAATTCATTGATATTGAAATAGTGCAATTTACAGAATTTAGCTCTTAAACAAATCTTGGTGAAGTGGATTTAATTTAGTTCAAGGAAGTTCATGTCTGGTGGTGTAACACAGCTCCTTAAGCATGAGGAATCGTAAATGCTATAGAGAAAAGCAATTCTCAATCTAAGAAACCTTGAATTAAGATTAATTTGTATTAGAATATGTGCAGGCTGGCATTTGTGTGTTTTTCCGTGTCAGAGAGGCTCAAAGGAAATATTGTGGACATTGAACTGCCCCCAGGAAAATGGCAAGAGATTTAATACAAAGAATCTTCTGCTTTCAATAGATAGCTGCTATTTCCTAAGAAAACAGTTAAATAGCACTACATTGTCTGTTTCTTTTCTAAATTTTCAGTCTTACAGTTTAAATTAGACAAGAAAATATTGGTTCTTTGTATCATTGTTCATTTAAATGCAGGACATGGACTCAAAGCAGAAAAGATACAGGGATATGTGAAAGCAACTCTGAACTTCTGAATTACATTAGAGATGTTTAAATTCTTCTTTGAAGCATGAAGACAGAAGCAGACTTATTTCTGCAAGATTAGCCACAGGAAAATAATCAGCTAAATTAATAAGTAATTGGAGAATGAGCGAATGGAATAGTAGAATTTTCAAGAGAGACATTAGTTGGTTAGCCTAGGTTAGACTTCCTTTAGAAATGGTAATAAAACTTCCTTTCAGGTCATGCCATATTTTGACCTTTTCGTGGTGCTGATGTAAATCTAAGGGAACATAGCCCAGTACAAAAGCACAGACTGAATTCACTCGCCTTTCACACCCAAGCTCTGTCTATTTCTTTACAGGTTTGGGCTAGGTTCTCTCTTATGTTGGAGAAAGCAGTAGTGGTTCAAATGAGTAGGACTGAAAAAAAGTGTGATCATGTTTTATTGCTTCTTCACATTTCAAGTATCGAAAGACCTGAGGATTACAGGAGTTTTGCCTTACAGGAAATCTGGGTTTTCTCAGCTGAGCATTTCTCAGCTTTGTGACTATTTCAACTGCTCCACAAATTGGAGGAGGAGTTCACTAGCAGAACAGTTGTCTTCATGAGGTAATGAGAACGTTGGAATGCATTGTCAGCAGTGGGTAGGTAGGGCCAGGCTGCCATGGTACCTCCTGGCAGGACCCTTGCTTTGGTTCCCACCTTGATCCATAAATTTTCAATAGCTTCAGCTGTATAAGATGAAAACCGAAGCCTGTAAAGAATCTGAACCAAATATACTGCAAAACATATTTCATATGCAAATTAAGTTCAATCAATTTAAAAATCAAGTTCAGTCAAATTGCTTCTTTCAATATTCCATACTTGTCACTTGCTGTCTCCCTATGTCTGCTACATTTTGCACTCCGAGTGGGTGATTATAAACTGGAATGGGTGGCTGTCAGTATTGAGGTGGCTCTTTAACTCTTCATACTCAAACCGTTGAATCAAAACATATTTTGGGTAATTTTCACAAGTGTGTTCCTTATAATAAGATTATTGTACTGGAGGGGGGGGGGGTGGAACCAGTACTTTGTTTCTTTTACAAAAGTTTTGAAAAAACAGCACAGCAAATTTAGAGTTTATATTTGAGCAAATGTTTCCTGGAAATTGTGTAGGACATTTTAGTGTTATAGAGTAAATGTCAAAAACCAACAAAGAGAAAATTTTCCAGAGCTTATCTTTAAGTGCCCGACATACTATTTTTACATTAATAATATTTTGTCATTGTCATGTATGTTCATGCTTAAAAATATGAAAATACATACAAGTGCTAATCGACATTAGGGCAGCTAGCTCATAATAATCTGAATTTTGGTATTTTTATAGCTGTGACCATGGTACAGGTAAGTTTTATTATATAATATGGCTATACTCATTTTGAGATCATATCTAAAAAAAAAAAAAAAAAAAAAAAAGACGTGTGTGCCTTGCACAAAACCAAAAAGCATATTAATAGGAAAAAACAAGTCAAGTCTTAATTTAGATGTGTGTTGTGTATCATTTTAATCCAAGAAACGAGTTGATATGCTTAAATGAACTCTAAACTGATGAATAGTTTCCATGGACGGTGCATTGTCAAGTATCACTTTGCTAGTTCTAACGTTGGTTGTAAGCCAGGTCAGTAAGAGTATTCTGCTCAAAATGATAGCACCCTCTAGTGTGAAAGGATGCAGTGAAACCTCCAGTAATGCAAGCTGCATTACACTTTCCTGATTTACAGCTCTTCTACAGTATGTTTTTTAATACTCTTCAAATATTTTTCTAAATCAATCATCCTTTTATTTTTGAAATAATGTTTTTGGTATGGAAATTGCTTCTTGTAATATTAACAGGAAGCCCTTAGAAAATGATGTTAATATGATGTAATATTCAGTATCGTAACAGCTTGTTCTCATTAGATCTTTGCAAATGAGTCACACTGAATCTTAGTGCATTTTAATTATTGTGTTTTTTACTTTGCTTCTTAAAAGTTGCAGTTTTCTTATTTTGGTTTGCTTGGGTTTTTGGGTTTTTTTTGGTGGCAGGGAAGGAGGTGGAGGGGGCATGTAGGGAAGTTTTGGGTGTCTGTTTTGTTTTAATTACCCAGGAACTGAATGGTGACCTATGCAAATTTTAGACGTAATTGAAATGGTGACCAGAGTGTGTAGTTTACATCCTCAAATTCAGAAATACAGAAAATGATTTGGTTTGTCTTCCTTAAAATCCCTTGAAAACTCAACTCTTGTTTACAAGTTGGACCCTTGTGCAGCTATAAACTCCATCTGCCATCACAGATTATAGTTTTACAACTATGTAAGTCCTATTGTTTTATTTGGCATTTTTTGGTTTTGTTATTTTGGTGGTAATTCAGGGGGACTTATCTAGATCTTCTGTAGTATGGGCTGTTTCATTACTGATGCTGCTGTCCTAACCAGCTGACATGAGTTACTTTCATGCAATAACCAGCATACACATTTTCAGTGATGACATAGGCTGTTTTTCAGCTATATGGCAGGAAAGGGAATTCATGCATAAAAACACCCCAAAAAATGTACAGTAGGATTGATAGTTTTCTGTAGGCAAGGCAGGATTTTCTCCGTCATTAGCTTGTTTTGCAGATGGAACACAACAAAATAGAAATACACCTGTAGGAACACATGTGGGTTTTTGACTGGGTTGCTAAAGTCTCTGTTGTGACTGGTGCTACAGTGTTTTTCATGGTAGTTGGAAACACTAAGACCTGATATTACAACACTTTTAATATATCTACTTCCACTTCTGTGCTTGTAATGAAGTCTGGCACTCTGTGTATGTAGGACCAAAATGAAAGTTCAAACCAGTGACTCACTGTCATGGAATAGATTACTAGATTATTAATTTTTTAACATTTTCCTTTGGCAAATATGAAAGCAATTTGAGCTGGGTATAGGACTAGAAGAAATAAACTGCTTTTGGATACAAGTAAGGTAATTGTTGTCTGATCTAGTAGCATTATTTTGAGAGGTATGTGTCAAAGGATGGAATAATATTTCTTGTTTTCTAATAGGACCTCTTTCTATGTAACTCATATTTGATAAAACTCTTTTGAGAAAGGGATAAAGTTCATCTTAAATAATAATGATTTGCATATTCCTATTATGACAGCTGCATTATTCTGAAAAGTGTGCTGTGCTATTTCAATGGCTTCTGAAAACAAAAAAGGTGAATTTTTGGCCGTAAAAAAAAATCAGAACAAATCTTCTCAGCATGTAATTAGGCCATGCATAACATGAACGTTGTTCTTGTGACTGCTTTTATAATTTTTACATGGTTATTTCAGAAAGGTTAAAAATTATGCATGCAGTCTTTATTATATTACAATTTATAATTTGAAAAAAAAATTCTCTGCACTAAAAATAATAAATTAAAGAAATAGATTCATTGTGTAGAGAAAAATATATTTCTCAAGCCTCAAGTAATTTAATTCCTTTTTATTCTATGCAAAAAGTAATTTTCTCCTAGGGGGAAATTATTGCTTAACGACTGTTATGTATTCACTGGCAGTCTTAGCCACTCAGACAAAGACAGTTCTAAAAAGGAAGTAGAGAAAACTGATTGAAGTCAAATCCTTAAACTAAATATGAAAAATAGAAGACTTAAGGCTTTCTGTGTTTCTTTCACAAAGAATCCATAATGGTCCTGACATTAGAAAGGCATGCAAGATAAAACTGGAGTGACTGGCATTATCCCAATATCATTAATGTACTCCAATGTTTTTCTGTCGGTACTTGTGCTCATGTCCAGGATGAGACATGAACAATGACAGGAAAAGGTTATTCTGGCTATGAATATTTTTGCTCATTATTTATTTTCTTTTGTTATTGTAAGATTAACTTAATAACTTCAGGGCAGAAGGCACAGCTAAACTGGTTTTAAGCAGAACCAACGTTCATGGCTGTCATTGCTGACATGGTTGGATATCAGCATTAGCAGTCATTATAAGCCTATAATAACTACCCACTCATGCAGCTGAGACTGCTGCTAAAAAACAGTGTGAAGATGACATTGAAGTAGACTAAGTATTGTACCAGGCAGGTGCAGAAATGTGAATGGTATATGGAACATTTCAGGTCATTAACTGCCAGTCTCATTGTATTTCCATTAGGATTGATGGTAAAATTGTATTGCATATACTTCCATAGGACCTATGGATTATTACTCAGATACTTCAGTTGAATCAGTCTTTGTGCAGGTTATTAGTCTCTGTCTCTCATTATCTGTGTCAGTACATAAGAGATGAGATTTTTTTTTTTCCATCTCTACAGGCTATCTGAGGGTATGTTACTGAGAAGACATTCTCAAGGATCAGTTGTTAACACAGGAGTTTAAGAATGCTGATGCGTAGTACTGCTGTGATCTATATGAGCTATATGTGTGAATGGAGAGATAGGTAAATATAATTGGTATCTTCAGTACAGAAATCATAGCTGTACAGTTAGAGAGGCAAAGAAAATGAGATGTTTGTTTATGAAGACTTGGAATGTATCCAGTATACCATATGGGTGCAGAGTATAGATTTTAACACTAATTGCATGACACAAAATGAGAAGGTTTGTGTCATGCTGGAATACAGGTAACAGGATGTGCTTTCAGCAAATACAGAAATAAAAAGGAAGATGGAAGTATTAAGGATTTATCAACATTACACACTGCCAAAACATGTGTGAAAAGAGGGCCAGGCTGTTTCTTAGATTAATACACCCTACCGCAGGGTCCAAAAACTCTAACCTGACTATTTTGGGACTTTATATGTTTACAAACATATTTGTGTTTGGTGATCCAGTTCTGTGAACCAATAAAAGCTGTTTGAATTTGGACTTTCCCAAGAAAAATGATGGCATTGCATTGCATACATATAACTTGCAGAAGCAAGTTGTAGATAGTGACTGCTTCTGTAGTTATCAATTTTGCTTAAGATGATAATAAACCAATAAACCTAATAAGACAATTTTTCTGTCTCTATAGTAAAGAAGTCTCATTTAAAAAAAAAAAATTGTACTATACCTGTTCCCAAAATGAGCTCTTCTTCTCCAGTCCTCTTTGTTGCTGAAGGGGCTGCTTGGATAAACAGGCTTCATCCTGTCATAAAATCGTAATATGCATTATGACATTATATTTTGTTGTCATGGAAGCAGCTGCAGTGATATTCTTGATTCTGATGTGAATCTTAACAAGTCTTTTACCAGCCATCAAGTTTCGGTCTGAGGGGCAGGTTCTTACTTGTGTTATGCATTCCCCTTCAGAGAGCCTGTCAGCCACTGATTACCAGGTCGCATGTTTGACACAAGCCAACAATCCCACTAACCTTTATAGCTTTACAACCTTTCTATTCTCATTAGCAAGTTCTTCTGACCAGGGAAGTCACTTACAGAAGCTTCTGGCAGTAGCGCAACACAACACAGGTGTTTTGTGGCCAGGCATATTTTAAGGGATAATCTTACATGTCAAGCTACAGCGAAATTGTGGTGAAGCCTTGAGTTTGTAGGATTTGGAAGAGACTGGTTTGCAGAGTCACGGCATTTACAGAACAGGGGTTGCATGTATGACAAAAAAATTGGACTTGTTTTCTGTTGTAGGCATTACTGAATCTTTGTTTTCACTCTAGTA
The DNA here is from genome assembly GCA_013396835.1 of Psilopogon haemacephalus. NCBI lineage: Eukaryota > Metazoa > Chordata > Aves > Piciformes > Megalaimidae > Psilopogon > Psilopogon haemacephalus. The sequence continues at coordinate 1,896,161 of VWZI01003271.1, read as the reverse complement.
TTTTAATCACAGATCTATGGCTGCACCTTAGAAATGCTGGACTCCCAGTACTCAGTATGTAACTGAAAATTTATCTTGGTTTTATTTTAAGAAGAAACCTTGAAAGATAATTCTTTAAGTTCCTTTCTTTCACAAATGTTTCTCCACACCATGCAGTGAGTGTGATATTCAATTTCATAAGGCTATGTGACTGCAACTGGGAAACCAGGGTTCACTGTCCCTTTCTCCTGGCTGTTCAGAAGAATAGCAGGAATGCACTTGTGTTCACGCAAGTTATTAGTATTACTTGGATGTGTTTGAATTGCAAGCATTGGCTATGTCTTACTGACTGCCCTACCTAACCTCACCCTGTCAATCTGCTCCCAGAGCCAACACAGAACTGCTCTTGGCAGATGGCAGAGAGCAAGACTGTGCGAATGCACTACCCTCATATCCCCCTGCTGACATTCTACACCAGTGTGAGTTCTGCTTAAATAATTCATGGGAAACTAACACGGATTTCTCTCCCAATTTATTTTATTGTTTAGTCTAGAAAACTATTGATGTATCAAGGTGTTTCGGTCTTTAACCTACTGACAGATAATTCATTAGAATTTTGGGTCCACATATTGCTTCAATGGAGCATTGAAACTTGGTTTAGGTGGCTAGATAAATTTGAATTTAGAGACCAGGCTTAATCAGTTCAAATCTCACTGAAATCCTGAAAGTCTGTACCTGTCAACAGACAACATCAGACTTGGAATGATAGTAGAGTTTAGGACAGGTGAATGTAAGCCTTTTCATCAGAGAGCTGCATCAGTTATTCAGCCTTATGATCTCAGTTTGTGTATTTCACTAATATAGAAGACAAAAGCTGAAAATATTTATTTGCATTGTTGAGATTTTGACTGCCAAAACAGTCCAGCAATACAGGGTGAGTTGCTACTCTTTTGTCGAGTTTCTTTTCCAGTTCAAGGAAATGTTAACATTGGAGGAAATATTTAAGCAGAAAAATGGAAAGATATTTCGGTATCACTTTCGGACAAGAACAGTTCCAACTGCTATTTAAAAAACCTGTTCATCACAGAACTTAAGAATGCTTTTAAGAACAGTAGACAGNTATATAAAATGGTGTGCGACAGCAGAATCCTAGGCCAGGCCAAAAGTACCTGTTTCTGCTAACATGTAAAGGTATGGTGAAAGTTTAGTGGAAAGGTTTATAGCTTTCACCAGTATAGTAAAAATGTTTATTATACTGGTCTTGCTGGCAAAAGCACCACAGAGTACATGGTTACACAACTGAAACTGAGCTTTGCCCACAAGAGCTCATTTCATCCAGAAAGGATATTTTTGCTTTCTGATACTGACTGTGGCTGTTGGAAAAAGTAACATTCCAGCCAGGAGTATCTGGGCAGAATGCTTTACACTTATTGCTGTACTACCAACAACTACAGCTCTCGGCTTTCCACTGCTATGATCCCACTGAAGGCTTCAAAAATTGGATTCATTTATGCTTTGATCTCTTTCTGGTGATCTGTAAAGAAGGAATTTCATCTACCTGTGCAATGATCTTTTCAAAACATCATGCACTGCTTGTTCTTGACACTCATATTATGGGGAATGATGTACAATCTCTTTACTATTGATGAATTTTCCTTTTCAAAGACCATGAATTGAAGCTTAAGCTTCACAGTTTCTGTTAAGCTGCAAGTGGCTGAAAATCAGAGTTGCAATATACTATGCCATTTCTGTAACCAAAAGATGTGGCTAGCTCCACTTTGTGATTATGCATAAGCATAATGGTTGCAGCTGACTGTGGGGAGTGCAACCTTCATCTTTGAAATAACTGCTGAAACAAAAGTTACGGTTTTATTCCTCAGGGAAGTTGTTTGCTTTGTCATCCCTCTTGACCCCGAAGAGTTCACTACCCTTTTATCTCACATACCTAGGCTATTAATTCTATTGACTGTTTCCAGTCAGTATTGAGTTTCTATAACAAACATTTTACTTCTCTTTGGGATCTGAAGAATGGGTACATGAAAGTGTGTCTGCTTCTCAGGAAAACCAGTTTGTCCAACAAAAAAATGCTATGGTTTCTTTTCACAACCATTTCTGCACTTAAACCATTGTAGCTACACTGGCACACCAACTATGATTACTGCAAGGATGTAGTCACAATGCTTTGTTGAATGCCTGCCTTACATTCAGGAAATGTGAGCTTCTTAATATTTTTTTTTCCTGCTTCAGACAAAGCCAAAAATAGTTATATTCTTATTACTCAAAAAATTAAGTTTAACAGGTAAGGGTGAAGAAAGCAATGCTGTATCAAAGGCACTGAATTTTAACTACATATTCTTCTTATATTAATGGACAAGCTCCTACAGTGCTTTAAGCATTTTATGCTTTCCCGCACTTTGAAGTTCTCGTGCTGAAAAAGTAACTTACTAATGTATTGTATTGTGCCTCTTTTTTTTTAAGCTATATAAAACAGAACTAGACTCTCTTCTAGGAATGTCATAATAACCAGGAAATAGTAGTTCAACAACCATATATTAAGCTCAGATGATAGTCTAAATACATTCAATTCCTTTGCGTGAAGACTGCTGTTACAACAGGATGTGGTCCTGTGTGACCTGCACTAGATGATATGGTCCTGCTGTGTCAGGGAGTTTGGACCCAAAGATTCCCAGAGATCCCTTCCAACCTCTAGTACCCTGTGATGCAGAGTGTAGCTTTATTTCCACAATTACGAAGTCTTATCAAAAGTCACTTGATGCTCACACTTTTATCATACATTATATTAAGTGGAGGAATTGCTTGAATAGAGAATAGAAATCACAAAAGCAGCCTCAGTGCTACAGCTTCAATGTTACTGATACCTGTAGCTCACTAAAATGCCATTGTGTTACTTTTTAGGCCAAGTTTAGGGAATAGAGTAAAAGTGCATATTAAAACATTGTAGCTTAACAAGTGCGTAACAGAACAGCATTATTTGAACATTTTCAATTCCTGTCATCCTTTTGGTATTAAGCATGGCAACGATGTAATAGGAGTTGTTCAGGGAGTATAAAGATGCAGCATCTACTTGAAAGTACAAAAGATGAACTGCACTCTTAAGAGGCAAGGAAACACATGCTAGGGTAAAATAAATATGCCTTGTAAAGGGTGTAGTGTATGTTTCCCCCTTTCTTATTCTCCCATTTGTCTTCCTACAATTTGTGAAGGAGGGGGGAAAAAAGTAAACCACTGATTTTTTTTTTTTAAATTAAAAACCTATTTTCCCCTTTTACAGCATAGAGTTTGTGGGGAGAAAGAGAAGGCATGTTGTGTTGCATTCAGCAAGAGTGCATATTAAAAATCAAAATTGCCTGAAAGTCTTTGTGGAATGAATAGTAACATCTTTAATTAAATCAGGTGATCTTTCTATCATGAAACAAAGTTTTGGCTTTTTTTACCTGACACTTTCCTCAGGGCCCTTTCAGATCTGTGATTCCTTTGTAATAATAAAAGTGGTTTGTTGCAACTCCAAAGGGTCTTTAAGAAGAATTTGAGTCTGAGAGTTTGAACAGATCACTCTGTTCCTGACATAAATTCCTTTTGTTTATTCCCAAATGCCATAACTAATTTTCATTAACCTGTTAAGGCCTTATCTTTTATAGTAGAGTTTTTTGGTATTGGGTTCTCTCTAAAAACTTCTCGTGGTCACTGCTAGCATCCTCTAGCTGTTCTTTCAAACTGTTCAGTGAACAATTAAACCATGAACCTGATGGATCATTACTCTTGTCAGCACTTCAAGTGTACTTACTCAGTCATCCAAATCTGCATGTCCACTCTTTTCACCATACTCTGTCCCCCTTGTCAGGGAAATCTGTAGACATTGTTTGTTTCTCTGATGTATTAGTCAAGTGTAATTATCAGTAATAAAAATAATTGTAAGGAGTAGTTTCTATGGAAGCAATTTGACTGTCACGGTATCCATTTTGAACTCTTTGGACTCCTCATTTCTGTCATAATAGATCCTTCAGGTTTTTTATATTTTTGTATATGAAAATGAAATCATAGCGCCCATTCACTCAGAACTGCTGAGAGATCCTGATAGCATCAGCAGTGTCATCTGTAATTTTTAGTCTAGGCTTTATGTCTTGTAGAATTAAAAAATAATTCAAATGAACAAATATGATACAGAAGAGTCTGAGGTACAGCATGGAAGTTTAAATTAAAGAAATGTCACTAACTTAAAGCCCAGTAACTCCAAAAGACATAGCAGTAGTCTCAGGATCTGCCCTTGATTAGCCTTGTTTAGTAGTTTCACAATTCAATATATTTACCTACTGTGACTTTCCTGAACTATTTACTAATCTGTAAGTTTTATAAATACTGTTTTGCTAATTAAAAAAAAAAAAAAGCAAGAATTCTGGAAATGTACAATAAATTGCAAGTAGAAGGTCAGTATCAAGGAATGAAAATGTCAACATTTTAATTTGGAAAACCTGGACTGAATTTCTAGTTTAATATGACTAGTCAGTTGAGAAGAGAGACAAGTAGAAGAAACGTTAAAGGGAAGCTGCTATTACTGTAGTTATAACTCTGAACACTTATTCAGCTAAGACATTCGTTAATAAATGCATATTCTTATGCCCCAAAATGGAAAGCACACAAATCCCACATGTATTTTTCAATGAGGTTTGGTCGAAAAGGCAGTACTCAATTTCATACTTCTCTGTCAAATCAAAGCCCAATTTTCTGAAAAATAGGAATTTAATTATATGTGTGCATTTAGAGACAAATTAGATTTCATCTTAACTTTTTAATTAAGGATTAAGATTTTATTCAGAAATTACTCAGATATTTTTGTTCTTTAGCTCTGCTGGAACATTATGTAATCAAAATGAGGCTTGAGAAAATTTAATCCAAAAAGCATTTGGTGGATAAATAATGTGACAACTGGACACTTCCAAAAGTTTGAATATTTAGATAGATTAAAATATTACACATCTTAAATGTACTGTGATGTTTAAAAGCCATGACAATTCTTTGTCTTTCTACTAAATCAGAACTTATTTTTCTAATGCTACGGAGGCGTGAAATTTTTAAAAGAGATAAACTTATACCTACTGGGTTCCTGAATCATGGCAATTTGTTAAGATAGGTTTTTGACATTAGAAGTCCAACACACAATAGTTGTATGCACATTTTAAAAATCATGCTAAGAGGATTGCAACAGTTGGTAAAGACTTGAATATGCATTCTAAATATTCTCATGAAAATATCATTCATAGATTGTGTTGAGGTTGTGAATCACAAAGCTGACAAAAATAAGGTCAAATTTGGGCCAGAAAAACAGACTGGGCTGTCTCATCTATTTAATTCAGTTTCAACAGAACCAGAATGTAAGCTGCAGCACAGGAGGTTCCATCTCTACACAAGGGGGAACTTCTTTATTGTAAGTGTCCCAGAGCACTGGCACAGGCTCCCCAGAGAGGTTGTGGAGTCTCCTTCTCTTGAGACTTTCAAGGCCTGTCTGAATGCGTTTGTCTGTGACCTGAGCTAGATTGTCTTGGCCTGCTCTGGCTTGGGGGTTGAACTTGATGACCTCTTTGGGTCCCTTCCAACCCCTGAAACCCTGTGGTCCTGTGAACAAGGGCCAGAAAAGGATAGCTGCTCTCTGTTTCAATAATTATGTCCAACAGGTAGATAAATGTTGTGTGATATCTCAGGATTAACATTGTCTTGATTACAAGAGAAGCTCAGGCATTTTTCAGGGGAGAGTAGCCCTCCACCAACTTGAGATAAACCCCAGGCATCACTGAGAATGTGATGCTTACATCATTCTTCCCCTGCCCTTCCTTCTCCTGTCCTGTCTCATACATCCTCTTTTCTAGCAACCTTTGGTTTAATGTCCTGTTTTAGAAGCGTGATTTAGCTGGTCTGAGCTGTTTGTTTTCACCCTATCAACTATATTGCAAGCAGTCCCAAAACAGTATGCATTTGCCATTCTCAGGGAGTTGACAAGACTTAGAGATCTGCCTGTCTTTCCCATCAGTTTGTAAGAAAATGAGATGTAGGTCTGCAAACATGAGCGGCTGTCTTGTTGCTCCTTTTCTCATCCCAATCGTATCACTTTTTTTCTGGTTTTGACATCAGCTCTACCCCACCTTTAGGTAATTCTACACCACCATGGATGTGTTGAATAGCATCACAGTGATTGCTTATCACAATAATAAATAGATGGATAAAATCTGCTGTAATATGAACTGTTTAGTCAGATCAGATATATGGTAACAAGATTTCACTTCCATCATCGTGTTTCTTATGTGCCTTCTTTGCATGAAGATTTTGATGCTCGTTATTATGCTTTTCTTAGGAAGGAAATGGGCATTTGAATGACAGCAACAGAAGTTCCTATTTGTTTATGACTACTGGGATTATCAGAGTTCAAAGCTATTTGGATGTGCTTTCTTCTATTTCAAGGTGCATATTGAAGACAAGGGCAGAGCAAACTTGAAATCAGGAAATCAGAAAAAAATTACATATATATGTATTTATAGCTCATCTGTTTTAAACCATTAGTTTCAAAAATTGTGTTTTAGCTGGTAATTCTCCTCCCCTCACTTCATTTTATGACTCTTATAAATGCAGTGCTGCTTACAATCAATAATTTGATGTGATACATTCATATATCACAAAGCCTCTAACATTATGAGGAGTTAACCACAACAGATGATTTGAAGCAGGAATGTGGTAACAGCATCATAACATGATGTGAATGTTTTGCTGCAAAGAACTGCAAGGTGGACCCGTTACTAAGCCTTCAAAAGTCCAAGGCTTCAAAAGAAAACAACTAATTTATTGTGATGTTTTCTAATGTGTAAGTAGGACATGAGCAGTGTGCTCTTCCAAGAGTGACAGGATTTGACAGATCTGGTAAAGATCCTTTTAGATGTTATTTCCATGGAGGACCTGGGAGAGGTTTATGGATTGCTGTCTAATGGATGAATTGTCCATTTGAATACTGTGTAAGATGATTTTCAGAACTATAGATCTTGGTGATATGAAAACAACAATAGCGAACTTATGAGTTTAAAAGATTCCAAATTTGTATTCATCCTGAGAAGGAGCCATATTTTTAACAAGATCTATCATTTCTAAAGTGAGGAGAAAACAATATGAATACTGCAAAATTGTTTGCTCTTCTGTAAATGGCTTTCTGTACTAGCCTAAATAAACCCAGAAGACATTTAGACCTGGGTTTTTGTGTAAAGTTTAGTACATGGAATGCTAGATGTAAAAATTCCTCAGAAACCAGAGAAGATTCTGATCAGAATACGTATTCTTCTTCTGTGAAGGCAGATGGATCTCAGAGGAAAAATCATTAAAGTAAAATGGAGGCAGAAAGAAAAGTTCAGACTATTATTTCATTATTATTTTCATGCTAACAGCATACATGTTCTTATAACAAGTATTAGACAGATATGTGGATTATTTAGAATCTACCTATCACCAGTGTATTTTTAATACATGAAAGATGAGAAATTTTGTGCAACCACTGGTGAGCTACAGCCTCTGCTTCTTGCAACCTAGTATAAAATCAACATTATCTTATAAAGAGGAGAGCCTCTGCACAGTATTAAAAACATTTTTTGAAATGCTATAAGTTCTTAACCATTTCCCAGGTAAAAACAACATCATTCCAGCTCTTCTTCTCCTTCGCTGCTACCCCCCTCCCCCCGCCAAGAAAAAAAGATCAGAATTAACAGATGTGATTTGCTATGTGTTTGTTTAGCTATTAAATAGGCATCAGTTATTCCCTTGTCCTGTTTTTGTTGCTGTTCATGCACCCCTATATTTTAAAAGATCCCAAGCAATCCAAACAGAAAACAAAATACAGAACACGTAACATTTTGACCAAGAAACAGATTACTAACTAGCTGGCGTTAATTGTTTGCTAAACTGTTGCCTCAAACACTATTTCTGTAGGTTGTTGAGTGAACATGATTGAAGCAAAAGCAGTCATATGGCACCTGTCACTGCAACAGGCCTGTTCTGGACTACAATTAATGCATTTATTATTGCAACAGCCCATGGGATAGGGAGGTCCTTTACTTGAATCTCTAGAACTGGACTACCTTTGAAACTTGGTGTCTAACATCTAATAGATTAAGATTTTGTACCTGGTACACTTAGTGTGCATGCAGTAATGGGAATATGGAAAATCATCTGGAATAAGTAAGTTTAGGTTTGAGGACTGATACATGCTTGCTGGCATGAAAAAGAGGTATTATAATATGGCATTTCAGTTAGAAAAATACTTTGTGTGTCAGAAAGAACTCATATGGTCTGCTTTGGCTTGTGTGGGTTTGGATGAAGTGGAAACAGAAAATCTTATGTTTTAACCAATAGTAGAAAGCCGGTCCAAACAAATGTGTTCACACTCTACCTTTAGCCTAAAGAACAATTAAACCAGACAACACAATCTAATGACCTTTCTTCTCAATCTGATTTCCGTAGAGCACTTCTCAAACCCTTAATCAGGTGAGATTCCTTCTGGAAAGACAGCTCTAGTTGTGCTCACAGGGTGGCCTAAAACTGTTCTCTAGGAATATATTTCCACATTTGCACAATAGGTTTGTGTTGCAATTAAAGGAAAGCACGAAGTTTGTGCTGAATTGGGCTCCCAGCACAGCCTTTGCTGAGTGGTCATGATAATTGACGGTCAATACAGAGTGCATCTCAAAAAATAATTTTTGCTTAATCTTCATGATAAATATAACTGGTGATTGTTAAACTTTTATGTCTTGTAGAGGATTGTAATAATTTTGACATCTGAAGTGTATTTGTCTTTGAAAGTGCAGTAAAACCTTCATCTCAGAATAAGACAAACTGCAGAAAGTAAAAGCTGTCAGCTCAACTAAAATGCAGATGGTAAACAAATAAAAATACAGATGCAAACCAGAAATGTGCACATTTTGGGAAAGTTTACTTTTGTTATTTCAGTTGACATTTTACCGAATGTCACCGAGAGTGAATAAACAAGCTAATGAGGTTTTAGCTAAATCTCTGCAAACAAGTTGTGATTCTGAAAAAAAAAATAAAATATTGCTTAGCCCTTAATCCATGACTTCCTATTTTGGGGACTATTCAAGTGTCCCCTGGTTTGCAGTGATGCATTCTCTCACCATGTGATCAGCATCAAAGGCATGAAATTCTGATTAACCATTTTTTTGGCACCTCACCTCTTTCCAGTTTGAACTTGGAATCTCCTCCGTGCACAGATCACTAATGAGGAAATCCTTGCTTATGAATTCAATGCAGAATGAGGGTTTTTTTTCCCTTTGCATAATGTCTGCTTTGAAGTCAGGCAGTCCAAGAAAGTGATTGATCTCATCCAAGTTCATAACTTTTTCAAAGTACTGCCGATATCATTAAATTTTAATTAACCCTTTGAGCTCCTTCTATGATGTAAAGATGAGGGAACATCAAAGGCTTGTGTGTCGGAGCAGCAGTGAAATCTTTTGAGCTGGCTTAGCCTTATTGAAGAAATCTAAGCTGCAAAATATTCCGGTTCTGTAGTCAGCTCAATTGTAGTTACTGCCTCTGCTCTGTGCTGGAAGAGGTAAAGCAATTGTTACATTCTCAGCTAGGGCTATTTATATACTGTCATACTGAGCCTATCTTTCCTATAAATGTTCTAATTCCTACTCAAAAAAGTAGTCCTTCTTAAACCAAATCAATATACCTTAGTCTTTCTCTATTCACTTAACACTTGCTTTACCTATTACTACCCTGGTTAGTTGTCTTAGAAAAATGCATTATAGGATTTAATATGGATTGAACAAATAACCTCCTACCAAAAAAAAAAAAAAAACACCAAACTTAAATCTAGGCTTCATGTTTCAAAAATTCATCTTATACAGTTCTTTTTCTTGGAAGGGCAATTCTAGTTAAAAGTAAGTTTCATACTTCTAACTGTATAGCAGCTTTCTTACAGCAAGTGGATGGGGACCTGCTCAAGGCTTTGAGAGGGGCTGTGTTATCAGGGCAAAGTTCAGGTTTGCCTCTGTGCTGAGGAATTATTTATACTACTGTGAAGTAGGTTTGAAAGTGTTCTGAACCAACTCTACATCACTGCAAAGAAATCCACAAAGCACAGGGCAGCAATAAATAGTTTTTGGTTCTTGGGACAAAAGGGAAAACCTGGGTGAAGGAGCACTCTGCTCCAGTCATGTCAGAAAATGAAGTTTGCAATGCAAAGAGAAAGGATAGCAAAAGAGAAAAGAAAAGGAAATACTCTCTAAATTCTTCAAATTAAGAAAAAGTTCAGGAAATTGATACCTTCAATTGGATATGGCAGATTTATATCTCATTTTCTTCTGATTATGCTAAGGAAATTCTTCCTTATTAGTCCTTGTGTTAGTAGTAATTGAAATAGAATGACCTTTTTGATACACAGAGAAAACAAAATACTAGTCAAAGCAGGCTATGTCTGAATAAAACAAATGCATTAATTCTGATAATTCATCAAGAAATAGATGTGCTTATCTGTGGGTTGGAGAGTATTTCATCAGAATAGGGAATTTCCAAAGAGGATCACTTGCCACTGTAATTTAGCAGGTTGGTTGACAATATTGTACATTGCATTTACATTTCACCTTTAATGTGAAGTGTAAGTTAAATGCAAAATACCACACTCACACTTGGTATAATGCATATCTTTGTTTAAAGATAATGGTAGTAAAAAAAAAATTTGAAGCCCAGCACCACTTTTCTTGTTAGCTCCTGGCACATCTAGAGTGTGTTGAATTTAGCAGGTAAATTCTGAGTTGTGAAAGGGCTTCTCTTGCTGTTAGCCCCATCTGCCATTAAAAGTGAATCAGTGTCTTCTGAAAGGCTTCCACAGGCCTTTCTGCTGCTCTTGGACAGCAAAATAAAATTAAGGCACCCGTTTCAGTGTTACTTCACTTCAAGACACGGAGGCTTAATTTAGCTCAATCAGAATAGAACTGATTAAACCAATATATTAGCAGCAGGAATGAAAGTTTTCCCAAGGATTGTTTAGCTGGGACAAAACTTTAAACGTTTTTCTACCACTTTCTAAGATGACAAGAATGTAGGTAATGAAGGGATTACTAAAATTACTTTTTCCACCTGTCATCCTTAAATCTGAGGATTATAGAAAAGAACAGCATTGAATCCAGTTTCTGATTCATTAATAAAAGTGAAGTTGTGACACCAGGTAAATATAAAGTGAAAACACATATGGACATGAAGGATTTGCAAGGAACTGTCTTCTTCAATAGTCCAAATTGTGTGACTCATCAGAATGGCCTAGATATATGTGTGTGGATCCCCATGCGTATATGTGGGCAAAACAGTATTTGCCACTTACTTCTTAGTACCATTTTAAAATTCAACAGCAAAACTTAGTTTTCCAAATAGTCTTCATTTATAGATAATTTTAATGCATAGGCATGAACAACATTTATGTAAAATGTTAAAAGGTGTTATTAAATTAAAAAGGGAGGGGAGAATCAGACGGAAAATAAAAAGAGAATGCTTTCCATAAAGTAAAATGAGTGTAGAGACAGAAGCACTTGGAGGGTTTCTTTTCTATGCTTTGATGGAAAGCTTTCCTTTCTATCGAAAGAGGTGAGTGTTGATGTAAGAATGATCAGGGAAATTAAATAATTTGTTTGAATTTGTACCATTACTTGCTGATGTTGATTTCTGATATTTTTTTCTCCTTATCATAGCTTCTGTCATACTTATTTAATAGGGGGGAGAAAAATGAAATAGTTGAGTCAGTGCTTGGTTAGAACTAGGACTGCTGCATTACATGTACCTATGATAAATAAAACTAAGTTTATTTAATAACAGGCAACCAGCAGTGAATGTAATATGAAGAAAAGAATGTTACAGAATTAGAGGACCTATGGTTTTGTCATGGTTTGAGGGGTTCCAGGTTATTCCAGATTTCCCAAGAAACCTATAGAGACCAAGATCATCCCAGGGGATGAACTAGTTGCCCCCAAATATCATAATTTCGTTATTCCAGTCCCATAATCCTGCAAACGCTTTAAAAGGAAGCAGCAAAGTCAGTTTGCTCTCTTTTCTCTCTTCATTTCCAGCTCTTGAGAGGGATTCTTATCTGGGTAACTATGTGGGCATACCCTGTGGGCTGTGGCCTTCAAGGCTGCAGTGAATCCAGCCTGCTTGGGCCTAACTGGAGGTGGGAGAAAACGAGCATTGGGATTTTGGCAGTTTAAGCTTGTTTGGGGAGGAAGATTTTGGGGGAGTTCTGATGTATCCTGTATCTGTATTAAGGGTTCATGTATGTTATATATTTTCCTGTGCATTTTTAAATACAAGCTTTCTGTATTCTCCAATTCAACAAGAGCATTATTGTTTTACTGCCCTTTTCCTTTAAAAAGAGAAAGTAAAATAATATGCATCCGTCATGCTCTTAAACAGATGTCTGTGACAGGTTTCCTTTTGTTTGAATAGCCATGTAAATGTATGTTGGAATATGTGAATACATTTCCAGATTATTGCGATAAACCTGCTGATATATTTTAAAATTGTATTACTTGAGATTGTTATGATGCTATGAAAAGAAAGAGGAGGACTTCTGGCTGTTGAAAATACGTGACCATTGCATCTGTCAGAAATTTGAGGGAAGTACTGCATTTTAACTGAAGATTTACTTCTAATAATGGCTTCACTCTGGCATTGAAAATTCTTTTTGACTACTTTTGAAGGACCATCAATGCATTCATTCTTGCAATGAACAATTCCAACGTTGTACAGAAGCTTTGAGACTCCTGTATCTCTAAGTAGAACTATGAATATCAAAGGCCACTGGTCAGCAATGAATTGGCAAGCTGCAGGATAAGAATTAAAAAAAAGTGGGTTTTGTGTAAGTCATGCTGAAATTGCTCCACTTTTAGTAAGCATGAGTGTGTCTGTGGTGTCTTCATAGGCCATCTTTGTCTGTTATCTATTTCCTAGCACAAAGAAGGAGCCAGCAGGTAGATCTGAGAGCAGTAGATAAAGCTACAGCACATAAAAGAGGATATTCAGCATTTCAGTACTATGGATGCTGTATACCTAGTTTCCTAAGCACTTTTCTTAGGAGAAATACCTGAATGGCAGTAGCTGTCCTTAAGAAAGCTTAAGTATCACTTGTCAGTAAAAATGAGAATGGAAGCCATTACAGGTAAGAGACCTAGAACATCAGAAATGCCTTCTTTCTATTTCCTTTCATGCATTTATTTCATACAAGACAATTGGTGTTAGAGATGGTGGCTTGTCCTTTTTTTCCTTTTTGGTGGAGTAGTGGTGGCAGGGATTTTTGCTCTTTGGTTGGTTGTATTTTTAACCAGCAGCCATTCCAGTTGCTCAGTGCAACTTCCTGTGTGTATCAATGCTGATGTGGCTAAGTATGCTAAAATAGGAGCATAATCTGTTATTCCATCACATACTTACTCGCATGCGCAGTACCTGAATTACTTATTCTTTGTTTGTAACTAGTTTTTGTTTTTCAAACTTTAAGAAGCATTGCGACCCTAAAGAAATTAGTGCCTGACTTTGTGAGATGCTTTTGGATTTAGAAGACTCACGCCTCCTACGTAATGTGAAAATATTATGAAGATAGGGTCTACATGTAAATAAGAGCTATTTAATTCACCCTTGTGGAATACTTCAACGGAAAAGACTGAATGCAGGCAGACTTTATTTACAAAACAATTTTGCCCTTGATAAGGTGTAGACACTTGAAAAAGGACAGGAAGTAAGCAGACTTCATTATAGTAATATGAATTATATTTATATCGGTTTGGCTGGAAAACAAATGGCTGTGTGTGCATTTTGCTTTTGCTGTGCATTTCAATGATCGTTTGCTGCATTAGTATTGCAACTAAACTGCTACCAAGCAGCTTGTGTGTAGCCCTCAATCAGGAATCCTAAGTCTAGCTAATGGCACTATTAGAGAGTTCTAAACTTCACCTATTAAAAAGCATTACTGGATATAGAGGAATATTTTTGTTGTTAAAATATTCCAATGATGTGTAGGTCATTGAAGAATCAACCATCAATGTAGTGCAGGTCCATTTTGTTCCACATTCACCCCTATTCATTCTGAAGAGATTTGCATTTGAGTTAAGTTGATTAAGTATATCAATTAAAGCTTGAATACATGTCTCAGTTTCTCTGTATATAGCCATAAGCACTATAAATATGTCTTGTCTCTGAATTCATGAAGTTAGTCTGTGAAATATTCATTTGGTAAGAAAAATGTGAAGTTTTAAGCCCTATAATACCTTTTTGTTGTGGTCTCCATCTGTTTGTATTCTGACCTTTCACCACCACTACTCTCCAAGTGATTTCCCAGGCTAAGTTCTCCCCATTAGTTTTTAATAAATTAAAAAAAAAAAAAAATTGGAGCAGTTCTTTGTTCATGAAGTTTTGCAGCTTCACAGGGCTCTTTGTCTTCTATCCATTATTATGTAACAAACAAACCAACAAAACACAATGATCTTTTTCAACTTCTGGAAAGTCCTGTTTGGGGCATCTTAGAATGTAGTCCTTATATCTCCGAATCCAGTTACCTCTTTTGTAAGGTGCTTCATGCTGACAGGTTAATTTGTTAGGATTCTGTCTTTAAGGCTGCTTTGCCTACAGAAATCTTTCCTGAAGTTTTGTCTAAGAAATGTTCTTCTTTCCTGTATTTTATCTACTGTTTATTGTTTCTTTGTTTCATTGGGAGAGGATTGCATTTTGACGGAAAGCTGAAAGATTATTTGATGTAGCAGGGCAGTAGATAGAGTTAGCAAAGCCATTAGTTAATATTTCAGTTTGAAACTCCACAATAATAATATTTACAACTCATGGTTAGCTGAAAGATATAATGCTAACCTAAGATAACTTTAAAGACAATTTAAAAAAAATTATTACTGAATATGTGTAACTGTCAGATTAGCTTCATGAAAGTGTCTGAAAACTCTGAAGTAAGTTTAAAGCAGGAAAAAAAGAGAGAAATCTAAACTTACAGCATGACATTTTGATTATTATTAATTTGCTAGAACAGAGAAATAGCAAAATCAAAATATGTGAAAATGAGAATAAGACTTCAGCATAAATATTTTACAGCTTACATAAACAGTTGCTAGATAGGCAATCTGCTCATGTTTTATGCCTTGTAATGTATTTTTGTTAGGTTGTTTCTAATCAATAGAATGAAAATGACAATAGGAAAAATGACAGTGGGCTGTTTCTTCTGCTCTTAGAAGTCCATTGCTATCCCCAGAGTTGCATTACAAAATGTATCCCTTAGTTAAAGGGGTAATACTAAAGATCAGTTATTCACTATTAGAGTGGAATGATTACTTAGGCAACTGCATCAGCCCTGCAGGGGCAAAAGTACTGCTGCTGCTTGTTACAAATGCATTATAGTGTGGATTAAATTGATATAAAAAGTACTAGGAATATCACTGCACTTTGATGATAGATATGCTGTGTTGTATAACACTGAAGCACACAGCTAAGTATTCCCTCTGGATTTTTTTTAAAAAGTATTATGTTAAAGCAGTTGTTGTATTATTTGCAGTTGCTCACAAATGTGAGAAAATAAGATAATCTGTATACCATGTAAAGTCAAACACTTTCCCTGAGTGTTCTGTCCGTTATCCATGTGGCACTGGGGAGTCTGATCAACAGGTATTTGTGCCTCTTGTTCACAGTGACTTCAGTGTGAGTGTAGGGCATGCTTGGATTGCACACAGATCTTGGGTATTAAATTGGCAAGGTACCTAGCCAACCACTGAAGAGACTACTTCGTATGGGAGAGGAAGAGTAAAACAGCTTTATATTTCCTGCATTGAATTGTTTCTAGGTGTGGGATAGAAATCAATTTCAGGTGAATTTTCTCATGTTTGTTTTGTTTGTTTTTGAGTTTTGTGGGGTTTTGTTGTTTGGTTGGTTGGTTGGAGTTTTTTTCCCCGAAGTATTACTGAGGACAACACAGTGATGTAAATGTCAGTCCTGTTTTGTAGAATATTTAAGATTTTTGCAAACAAAAGAAAAATTATTTTTCTCTAGAGCTAAATGCAAGTTTAGAGATTACCACTTAGAGCTGATCAAGGAAAAGAAAGGCAGTTAGCTAAAATGCAACCATTCTAAAAGGGCAGCTTCCCTTCTGACATTACTAGCTTCAAATGATCTGCCCACTGAGAACAGCTTAGTTTGATGTAGCCAGTTTCATAAAAGCTGATTCAGGTTTTAAGTAAGTCTTCAAAACGTTAATATAAAATACTACTAATAAAAAAGGAACAAATCTTTTTTTTTTTTTTTTTTTTTTTTTTTTTCCACCAGTGCGCCTTTATTTTAGTTCTCATATCAAAAGCACCTACAATTCTTCTGGAAGTATTACTTAATGAATACAAAATCAGCTGATTTTGTGATGTCAAAGGTTGGGATTCCAGTAACTAGACATGTCCCTCAATCTGTCAAAACCTCAGCCTCAAACATTTTACTTTTCAGGGCATTAGACTTACGTACTTATTTATTGTAGATTTCCTGGATTAGCACTGAGGTTTGCACCTTGTCAAGCTCTGCTACACAGAACTTAAATTTGGCTAAGGACATAAAGGGGAATTAGAATGATTTCTTCAGGAACCAACTTGGTCTAGAGGGAGGTGGATCTGCCCATGGCAGATGAGTTTGAACTAGATGATCTTTAAGGTCCCCTCCAATCCAAATAATTTTGTGATTCTATTAAGTAAAACAAAAAATGTGTTTAGTACATATCACTACTCTTGTTTCTGGCCATTTCAATTTCAGGGAACATTATTGAACTCCCATGTGATATAACGATAACAGATATATTCATTTTTTCATTAGTTGGATTGTTATAGGTAAGATGAAAAAAAAATCTTTAAAATCTTTTCCACAAAACGACTCCTTGAATTACACTTATCTAATATTTGGACAGATTATTAAAAAAACTCAGGTAAACTGCCCAAATGACACTTTCATCCTATAGCTCAGTTGCATTTATCCTCTGTAACTTTAGGGACAAACACAGCTTTACTGTGCTGGAAAACATACTGGTCTATGTGGAAAAAGCAAAGTATATGCTAAGCATTCTAGCTGCTTATCTAAAGGGCAAACTGTCCACAGAAGATTCAGATCAAATACTGTCTTTTCTAATTGACATTTACCTTTATATTTTAGCAACCATATTATTTTCATATGATATGTTTTTATTTGACGTGCCCACAAGAAAATATCAGTTCTGCCCTGCAATTAAAATACGGGGTTTTGAGCCACCAACGTTCTGCTGGCCTAGAAGCACTTTTACAGACAGGAGACTGAACCAAAATGGGTGCATTCTGTTATCTGCTTGTTTATTTTGCAATGAATAGGTTTAATAAAAAAGAAAGTTTTTCTAATGGATATGATAAGACCCTAAAATTTGATATATCCAAAATGTTTGTAAATTATGATAACTCTATATCCAAGCAACCATAAGGCCTGCTGAAAACTTCAGAGTAGGAATTGTTTAGTTTACAAACAAGAATCTATGATGAGCATAGACTAGTTTAGTAATATAAAAATGCATAAAACAAGGTATTGTGATTAGTATTGTCCTGGAAGCTGGTGAAAGCATGAAAGGAGCAAATGACCTGGGGATTAGAAGAGGTAGGAAATGGAAAGTTTGTTTGAAAATATTTGAGGAGAAAATGGGATTTTATTTCCTTTAGCATCCAAATTATATTCACTATTAACAGCAACATTTGCTCCCCAGGAGAACTAGATATTATTAGATTGCTGACAGAGCAAACCAAACAATTGAATCTCCCTTTGTGTCCAATTTTTCTTCCCAAGCTAGTAAATTTCTAGTAATGCATTGCTTTTTTTTT
>VWZI01003271.1:1738149-1872389 GCA_013396835.1 Psilopogon haemacephalus | reverse complement strand
CGCACCCCGACTTTGAAATGACCCTGGCTAGGACTCAGACAGCTGGAAGTTAATAAATGAAGCTTTATATTTACAGCAATGCTCAATATACAAGCAGATATTTACAATGTATAACAGATATTTACAGATATATACAGTAAAAGGTAACACAGAAACACCACACCTCTCCCAGAGATCAAAATCCCTAAAAGGCGTAACCAACAACCCCTACCACCTTCCCCCCTTCCCCATTCTTATCTCACCATCTCTTTGTGCAGCAGAAAGGCGAGGGTAGATCGGGCAGGAGTTAGCAGTAGGAAAGAAGTTAGTAGAATTATTCAGAATCAGCTACAAAAGGCAGGGAAAAGGAGCCATGCAAGAGCAGCCACAGCCCCAGAGAGGTCTGAAGCAGTCTCTTTATCTATATTTAGGTTACAACTCTTAAAACATTTTTTTTCCTTTCTCAGTAAAGCTGTGAGTGAAGTACTATTATGTGTTTTCAGTTCTCAGCCTATAGCCTAATTTCTCATTCAAATCGTCCAGTTAGTTCAAACCAGTACAAATGAGTATGTGTGTGCAGCTTGATTTGTTTAATCTGTGGAATTAAAACTTCTTTTGTATCGTTTATTTTAGATGTTTGGTTGTTTGAGGGGTTTTTTTTAGGAAAACATATCTGGACGTAGGCATCTAGTTTTTATTTTGAACATTTTCTGGTTCCTGTCCAACTTTTCTCTTTATCTCTTGCATACCAGCTTCCAGGTATCTGTCTCCTGACGGTGAAGATGTGTAGAGGATTAGTGTTTTGATTGGCAGGTTGGCTAACATTACAGTTCTCTTCATATGGAGCTTTCCTTCTAGTTCTAAAAAACTATCATAGGCTGACCAGAAAAAAAATCTTGTATCCCTTGTTGCAAAACAGCACATGCAACCTTAAATTCAAAATGCAATCTGAACTGGGATTTCTTTAGATATTTCACATACCAATGCACATAGAATTACAGATGAAATAATTTTTTGTCTTCTTGCTCAATAGCTCAGAGGAAAGGGAAGGTGTGTAACTCACAAAGGGAACACCAGAAAGCTCATGATCATCAGTTGTATCTTACACTGATGAACTAATAGATGAGAGCCCTTCCATAAAAAGAAATAGGAGCATTGTTTTTCACAGTGCAATCCATTCTATATCATTCTGTCCATGTGTGGCTACAGAGACACCAAATATAGAGGAACAAGCCATTTATAGCTATGCTTACACGTATCTTCCTACATTACACCATTTAAACAAGATCCAATCATACAGATGATATGGTATATGCCTTTTTATGTAAAATAGAAATTCAATATTGTAAGCAGCCATCAAAAATAAAAATTATTGCATGATTTACTTTCTTCACAGTCAGCATTCTTCAATCTCGATAAAACTCAGCTGTCAGTCCTAACACATTCATGATTTTTTCCATATATGAGATGCCAGCCAAGGACTGACATTTCTTAGGTGAAATTACAAATAAATAAGCACTGTTACTTTAATATTCCCCAACAATGCAGACAAGAAGTGAGCATTCATGTAATATGTGAAACTACTTACAAAAAATACTTTGAAGGTAAAACTTTGTTGTGTTACAAACTGATAGGAACAGGGTGTACATTAGCCTGTATCTGGTGTGGCTGAGAAGGAGTTTCATGCATTTGTATCTGACTTACAGATTAATCATATGTGCCTTGTTTTTTTGTATAATGAACCAATTTAACTTACAGATAAAAATAAGAGTTGTAACAAAGGTCCTCAGACATACTGATAACAGCTGAAAGACTCCCAGTACCATAAGATGATGAGAACACTTCAGAATCTATGGCTTGTGTTCTATTACCTCAATAAGGAACAACATACACTGGTTGGTACAAAAAGCCTTTACTTTAAGACCACAAGTCTAAAATGATACTTTTTGCAATGCTACTGCATTTCTTACAGTACAGCTTCAACAGAGCTGTCCCTAACTTTCTCTTTATGTTGCACTACACCATGTTTTCTATTTTAGGCTTTAAAATTAGAAAATGTCATCTCTGCTGAGTGTTCTGTTAAAGGGAATTTTCATCACTCTTCTCCGTGAAGGAAATTTTTTTTTTTTTTTTTCAAATTATTCAGTTAAAGTATTTTCATTTTCTCCCTTTGTATGCATATTCTGTAAGCCCTGTATTAAATCAGAGGTACCACATTTAGTAAACTTCTTATCTACAAACATCTGAGTGATTTGAGTCATTAATTTGTTTTCTTGTTAGATTAGGTTTGACCTTATTAATTTCTGCCAGTCTCACTGTAGTCTCCTTGGTTTCCATAGTATCTGTTTGTTCTATGGTTTTATTGTTAGCTCTACAGTCTATGGCTCTCCTGCTCATACTTTTCCTCTTGGAAGATTTTTTAAGTTGAAAGAAATGGGAAAGTCAACAGAGCTTCTATTCTGACTTTAATGTAAACGTGTTAGTACACAACTATTCACTTTTAAGTTTCCTGGTAGGAAGACATGGTTCTACTATTTGGATGATGCTATTATGAGGCTTTTCCACCTGAATCTGACTGCTGAATACTTTCTAAGAGTTCAAAGAAGGCTGCATATTATTTGTAGACTTTACATTGTTCAAAGCCTGCTTAAATTTGTAAGAGCAATAACTGAAATCAACTGAGATCCAAAGTGGAAAGTGGTTCCTTCAACAGAGGATCCCTGAGGAGTTGCTTTTAGGAAAATTCCATTAACCTTATCTTTGCAATGTCTTTTCCAAATTGGTTTTTTTGCAGGTGGCAATTGCAGTCAAGCTCTTTGTGAATGTGAGGTACTAACATGGATTCGGTCATGAAAGCTCTTGCCTCTATCTTAGCTTGCACCTTGCATCATTGACTTCTGATTGTTGTTTCTATCAAGTTGCTGCTACTCACTCAGAATTCACAGTAAAGGTCTCCTTTAGAACCAGGGGAGTAACTCAAGAAACGAAGGCATTTCATTCTGCCTTTGCTGTTCTCAGACCTGTGTGTATGTAAGCCACTACCCTACTAAGTGGTTGTGAGATTTCTCAAGTGTGTTGCAGGAGGTTCCATTGTTCTTCATAATAACTTCATCAGCTATATCTTTTGGGACTAAATTGGGAAGCGTTACTGGTAGGAAACTGAAAACTAGCAAAATATTGCAGTAGTACCAAGTATTTCCTTGTCAATTTTGTTATGCAAAAATTGTCAAGTGATTTAAAGCTGGAGGGAACACTTGCTGAGATATTCCTATCAATAGCTACTCCTTAGATCACTCAATGTAGTGTTGCATGANTTTTTTTTTTTTTTTTTTTTTTTTTTTTTGTAAGTTGCATCAAATAATTGATCAGAAACTATAACTGGGATAATAGAACATCAGAAATTAAAATTAGTGAATAATTGCAAAAAATAATTGAAGTTAAAAATTCTGAAAACTGGGAAACGTTTCCTTTTAATTTCTAGAGTGATGGGCCTTGTGCCATTGATTAGGATTAACATTAGGAGATGAGATGAATGAAGAGAACAGAGGGAATTTTAGATGGTATTGAAATTATGGCATGACCTATCTTAAGAAAGCAAACAAAACTTTCTGATCTTGTATAAAGGTAAAATTTAAGATAAAGGAAAACTGTTATTTCCATTTCAAAGCCCACAAATTCCTAGAAATACTTTGATCATTTGCGAACGGCCAGTTAGTGAAACTTCAGGTCTCATAATTCTAGCAGACCTTTTAGTTTCTTCTGTAAGTACCATTTGTCTGCTTGCTGATATATTTACTGAGTCTATTGTTCATTCATCTGCTAAGACTACAGGCAAGTGACTAAACTCCTAGTTATCAGAAAGCAAAGAGGTTTTTTTAGTTTTCATTTGTTTTGCAGCAAGCTTGTCTCAGTTTCCAGTCAGTTTGGAAAATGCTGCAAACATCACAAAAAAAAAAATTAGGCTTTTTTTCCTCTTTTTTTTTGTTTTTTGGAAGCATGATTTCTTGGATTCTGTTACCAGAAATCTAATACTTCTGTTGAAAACAACAGAACTATCATTATTTGTATGAATGAGTACTAACTTAGGCTTACTGCTATAGTTCTGTGAAACACAAGAGACATCACATCAGTCTGCTCAGTATTGCCAAATTTTGTTTGGATTTGAACACTCTGAGGAAAACTCATACTGCAAATGTTTTCAGAATCACACGTATAAAGAAGCCCCAAAAGGCACACAGCAAGAACACAGATATTGAGTAAAGCCTGGTGCATTTTTATGTATGAGTTCATATATTCTCACAAACAATATTCCATAGACATGCTAGACATTGGATGGGAAACTGCCCTTATTGAGTTCAGCAGCAAAATTATAATTTAATCTTATAGAAGAAAACAGCAAAATGCAAATCCTAGCACAGCCTGTTTAATGACATGTTATCTTTGACAAAAAGATGAGTGCACAATTTGTTCTCAAAACTATTTCCGTTCCTGTTTACTCATTTGCTGTGTTTTTTTAATGTTTCAGGATTGTTGATTTTATTTGTACTGGAACATCATAAACCAACGTTAAATACTCTTCTCTGCTGTTACAGAAATTCAGTTGAAATTGAAGTAATCAGATGCAAACTACATATTTTTACCCTCTTTACTTGCACAGAGTAAGGAAAAATTGGAATATTGTTGCAAAATATTCTAGTCCTGATAAAATTACATTTTCAGAGAGAAAAATTCTCTTTAAAACATGAAGCAGCTCTGATCTCACAACTGCCTGTTTAACTACATCTAATTCCATGTAATTTGAATCTAGAATGCAATCCAGAGGGTGCACTATGTCTCAAAATTTCTGCATGACTAATCCTGTGCAGTTAACAAGGTTGGGCAGCTCTGTGTATAATTCATGGCTACTCAAAGGGAATATTGGATCTTCATCTTTCAGAATTCAGATTTAGGGTTTGTTGTGAGAAATGCAGCACATAATTAACTTCTAGGCTACTGTGGTTCCTTGAATAGAGCAGGATTCCTGTTGCTGAGGAGGAAGGCAACAACTTTAACTAAAGGTCTTGGTTACAGTTGCCTTTTGCCTCCAGGGGTGATTCAAGTTGTAAAAATGAAGTTGTCAGTGGACCTTATGATTAATAACACTTATCTACAAAAGAAAAAGCTTGTGTAGAGAAAATCTGAAACAAATAGGATGTGTTGGGATACATATTAAATGGGATAATGTCTCATTCCTGTAATTGAAATGCTTCTGGAGAATCTAATTAACCTTTCAAACACTGATTCCTGAGTATTTCTGGCATCAAGCTCTATTTCTTGAGGAAAACATCAGATGCCAGCACCAAAATGTTTTGTTCCCTATTTCATCTATCTCTCTGGGAAAACTTTTTAAGGTCAAAATTTCCTCACATCTATTTTGTTATTCTCAGTGTCCATCTGTAAAATACAAGTCAATTAAGTGTTATTAATTAAATAATATGCTATGCTTGCTCTTGTGGCATGCTCAGCAGATTTCATCACCAGACCTTGCCTTTGCCAAAGAGTCCTGAGGGAGTTCAGTCATTTAAATGAGGTTGTTTTGCTCTGAGTTTTTTCCTTTATCTGCAAGTTAGCCTGTTGTTTTCTATTCCTTGGAGAATCAGTAAACTATTCAAGAAATTCCCTCTGAGCTCATATGTTCTTTAGGAGCATGGTTCTGTGGACCTGTTAATTAATCCATGCTCACCATCTTCTCCACATAATTACTGGGGTTTTCACCTTTGTGAGGTAAGTGCCAGGGCCACGGCTGCTCCACAGTGCTTCCCACTCTCAGTTCTGAGGGTAGGCCACCACAGCACCCAAGTCAGCCCCCACTAAGCACCCTAAGTCTGTCATCCCATGCACCCGAAGTCGTCATCATCAAGTCTTCAAAGAATGGCTTAGGTTGGGAGAAGCCTCAGAGATCATCTACTCCAACATCCCTGCTGCAGGCAGGGCTGCCTCTCAAATAGACTCAGCTGCTTAGGGCCTCATTCAGCCTTGCCTTGAACACCATCAGGTAAGAGGGATCCACAGCCTCCCAGGGCAGCTTGTTGCAGCATCTCACCACTCTTGTACTGAAGAACTTCTTCCTAAGATGCAGTCTAAACCTACTCTCCCTCAGCTTCAAACCATTTCATCTTGTCTTATTGCAAGACACCTTTATACAAAAAATCCCTCTTCAGCCTTCCTGTAGGATCCCCTCAGTCTCCTGTGTTTTCACTCAAACGTGAATAGTTTTCAGCTCCAAACAGCAGGCCTCAGCAGAAAATTGTGTGAGAATTGTATTTCAATTTAAAAAAAACAAACAAAAACTCCCTAGATTTAAGGTCACAAATACCTGAAAATATAATGGGAGTTTCATGTGCCACAAGGACTTCTGTCTGTTCTAGAGAGAGAGCAGAAAATAAGTTTCAGCTCGTTAGAGATGTTCAGAGGTATAATTTCTTAATACTACTATTTTGTAAGATATTCTGCAGTAAAAAATTCTTGGCTATGACTAAAAGTAGTGAGGCGAAAATGAAATGGAAGGAAATTAATAGTCCTTCCAGTGGCTTCCATCTCAGTTACCTGCTGTCACTCAGTGGATAATGTGCTTTAAGAAGAAAAGCACGTCCTCAAGCTCTCTTGGTATTTAAGTGGTTAAATTGTCCCTTTTGGATCTTGCAGAACAATATCAGTCATCTTATGTTAAAGGAAAAAAATGTCTAATCTTTGACAGAAATGAATTACTTCATATGGGACAGCTACATTTTGTCTGATACTTGTTGTCAGCTTTCACTGGGAGATGAGGGACTAAGAAATAGATTTCATCAAGTTCTGAGATGGGAGGAAATGAAATCTTAGCAAAGAAAACAAGTTATGCCTCTGAAATGGATTGTACAAGCAAGATGATCTATCAGGTGAAAACTCAATGTTAGAAGCATTTGCCAAAACATGACTTAGACGGTGCTTGGGAGACAGAAAAAGGTAGAGGGCCCTAATATTCACAGTTTATCAAATGCTCATTTAATACATCTAGGTTTGCTGCTTGTTGGGTTATTCTGCAAGGTGGTTTTTTGTTTTGGGGTTTTTTGGGGTATTTTCTGGTTTTACACTTTTATGAAACTCCGTTGAGTTCCTTATTCACTTGTCTCATCTATCTGCAGCATAGTAGTTATGCTGTAAAATAGCAAGCTTTGCATGTAGATTCCCTGCTTTCAGAAGACCTTATTCTTGTGTCACCAAGGCAGGCAATATTCCAATCTGTTTGCAGGTTAGCTGATAATGTGGGCATTATACTGAGGTGTGGCTTTTTCTCCTATTCATTTTAGACTGCGTGGAAAGATTGGAAAATGAACAAGTCTCTGCTGTTTTGGTCTGAAGAGTATTCCAGTTTGTCAGTTTACAAAAGCTTTCTCATTGCCTTCAGTGTGCCTTTTCTTCTAATATTACCTCTAGTAGTACTTCCACAACTGAGGTCCTCTTTTCTGAAGTATGATGTGCAAAGTATTTTCCAAAAGGGAGAAAGAAAACCTGCAGAAGTTGGTGTTTTTAAATTTGTCAAAATGTGGTGCTGCACCCAGTAAACAAAAAATACTCTTATAAATATAGGTGTCCCCCCAATCACAGCATGGGCAATAAGCTTGAAATTGAGTGGCACTGTTGTTGTGGGGATTGTTTGATTGGTTTTCTATACAGTGTAAATTTTTAGACTTAGACTTGAAAAAAAGAGGAACCTGGTAAGTGGACTAGACTGTAGATGTGTTGAGTGAGATCTATAGTTCAGTTCTGATTTTCCTTCTGGAGTTCTGAAGATAAAGACAAAATTATTACTAATACACATCTTGGCTGCTTTTAAGATATTGCTTTACTAAAAGTGTGCTTAGGTTCCCATTAGTTATTTACTGGTCAGATGCTGTTGCACTTGCAGAAAATGCACATACTCAGGAAATTAATTTTTTTCCCCCCTCCTAAAACCAGGATCAGGTTCTTTGTGTGACCTTGGTGTTTCCAGTCATCTGGTCACAGAGGGATAAAGCTTGGATAACATAAGCTGCTGTCCTGTTTTACTGACTGCTCTCTCTCTCCTGAAGAGAACTGATACTTCTGGCTGAAATGTCAGAGTGAAAGTAGCTGGTAAAAATCACCATTTTTAGTCTTTTACTTGTAAACAATATTTCTGTTTTTATTGCTCATGAAGACAGAAGCAACTTTGACTTATCTAGAGGCTCAGTAAAGGAAATAAGACTCCTTGCACTGTGACATCCAGGTGCTGAAATTAAAAACCACACCAGTTACAGCATATTTTGTATTTCTTAATAAACTAAAAAACAATTAACATTTTTGTACAGTCCAGGATACCTGAAACAAACAGCAGCTGGGGAATGCATTATGAAATCTGTGTTTCCTGCTTGTGTTTGAGGGGTCGAGTGAGTATCTAGGGAATTCTAGCACATGAGATTGATTATCAATATCTGTCAGAAACTGGGACTGCTTTAACTTAAGTTTGTATGGCCAGCCACATGTTTCAGGCTATCATGTGAGGGGTGGGGTCCTGTTCTTCATCATTTGGGGGGATTTGGTTGGATGCAACTGAAATAGGCAATCAGGCTTAGTGGATGTGTTGCCTTGTGCAGCTTTTGAAGCAGCTAAGCAGAATGTAGCCCATATTAGCTTTTTGTTCAATGCAAGAGACTGGGTGTTGTCCAGTGGACATTGGATTGGTATAGGATCATTTTGAATTTTCTGTGCAGTATCACTGTCTTGACTGAACATGGATTGTTTCTGGCACTCAGGAGAGGGTGCAATTCTCAC
Organism: Psilopogon haemacephalus; assembly: GCA_013396835.1. Classification (NCBI taxonomy): domain Eukaryota; kingdom Metazoa; phylum Chordata; class Aves; order Piciformes; family Megalaimidae; genus Psilopogon; species Psilopogon haemacephalus. The sequence continues at coordinate 1,863,599 of VWZI01003271.1, read as the reverse complement.
ATCAAAAAGAAGGCCATTGCAAAGGAAGAGTGCCAAGGACTGATTTTATTTTCAGAAGTTCTGGTTATATCTTGGATCTTCCTGTGCATTTCTTGTAGATTTTAATGTTTGATTTTGGTAATGCCAGATTTGTTTCATGCACATTAGAACTTAGGTTTTTTTTATCAGGGGTGGCACCATTATTCTGGTGGGATACTATTAGAATGATTTAATAATTTCAAGCAACAGTTTCAGATACTGAAAATTATTTATTGTGTGTACATATGTTAGTATCCCTGTGACCTGTTGCTTGAGGCTACAATGTTTAAAGTTGTGACTTGCTATACATACAACATGAACAAACACAACCCCTTAAAAGGGTAGCAAAATTCAATATTCTGTACAGCATTCCTAGTTCGAAGGCTGCAAGTGTGTAAGTGTGTAGTAGTGAAGTAAAACATAAAAATTTGAAAACACAGACTTTCAAAACTGAATGGAAAACATGCTGTGGAGGGGAAAAAAAAAAAAAAAAGGGGGGGGGTGGAATTTCCGAGGTGTCGTCAGTTTTAGCTGAAAACAACGTGTGGCTCCTAAAATGTTGATCAGAATCAGTCATGTACTGTGCATGAATCTAACTGAACTATATTGTAAGCCAGCTTTGTGTTCCACCTGAAAACACTGATCTTTGTAAGAGGTTGTCTGAGTCTAGCCTGTGGAAAAAGCAATTGTCATTTGTCACAGTTGCCTATGTCTTACCATTAGGGCAGAAAGTGTCACTGTACCCAAAAGTAAATAACTATAAACAGAGAGGCTTGGATTGGACCCTGACCTATGATTCCTGTAATTAGTTGAGATTGGTTTGCTTTAATTCCTGATTCTGTGCATTGTTTCTTAGGTGTTTTTGGACTTGGCTGTTTTTTAGTATTTCTATGATAAACATTCTCTTGTGCTATGTAGTTAGTCAACATTCACCTTCTGACATTATATTAGTGTTTGATTATTTGGTCTAAACTGTGTTTTCCTACTTCCAACAACTGTCAGACAAGCCTCATAATATGAAGGACTGGTTAAAGGGTGTGCTTGAATCATCACATCTTTGGCCTCCTGCTGGTACCCTGTCATTGACTGGCAATTATACCTGTGCAGCTGCTACACTATCCCCTGGGCATAAAATCTGAATGAACTATGGCTTTTCATTCTCTTTATAAATGTAGCAGGTACTCCTACCATTGAAGATTTCATAAGTGGCAGGGTCAATAAAAAATGCCAAAGGGCTAAGATTGTGGAGTGATCAGCAAAGAATGTGAGTTGGCAGTTTTAATTCTGCTTCCCTGAGCTATATGTACCCTGAGCACTGAATTCAAGACCATGTGATAGGAAACTTTGCTGTTCCTGCAGAAACTGGGATACCTGAGAAACTGCAAAAATATTCCCTAGTGCTTTGAAAAATGTTGGTTCAGATGGAGTGGAGCAAAAACATTTTCTTTTCAAAGTTTCTGTATAACACAGCCTTAATACATTTAAGCAACAGCAGATGACATCTGCATAATCAGATAGAGGATTATCTATCTTAAATTTCCAAATGTTTAGGAAGAGCGGGCCCAAAAGCATTAAACTGGTTTCAGCCAACTAGCTCAGACTGGCAGGCAGATGAGATGAAAGCAAGAAAACAAAGAGAAGGGGATTATGACACTTGTCCAGTGAGACAAATGTCAAAGAAAATACTCAGAGCTGAACGAACTAGAGATTGTGAAACTAAAACATTGAGTATCTCCCATGTTTGAGGTAAATTTAAAAGTTTTCTACTTACATGAGATTCATGGAAGAGACCCCCTAGTTAATGTAGTCACACTGAGCAGCTCCTGTAACTCAATCTAACACAGATACATTGTAGACTATCTGCATTACTTACGTATTATTTATACATGCTACTCATGCTAGAATTGTGAATGAGAATTTGAGTGGTTTTCTGCATGTCTGTGGAATATGGACCTGTTGCAGGCTAGTATATTTAAAAGCAGATTTATTATTTTAAGCCAGTCTGTGAAAGATTGGAAACCATAAAAGCCATTAGACTGATTATCATCCTGTAACACTGTCAAAAATTATCTTAATTGGTGAGCGTAAACTACCCTCTACTAACAGCTTTTCTCTTTAATTGAATTTGCCAAATTGGTGTCATTGAGATTCTGTAATGAACATTTCCACTCCTAGGGTGGTTTTTGCTCAAAGTGATGCTGGGAGTAGGGTAGTGTTTTATTGTGGTCACTACAGGAGGACTGAAGGTTTTCAAGTGATTAGCAGGAAAGCTGATAGCGATTGAGAAACTGGTATTGAGAAATTTGTCCTGCATGGTGTTATTTGTCCACTGTCCATGTCTTCTACTGTCTTAATGCTAAATACAGTTTCCTCAGCACTGTCTGCTTCTGTCTGCTAGTTGATGCTGCATATCCTTTAAACTTAGAGACAGTCTTTTAAAACATTATCAGACCAATTCAGCATTAGCATGAATATCTGTAATTTTAATTTTACTGAAATTAAATGTGGCCTATTTGTCTGTTTTGCAGACTGTCATTCTTTGGAGCTTCTGTATATTAGATTTGTGAGGATTTTCATCTTCTTTTTCTTTCAGTATTGTTAAGCTTTTTTTTCCCCCGTAAAGAAATGGCACACATAGGAACTTTCTGAAACAAACAAATTGTAACCTGGGAATGTTTCTGAAGAAGAAAAAAAAGCTTGTTGATTCTTGTTTCTATCAATAACACCATATGTATTTTATTAAAGCACAGTCTCTATCTTTGATGCATTCATCATGTAGGTGTTCACTCCTGAAGAGAAGGTGCAGATTTGCCTTCTCTTGGTTTTGCTGAGGTAAGCTGCTAATTGCTACAAGCCTTCCTTAGCTGTTAAAATGTTTTCCTGCAGTGAGTGCTCTGTAAGATGTAAAAAGTGTTGTTTTCATTGCCAATACCTGGCATTGGTATCAGAGATGCTATGAACATGCTTATAAATATAAAGTGAGGTTCTTGGATTCTTTTCATTGAATGAATGTGTATGTTTATTATCTATCAATAGCTTATCCGAAAGCCTTAAAGATAATTTTTCCTGTTATTAAATACTTCACATTGGAAAAATACACATTGCTGTAGCCAAGTCTATAGTCAATTTGGGATAAAACACATCTAAAACATTTGTCTTAATTGAAGGGCTGTGCAGCTGCTGCTTTAAAGTACTTATTTAGATATCCTAGATCTCTTTTTTTAGTTTAGCAATGGTTTGGGTTTTTTTAGACTTTAAAAATGTAGCTTTAATTATCTGAGCTAATGTAATACTAACTCTTAAATGTTGTTCTACAAACTAGATAACGAATAACTTCCAGGAAAACTTAAAACATTTGAGGCTATGAGTGAATTAAGTGAACCAATGGCCTGTGTGTCATCTGGCTAAAAACCACTGTGGGTGCATCATGCCGCTTTCTTTAAACACCTTCTAATTTTGGTATAATTAAATAATCAAACAACAGTGTTCATTATCATGATGAATAGAAGATAAATATTGTAAGTTCTATGAACTGTTCTACATGTATAATTTTGATACTGATTCAAGTTGAAATTACCAAGGAAGTTACACATAATGAGCTGTGTGCAAAGCACTAGAATTGTGTGGTGTATTTTTGCCCCCTTTCATGTGGTCTGGGTGGTTGTAGACACTGTAGAACTATCAGAAACAAAACTTCTAGAAAGTAGAAGTAAATTTTAAAGACAGTGTCATGCATGGAATATGAAAACATGCTTGTAATAATATAAACCAGTATTTACTATACGCATAGTATACAAGAAAAACTGCTTCAGAAATAACCTGGAGCCTGTGAATAGTTGCTCTTTATTTGGAGATTAGTCAACTTTTTGGGAAGCATCACATGTAATCTGTATTGTTTGCTGCTTGTTAAAATGTCACCTGGTAAACATTCTCTCACCACTGAATTCCAAAGCGTACTTGGCATTATACCTTGGCAGTGGAGTTCAGCTTTGCTACACTGGTATTATATAACTGGAAAGATTTTGTGCTTATCATATTAAGCTGTGCTACTGGAAGTTGCCATTGCCTGCACTTGAAACCTGTACAGCAGCTGCACCATTGTCTATCAAACAATACTGAAGGAACTGGAAAAGTCGAGCTCTTCGGTGCAGCTGCCTTGTAAAAAGTGCTCCAAGTCAATGGCTCTTTGTTACATTGTGCTCTCGCATACCAGAGCTGATGGAATAGATGTCAAACAGTTAAAGAACAGTGGGTACTACTGGTGGCAGATCCAAACAGTGCATGTTACTTGAATAGTGCTTTTTGCTGTAGTTTCCCTGTGTTTCAGTTACTTTTACATATGTTAGATATTTCTTTGTTCCCTTTGCTACTCATAAACCATTCTTATCAAGCTCAAGTCTGCACTTCTTTAACTGTCCCTTTCTGGTGATCTTCTTTCTAAGTGTTAGGATAGCATACCTAGCAAGAGGGAGAATACAAAGAACTTTCGTATGTAATTTTGAGTCTAATAATGTCCTTAGGAATATCTTTAAAGGAAGTTAATTTTAAGTACTGGTGATGTTTTTATTCATCACAGGAAAATTTTTAAAACCTTGAACCTATTTTCATATAGTTTAAGATGCCCTTTGATTTTGGTGTTTCTGATCAGATGACACAACAGCAAAACCAGAAGGGATATAGCTGTAGTTGGTATAAGCTTAAAAAAAAAAAAAAAAAAAAAAAAAAAAGGTTGGTAGTTGATTTTATCCTAATTAACACCATTATTAACATATTATAATTTGTGAGAGAGAGGTGTGCTCATAAACAGTTATCGAAATGATCTTTTTCAACAAAATGTCTTGCTGCAGAGGAACATCTTCAGAATTTTCATACTGTCGTATGTGTCCTAGGGACACTCACCTGACTGTATTTGCAGGACCAATTGTTTGCTATTGTTCCACTGACAGTGCAATGTCTTGTTTATCAAGATTCAACTCACAATGCATTTTAAATCAGTTTTACCACTTCTGGTTTTTAAGTATTTTAATGCTATTAAAGGCAAAGGGGGGGGACTACAGTTTTCAGACACTGATCCTTCCTTTCCCAGTCATGGTACACTACAGCTTTAAAGGTTAATGTAAAAGCCTGACATGTCATGATGGAATTTGTGAAATTTTAAAACTTTTTTCCTTACAGAGCACATGACAGCAACTTAAGCTTCAGATGTCTCTTTCAAATGTATTGGATATATATCTGATGACTTTCAAACAATTCAAAAATGATAACAAGAGTTTTCAATGAAATAGTGATAAGCAAGTGGGAGCAGAAAATTCTAAATGCATTTTAAAAATCTATGGAATCTTACTATATCTAGGATGCAATACATGCAAGGGGGGAAAAATGTATTTTCAAGAAGGATGACTACAGTTCATGAGTTATCTTAATGAACTCACCATTACAGTTATCCTCCCAAGGCTCAGTTGTTTCAAATCAAGCATCCATAAAACTCACTTTTGCTGCTTTCACCTTGGAATAGCAAATAGATTTTAAAAGCACAAACTGCTCATAGTTGTGCAAATACTTGTCACTCTGAAATAAAATACATCTAAAAATGAAAAATGTGGTAAAATTTGCAGGAGTTTTTTCATTAAATATAAAATCAGTAAATAAGTGAAGGTTTTTTAGTCTAATTTTAGCCTTATTAACCTGTGAGAAAGTAGTCTCTTTGTGGTTTGATTTGTTTAGGGTAGGTTTAAGATGTACAGAGACCAAATAAGAAACAAATGCATGGAGTCCACAATAGTTATTTAGTCTGAGAGATGCAATAGGAAACTTTGTACTGTCAAAACTGCAGATTGAGCATTTCTGTACTCACGTTAGTGAAAGGATTAGCCTCCAATTCTCTATTCTGTTAATGTTGTTCTGTTTCTCTTTTCTTCTTCTCTATTTTTCCTTCCTATGAGTTTTTTACTCTTTCTGATGAAAATGTTTCCTGAAGAACTAAACATTACGTTAGCTGCACTTTTCTGTTTGCCTTTAGAGTTTTTATTTTGCATTGCCTAGCTCACTTATCCTCTCATTCCATAATAGTTTTCTCAGTAAAAAGGAGCCAGGGTAACATACCTGTGGACTTTGGTAGGCAGACAGCAGCTAGTTGGTGGGATCTGGACAGACTGGAGAGATGGGCAAAGGGGAACAAGGATAGACACGAAGTCCTACACTTGGGAAGGAATAACACCACATACCAGTGAAGATTGGGGTGCACTAAGAAAAGTGTGTGGAGCAGGACAAGGGAGGTTCTCCCCACCTCCACTTTGCCGTGATGAGACCACATCTGGAGTACCATGTCCAGTTCCAGGTTCTGCAGCTCAAAAAATATTCAGAACTGCTTTAAAAAACGTAGCAGAAGGCTATAAGGATGATTAAAGGAATGAAACATCTCTGCCATGAGGAAAGACTGAGAGACCTGGGGCTATTTAGTCTAGAAAACAGAAGATTGAGAGGAGATCTTCTGAATGTTCAAAAATATCTGAAGGATGGGTGTCATAAAGGAGCGGTCAGGCTCTTTTCAGTGGTGCCCTGTAATATGACAAGGGACAATACACACAAACTGGAACACAGGAAGTTTCACCTCTACACAACGAGACACTTCTTCACTGTAAGCATGACAGAGCACTGCAACAGGCTGCCCAGAGAGGATGCAGTCTCCTTCTCTGGAGAGATGCCAAACCCACCTGGATGTATTCTTATGTGGCCTTAGGTAATCCTGCTTGGCAGGGGTGTTGGGCCAGTTATCTCCAGAGGTCCCTATCAACCCCTAACATTGTATCATCCCATGATTGATGATTTTGTTCTGAGTGGAAGGTTAACACAACATTGTGAAATGCTACTTCTGGTGTAGGATGATGGTAAACATCCAGACGTTGAAGCTTTGCCAAATGCATTTCCCTTAACTGGCTCCTTGAGGTTAATTTGAAAAGTTCTGATTAAATACTATGCATATAGGTCACAAAGTTGTTTTTTTTTTTTTCAAGTGCTTAGGTTTCATGCATAGAAGCACAGCTAAGTTTGAGTGGGAATGGTTTTATCTAGAAGTTTTCAGGTAAGCCAGCTGGAAAAAAAATTTAGCACCAGGACTTGTGATCCCTATAGCCATATGATGTTAGCACAGAAGTTGGATTTGATTCTATTCTATAGAAATATCTTTGTGGAAGACAGACAATCACTGCTGATTTTATTTTAGTCCCCATTTTTAATTGCTTGTTGTATTTTGAAGGTACTGAGGTGAATCATCTGTTCTGCAGATCTGACCCATTAATGTCAGGGATATCAATTTTCCTAAGATAAAAATTGGTTCCAGAATTGTATCTTCTACATCTTCAGCCTTCAGTGTATCTCTATTTTGGATTTGCATATAGATTGTGACACATGGAACAAGGTCATCAGAAAGAGAGATGAGGTTTCTCTTTTCAAGTTACCATTTAATCTGTAAACAGAAGGAGAAAGTCATCAGTTGAAACCTGTCTAGTTTAGTAGAGCTCACTTCACACTTAAAGAAGAAAAAACCAAAGCCAAACACACACCCCCACACCTGTTAGCTGTTTTCCCTGCGCAGGACATTATATCCAAATTCTGTAGTAAGTATTTTGCATAATTTTATGTTGATATGCACACAACACGGGGAATAAACAGGAGGAGTTAGAAATCTGTGTGCAGTCAATGGGTTATGTTCTTGTGACAACCATGGTGGGGCAGGTCACATGACTGGAATGTGGTCATGGATGGCTGTGTCCTTTTCAGGAAAGACAGGTTAACAAGGCAAGGGGTGGTGTTGCTCTTTTTGTGAGAGAGCAACTGGAATGTACTGACTTTTGTCCAGAGACAGATGAGGTGTGAGTTGAGGGTTTCTGGGTGCAAATTAGTCACACAGAATCATACAGAATGGTAAGGGTTGGAAGCAACCTCTGGAGACCATTGAGTCTAACCCGCTTGCCAAGGCAGGGCCATATGGGAACACATTCAGGTGGGTTTTCCATGTCTCAACAAATAGGGACTTCATCACCCCTCTGGGCAGCCCGTTTCAGTGCTGCATCACCCTTACATTAAAGAAGTTCTTCCTCAAGTTTAGATGGAACTTTGTACGTTGAAGTTTGTACCCATTGCCCCTTGACCTGTCAGTGGGTGCCACTGAAAAAAAGGCTAGTCTCATCTTCCTGACACCCACTTGAGTATTGATAAATATTTATGAAATTCTCCTTCAGCTTTCTCTTTTCCAGACTAAAACCGTATCATTCTCTCAGTCTTTCAAATATGATTTGAATCCTCTAATCAAATTTGCTGCTCTTTTTTGTCCCCTGCCTTGGCCTTTATAATTTCCAAATTCTGTTGTCTAAATGAGAGTCCCTGTGTAAACTCCCCAGCTGACCCTGGCACTGCTGAGCTTCCAGTAAGTGGAGCTGGGTGGGCAGACAGCTTAGTCAAAAGCACCGGGCAGGGTGGCAATGTCTGGAACATAGAACCCAATCTGCAACCCATTTGTGCACCTGTGTTGGCCTATCTGGTGCCAAGCCAGCCTGGCAGGTCACAAGCATGGAAAAAGGGGAACAGAAGCTTCCCAAGGATATGCAGGATGTGGTTTGGGTTGGAAGGCACCTTAAAGATCATCTAATTCCAACTCAGCTGTGCCAGGGACACCTTCCACTATATCAGATTGTTCAAGGCCTCATCCAACCTTGAATATTCGTAGTGAGGGGCCATCGAGAATCTCCCTGGGCAACCTGTTCCAGTGTCTCACACCCTCACTGGAAAGAATTTCTTTCTAATATCCAGTCTGAATCTCCCCTTCTCAGTCTCAAAGCCATTGCCCCACATCCTATCACTACAAGCCCTTGTAAAATGTCCCTTCCTGACTTTCTTGTAGGCCCCATTCAGGTACAGGAAGGCTGCTCAAAGGTATCCCCAGAGTCATCTTTTCTGTAGGCTGAACAGCCCCAGCTCTCTCAGCCAGTCCCCATAGGGGAGATGCTCCAGCCTCCTAGCTGTGGTTTCCTCTGGACCCGCTCCAGCAATTCCACATCCCTCATATGCTTGGGGGTACCAGAGCTGGACATAGTACTGCAGGTGAGTTCTCACCGGAGCAGAGAGGCAGAATCACATCACTCATTCTCCTGGTCACTTCTCTTGTTGCAGTCCAGGGCATTATTTACTTTCTGGACTGCCATCAAACATTGCTGGTTCATAGTGAGCTTTTCAACAAATGACACCCTTAAATTCTCCTCAAAATGACTCTTGAGCCACTCCTTATCCATTTAATCATTAATTCTGTTACAGTCTTCCATGGGAAAAGTAGCCTGGAAGGGTGCATAAAAAAAGCATGTTTGCCTGCCAGTGATATTTTGTGAGCACTGTAGTATGTGCCAAATGAAATCAACATCCCAATGCAATATACACTTGATTACAGTACTGTCTTTTTTCTTCTGTAAATAAGGCAATTATTTAGTGGGTTTACTATGCAACTACTAGATTAAGTAAGCTTAGTCATTCAACAGTCTCTGAAATTAAGTCTTTGTTTCAGAAATTAAATAGTTGCTTATAGCTTCTGAATTGTGAGGGTGGATGAATGGAATCAAATGCTTTGCCAGGCACTGTAGGATGATACTCAGAAATCTTTATTTAGGAATCATTTAAGTTTCAATGATTATAGTAAGTGTTAAAACACTGATAAGCATTCTGATACATAGTCATGCTACGTGAGGTGTGAGATTTGACAGAATCCATGTCATGAATAATTTCTGTAATATGACTGTATTAATTAAAGAGAAGTAGAAAGAAAACTTTGAATTGTTCAGCCTCATGGGCCCAAAATTTCTTGGGATAAATTGAGATGTCCTTTGGCATTCTTATGCTGATTATCATACTGCATAATGAGGTTTCTTTCTGAGTTTACCATTTGCAGCATGTTGAAACTATCTTTCACTGACACTGTATAACTTTGTGAGTTCGACGCAACTGCTTAATTTTCAGGAGTTCTCTTAATACCAAATTCCATCTCTTGAAAATTCATCTTCATGTATTTTGCTTCTCAAGACCAATTTTTTTCATCCTGGCTAGCCATCAAAGTGATTGGTTTTCTAGGAGTTAATTGGCAATAGAAAAATCATATTTTCATAGTGGCTGATTTAATAGTGTTGCCCTTGAAATACCATTTCAAATGCTTACCAAGTCCTAAACAGTGAACTGGAGTCTTTTGGGTTCTGTTTTTGGGGTTCCATTTTCCTGGTAGTGGGTACTGAGAGGAAGGAAGATTTTGTGTCATCTTATAGAAGTCGCATCTCTTCAGAAAGCTATTTCTAACTAGATTTGTCTGAGTCTCTTTTTAATCTGCATGCCTTCAGCTTCATAAATGTGGAGGTTTTGATAATTGCTTTGTTAGTCCTCTGACACTGAGTGGCAGTTCTTTTCAGTTCTTGTCAGCCAAATCTATTGGCATACGACAGTCCTCATACACAGTGAGGTGGGTTTTTTTCTGGCTGGTGACAGTAAGAGCTTCCTAGTTGACAGTGAGGGGCTAAGACATCTTTACAAGTGAGAAGAAAGCTGAGAGAAGATGGGGAGATTCTCTGTCAAAATAAAAGTATTCATTTAGTTCATTTTTCCTGCATAATGAAGTAAATGTGAGCTGCGATAGCTACATGTTAAAACATTTTATCCATGTGTTACTTATAGAAGATTTTATCACTTAGCTTACTGTCAAGGTTCTCGTGACCCTGTAAAGTGACATAGTCTTCCTTCCAGTAAGGTGATGGGTTGTTTGATGGAAAGAGAGTATATTTGCATGTAGAAAGTACTGCAGGGCCTCCTAAGAACCAATCTGTCCAATTCTTTTTTTCCAAAGAAGTAATTATTATTAGAATATATGTGTACTTAGGGGCTTTTTGTATGGGGTTGATTTTTTAATAAGTTAAAATAAAGATGTATTTGAGAGATGTCAATGTTTCACAGTATTTCAAGTAATTTGCTGCTTTCTTTTTATGCTTTGAACATGTTCCCAGTAGAAAAAAAAGAAGTGTTGATTAATCAAAATTTCTGAAATAAATTTAAGACATTCTGAGCAACTGGGTAGGCAGTAGGCAAAAGGATGCATATGGGTTATAATGTTAACTGGCAATAATAACTTGCTGTCTTAAGGGTAAGAGGGAGAACCAAAACGACCCAACTACAAAAATCCAACCAGACCTCTCGCTGAGCTTACTCAGTTGGCAGTTAATTGCCTATCATGAATAAGTGTTCAAAGAATCAAAAGATGAGTGGCTTATGTGATCAAAGGGATGTAGGTTATTACATGTGGCTGCAGTTGATTGCTGGGTATTTCTTCGGTTCTGGGATGTTCTATTGGACTTTTGTGAAAACGTGTCTATTGGTTTGCCTGTGTAAGTGGATTCCATTTCATCAATGTTTCATTTGTATTTGTACCTTCTGTTCATAGAATCATAGAATCAGAGTTGGAAGGCACCACAAGGATCAGCCAGTTCCAACCCCCCTGCCATGCCCAGGGACACCCTACCCTAGATCAGGCTGCCCACAGCCTCTGCCAGCCTGGCCTTAAACACCTCCAGGGATGTGGCCCCAACCACCTCCCTGGGCAACCCATTCCAGGCTCTCACCACTCTCATGATGAACTCACATCCAGACTGAATCTCCCCACCTCCTGCTTTGCTCCATTCCCCCTAGTCCTGTCCCTACCTGAGAGCCTAAAAAGTCCCTCCCCAGCTTTTCTGTAGGCCCCCTTCACATACTGGAAGGCCACCAGAAGGTCACCTCGGAGCCTCCTCTTCCTGCCAAAATGCGGGAAGACTGCAGCTTCAGTTAAGACTAAAGAATACTTCTCAAATAGTGTCTGTATGTGACAGTACACTTGGTAATGTGCCTTTCATCATGTAGTTTTGGTACAGGTTCCCTTTGGTACTCCGAACATATGGCAAAGATCATCCCTGTTCCAGCAATATCTAATGGAGTAGTGTTTACAGAGACAGGGACAAGTTACAAGGACACTTCACCCACAGTTGTTAGTGAACCACGTTATGTATCCTTTTACTTCTCATAAAGACACTTCACAAAAAGCCTGTGTGTTTTTGCCTGTGTAACACTGTGGTTTTTAAATATTGATCTATCCTTAATGAAAACTAAGTGAATCTATTTGTGTGCTTACAATAAGGCCTGACAACAAGGATTTGTTGCTGGCTGTGACTTGGGTGCTATAGTTGTTCACAGGCACCAAGTGTTTTGCATGGTGAATTTAAGACAGGCTTTTCTTTTGCATCATTTCCTAAACCCTGTTTTGGTTGAGTTAATGCTAAATTTCTCAAACCTAGTCCATTCTAAGCAGATCATGGGTGCTTTGAAAGTTGAAACTTAGGAGATACAATTCTGTGTCTAATTGTTCTTGATATTAGTGGAAATATTAACTGATAAATCATAGCAAAGCATGGCCTTGTATTTCAGACATGTAAGTCAGATTGCAGAGAACCTTACTTAGCTTATACTGATTCAAAGGCCAGGAAACATACATTTTAAAGACTGTCATATAAAATGTACAAACTTCCTTTTTTCTTTAAAAAAAAAATCTTTGTATGCTGTTAGCACACAAGTTTTAAAACCAAGTTAATATTTTGTTGCCCTTAACCATGTAGTTAGCTCTTCAGTTTGAATCGTTCTAAGAATTTTTTGTGATATAATCTTCTGTATCACTTCTGTCTGTTCCTAAGACATTCATTTGAACCACAAAATTTTTTAAGACTGAATAAAAACCTGTTAGAATGGTGAAATCTTTTCAGGTGATGTGCTTAGTTTTTTTTCTTTTAAAACCAGAAGTGAGTTAACTAGTGGGTTTTGAAAGGCCTGTTGTGCAGGCTGACTATCATTCATGTTCTAAAGCTTACTTGGATAGCATAGAATGATGTGGGTTTCTGACGAGTGTGATTTCGTCTTAGCCACTTGAAAGAAATTAGCTTATTCATTCTTCTCTCCTTTTGTTTTCATTAACCATGTAGCACTGACAGAAAGATTTGGAGCCTCAAAATGTCCAACACATTCTGCCTTTGACAGTGAGGTTTAATTTTAATTGCATTTTAAGAAAGAAGCGGCCCTAAAGCATCTTGCATTATGCATTATATCAATTATCTCGGTGGAAGAAACACACAAAATACATTTAATTATAGGTCATAACCCAGCAAATCATAAAAATCCCGTTCTGAAGTAAATTGTTGCCACTAATTAGCTTTCTCGTTTGCCAGTTCTAGAATAAATTCAAGTCATGTCTTGCTAATGTTGGTTATTTTCTGAAACGCAACTAATTTTTTTTTTAGAAGTTGAATCCAGAAGGCATAAAAATATGGTCATATCCAGTGTCTCTGTACTTTTCTAGTATTAAAGGATATTGAAAGCCAATTTCTATTTAAATAGCTTTACATACAGTATGCTGATGTTGATTTTATTTTACTTGAAGTTGAACTTGTGCTACTAAATTCCTTGCTGGATTTTAAGTGAGGTTAAACACAAGTTTGGGGTTGTCGTGTGTGTTTGGGGTTTTTTGTGTGTTGTTTTATTTTAATTATTATTAATTCTGTTAAGTATTTCCAGGAAGTTTGCATACTACGGTGGAAGTTCAGAGCTGGTAAAGCTTAGATATTTAATCAAGGGCTGAAATTAATCAGACAGTATTCATAATTGGATATGGAGCATTTGATTTATTAAATCACAAGGGTCCAAAGCACAAAATATTAAATCTGCACCTGAGATTTGGTAAACAGTACACAAAAAATCCTAACTGCTGTCCATGATGTTTTGCTCACTTTGTACAAACAGGGTTTTTCAATAGAACAACTTTTGGAAGTGCTGAACTGGCTTACAATATGGTCTGATTTTCCAACTGCTTCCCTAAGTGCAAAGAATTCCCGATGTAAAGCTAATATGACTGAATGCACATTCATACAGTGCACAGTCCTGGTTTTGCTGGGACAGAACTGCAGGTTAGCCATAGGCTGCAGGCCATTAGCAGTTCTGAGTTAGCCAGGACAGCTGACTTGAATTGGTTACAGGTGTATACCGTACTATGAAGTTGAGGCTCAGTAAGAATGAGAGGAAGCCTCCTGCTAGAGCTCTTCCTGGCCATGCTAATCTTTTTTCTTTTTTTTTTTTTTTTTTTGTGGGCTGCTTTCCTGGTGAGTGTGACTACTGTACCTTTGCTGGGCTGAGCATAACTGTTTATATCAAAATTGGCATCAGTATCAGTTTAGCTGTTTTCATTTCAATGTATGGGTCTCCTTTCCTCCATTCTCCTCTGCTGGGGAGAGGTTATCGGGTGATAGAGCAACTGCTGTAGTTTAGGCTCAGATAGGGGCTGAAAGTGAATGTATGCCTAGGGGATAATACTGGTTTCTGTTGAATTCATTCCTGTTAGAAAACAAAACAGAGGCATGGTTACTGGTCAAAAGCTTGAAATGGATGGTGTTGTTTTCTGATTCCTCTGAGGTTACTGAAGAGTGTCTCATAGTCAGTTGTGTACTTATGCTGCATGAAGGCCAGAACCTAGCATTCATGTTTCATCAAATAATTATGAATTTACTAATCATTTGACAATAATTTACCTGAATTGGTCTGGTAAAATTTAAAAACTATTTGGCTTTTCTTTTGGTTGGAGTTGGATATTCTCTTTCAGGATCTCCTATTCCAGACAGTCACTAGAATTTACACTAATTTATGAGATTACATAAGAGATTTTTGGTTGGTTGGTTGCGGTATTGGTTTTTGTTTGGGTGTTTTTTGTTTGTTTGTTTGTGGGGTTTGTTTTTTTTTTAAATTAGTGAAGAGAGGATTGCATAGAGGGACACTGTCTAATTAATAAAAGATATCATTATGTAATAAAAATAGATATTAATAGTAAAAACATTTTAAAAACAGGAAACTGGAAACTTACTTTGGAAGAAGAGAATGTGAGCAAATGCAATGGGTCTGAATTAGCAGTTATGTAGAAAGTTTTGTCAGATGAATTGAGTCATGGAGCACCCTTTTCAAGTTAATGTATATATTTTAATGTGTACTAGAGAATATCCTGTAGAACACACTTGATCTCTTTTATTTTCCAAGGCCTGTTTGAACTCTAAGCTCTTTGAATCAGGTGGCAACTTGTATATCAGAAATGAAGTAACTACCTAAATCAGTACATAATAAAATCAAGTCCAGTGTAGCCTGAGGTACAATGATAATGTATTATCAGGTGCAGTTCACAGATAGGAGAATATATCTATAGCCTAATAAAACATGTACTCATAACTAATCCTTTCCAATCTCTGAGTGGCAGTAAATACTTCACATCAGTTTCTCTTGATGCACTTTTTAGGTTTCATTGGTGTTGCTGCAAATTTACATGAATTTATTTAAGATTATTTCCATTTTGAACCCACTCTGAAAGTTCAGTAAAATCAATGGAAGCCATCTCTCTGTAGTTAGATGGTGTCATGAGAAGTATAAAATCCATCAGAATTCAAGTGCAAGAGGCAAAAAAAAAAAAAAAATCTGTAATAGTACCTACTGCAAAAGTGCTGTAACAGAAATTAAATGAAACTGTAGATTTGCTCCTGCAGTTCAGATTTGCTCCTTTACAGTATTGATAGTCTGTGCAGTACATAAGGCCACACTTAATGATGGTTTGGAATATTTTAAGGTAGTGTTTTAAAAATCACTCCAAGTGGCCCAAGGACACATTGAAGCTGAAAGAAGTTTTATACAAGATGTAAAGTAGCCCAGCTTGCTGGTGCCGAGTGCTTTTGTAAAATGACTGGTAGTGCTGTACGCTGGGTCTCAAAGTAATCCAGGTTTTGGTCTTGAAATTTACCTTAGTGTTTATCCTAACAGATAACCTTTAGGGTTACCAGTCACTATGCATTTACTAATCTGAACTGTCCTGAAAATCCACACTCTGCTTTTGTCCATGGATAAAATTGTTTGTAAAATGTGTGTTTCACTTTGGTCTGGGAGGTGGTGGCTGCTTTTGGGTTTTGATCATGTGGCCTTTAAGATTAGACCTGAGCATATGTGATATTTTGTACAGTTTTCTGTAAGTGCCATGATTCCTTGTTCTCAGGTAAGGTACAGGTAAGGTCCAATCCTCATTGCATGAGAGAAAGCATAGCAAAAGAAAGTTTTCCACCCTTCTGTCTTCAAAAGAGACATCTAGAATACATAAGGTAAAGTCTTCTGTCTGCTATTGCTTTGCAAAGAACAAAGTCTTTTTAATATATGGTGATGAAAGCATGGAAGGGTTGTCTGTTGAGTGCTAAATGGAAGTCTTTTATAGATAATTCAACTTTGCATGGAATCAGCAACAAAAAAGCATGCCAATGACTTGTGGTGTTGGTACAGTAAGGTATGTTCTTGGACAAGAACACAGAGTGATATTTTGTCAGAAATTCATGAATCTGGATGGGTACTGCCTCCCTAAATAGACACCAAGCTTAATAGACGCCAGCTTTTCCTGTAAGATGGAGTTATTGCTGGCAGTAGGTGATAAAGCAGAGGACCTGATATCTCTAGCCAGATCTAGAAGATTAATTTTTGTATCTGGAAAGTTTCTCTTGTGATCTTCCTTCTTGTGGCAAACAGCCCTTTACACTGAATACTACCTGCTAGTAAAATAGTTTCATATTCCCAGGTGTCTGAAGAAAAGCAATAATCCCCAAAATAGCTAGAGCTGTTTGGTGGAGCCTCATAGGCAAATATCAGTGTAATGTATGGATTGTTTTATGCAGAAGTGAAACAGATAAATGAAAACTCCTAAAAAGACTGTCATGTGGTGGTTTCTTTCTTCTCATTCTTCCTCTGATGTGAATAAGAGAACTAAGGGTTAGTTTAGGGTAGGACTAAAGTAACTTCATATAACAAAGGGTGGGCTGGAACCTGAGTCTAATAAGGCAGCATACTCTAGGAAATTGCTTACTAAAACTGTTATAGGAAAAGGAGGAGAAAAGCACAGTTTTAGTCTACATAAATAGTGATAACGGTAGAAGTAACATAATGCCACACCCTTGGAAAACTCAACATCTAAGACAATACATGAGCTGCTTTGTTTTGCAGGTTTATGCATTCAAAGCACCTGAGAAGCTGGTTTAGATACTGGCAGGATTCAGAAATTGATGTCTAAGGGAATTTACAATAATGATAGAAAATTTGTTAGGGATGAGTAGATAAGTATTTCAGAGTACTGTGAAACTAAGAATTTTCTGACCTAGTGTAGATGTCTGTAGTGGGTTTGCAGTGACCTGCCCCCCCACCTTTTGAAACCCCGGCTAAAACTCAGAAAAACACACTGGAAGTTAATAAATGAAGCTTATATTTACAGCAATGCAAATATACAAGCAAATATTTACAAGATATAACAGATATTTACAGAAATATACAGTAAAAAAAAAAAATACAGACACCACACCCCTCCTGGAGACCAAAATCCCCAAGAGAGGGAAACCAAACCCCCTGTACCACCTCTCCCTCCTCCCCCCAGCTTTATCTCACCACTTGATGATGCTGCAGATAAGCTGAAGATCGGTCAGAAAGATTAGTGGCAGGAAGGAATGAATGGTTTTAGTAATTTTACTCTGAATTAGTTCAAAGGCAGAGAGACAAAGGAAAGAAGCTGGTGAAGCCCAGCGCCGACCCAGAGCCGACTGAACTGCGCAAGCACACTGGCTTATCTGGATGTTTTGGGAACATTCTAAAACAACCTTCTTTCTTCTCTCTCATTCAAAACTGGGTGAAGGGACATAGCGTTTAATTTCTCACTCTCAGGCAGCAGTCTAATTTTTCACACAAATTCTCCAATTAGCTCAAACCAACACAATGTCCTTCAGAGAAGACAAATGCTAGCTTTAGAAGAGTGGTGAAGTATGATTGTAAGGAAAAGAATAGAAGCATAAATATTTTACAAAAGTACTTAAATGAATACAGACATTGTGATAACCCAATGAGGTTCCAGCTCATATTCCAGGTTATGTTATGTATTGAAGATTTTCCAAATGAGTTATTTATCATCACTGTTTATCCTCAAATTCGTATCCTGCGTGGGCTGCAGAACACCAGTAAATTAGTAGTGGTAGGTGGCTAGATGTTTCGGGGATTAAGGCACTTGGATATCTGTTTGTTAATCATGCAAGTAAATAAAGATGCCAGGATCTGTTGTTACCTAGATACCAGGGACTCTGACTCGGAAGATTTTTATCTTTTATTGCTACATAGATTTTTTTTTTCTGTCTAAAAATACCTACTTTGCACTTCTAATACTTTGTTGGATGTCTTTTTCTGTTAAGAAGTGAATAAAAGAATAACTTGTATCTGAAAGATGCTCAACATCCTTTAATTCCAGGGCTAAATGGATACAACATTGTTGTCATTCTATCCCAACATCATATATTAAGAATCTCCCCATATTGTGCTGTCTGCTACCATCCTGGCATTGAACTGTGGTTACTTCTTTTCATTTGTTTCCCCAGGGAAATGGGCACAGGTATTGAAAAAGAATGCTGCAGAAGATTTGTATGGCAGGAGAGACCTTGTGCAAGTGCCTCTGTCTTGAGGCAAACTAACTTTATGCTGAAGTTCTTGAAGAGCAGAGTATGTCTTACTTTAACCAGTAGAAGTGGTCTGATGATGATCAAAGTAAATGACAATTTTTAAAGTATTTTAAAAGTTTGTAGCAAGTGAAGAATAACTGATGAAAGATTGTTGTCCATGTCATGGAATGTGGTATCAGCAGATGTGGCATCTCCTTTAGACATGGTAATTTTATTAGTTGAATGAATTGGAAAAGACTGTGTTGTAACTTTAATGAGTCAGTATGAGGTTGAAATAACTTGCCAACACATTCATGCATTTCAGTTGTTTTTTACACTGCATTTTACATGAGGGGAAATTGCAAATAGTAAATGTCAAGGATTCACTGGGGGCATTACAATTTCAGAGGCATGAAGCTAATACATATTTGTCTCATTACTGTCATCAGATTAAAGTTAGTCCATGGATGGCAAGAGCTCATAACTCAGAGGAGACATAGTTACAAATGACCTCTGGGAGGTCACAGATATCACAACTTCCTAAATTCATATTACAAACGTGTCATTAATAAGCAATGAGGAAGATGTTGTTAATCGTCTTTTGAGAAGCTGCTTTTCACTGAAAAGGAGGTGAAAGGTTTTATATTTCCAAGTCTCAACTGATCACATCTTTGTTAGATTATAGTGTATGGGAGTAGGAAGGCAATGCAATCCCTCTGGATATTTACTTAAGTCAGCTGTGATCTTGCCTTATAAATACAACTAAACCACTCTGCTATGTAATTTGCCTGCTGATATTTTGCTTAAGTATCTCTAGAGCACTGAGGGGCAATGAGTATTGTATGGGGGGTTTTAAATGTGCTGCGCTTGCAGAGGTTTACATCCTTGTTTTCACTCCCATTGAGATCTCAAACACAGAACCCAATATAGTAATTTATAGAGGGGTACACATTGTATGTGCACGCCTACTGCGTTAGCTTAATCAGGTTAGCACTTAGTCCCGCATCTGAAATCAGCTGGATATAACTTTTAACTGAATTCACCCAGCCTTTCACATTGTTTTTTCAATCATGTTAAATATTTTGTGTGTTTAGGATAGTCATTTAACATGTAGACTAATATAACCAAGCTACATTTGCTTAGCCTGTTAATAGTGTGGAGTTTGGACTTGTTCTGATTATGCTGGAGTAATGTGCTACAGGTAATCATCTACAAAGAAGTTGTTCAGAAGTCACCATTTAGTATGTACATCTGCACATCCTAGCAGCTCACCTGCCTATTGAGTGGCGAGATCTATAGTTAATGTATTAAATTGTTTGTCTGACAACTGCACCTTCTCCATATTTCTAGGTGCAATTTTAAGTGTCATCTTTGATTCATAAAGTCACACGTGAATTGATTCATGAAGTCATAGATGTGTATCTGGTAGATGGCTTCTCTTTCTATTTGGAAGAAAGGTGTGACACTAGGGGACTGAGTCAATTTCAGTCACCTGGCATACAAAGGATTGCAAAATGTGGTTGAGCATTGTTTGATATTATGGTCTGTAATAAGCATGCATAAAAATCAATACTGTTCACTGTCAGAGTAACATGTATCAGCCAAGTGTTTTACCTGATTAAAGTTAATTTTTAATGCCTGACTGAAGTCAGTTCAAGGTATTACAGATGTTACTCAATGAGAAACTCTGAAGGACTGAAAAATGCTTTGTGCAGTTTTTCAGCAGAATATTTTCTCCTCTTTGATAATGTCTCCAATGTGAGGTGTTTGGTTTTAGTTCGGTGAAGCAGTTGTTAAAGCCCTGGAGAAATGTCACTGCATATACAGGGATTTGCTTTGGACCTAGTGCTGGAATACTTGAAATGGCATTGCTGTCTGCTTACAGCTTTCCAGAGAAATGCTGAAAAAAAGAAAAGGAAAAAAAAAACTGTGGAAAAAAGCTTCACAAAGAGTTGGCAAGGGCAAATTGAGTTAAGAAAAACTGGAGAAAACTAAGAATATGTTTTCTGAGTAGTAACTGGTTTCTGAGATTGCAGGATATCAAGTTATGCAAATAAATTAGTTTCTTTTAGGTAGAATATAAATTCAGGTTATTTTATCTACATTATTATTGTACTTCTTGAAAGTGAAAAGTTTGTGATGATTGGGGTAGGTTCCTAATAACTGGGAAAAGAGCAGAAGATGTGTCCCATTTCAGAAAAAAAGGAGAAGAATCTGGGGTCTATACATGCCACCCACAGAAGGAACCAAAAGCCAGCACAGCAAAGGCAAATCTGTGAAGCCTGGTAAATTTCACCTGTATTCTCTCCTAATGACAAATCAGCATGCTGACCTTGTAGGAAACTTAAAGTTTTCTTTTAAGAATGTGGAAACAGTGCAAGTTTCTTCATTGTTCTTAGACTTTGTAAATTGGAATCATACTGTGGAACTGGAGATATCTTGATTCGTCACCAAGTAGATCCCCTACAACTCTTAATTACTGCACTGAGATTGAACTAATGAAAATTATTTTGCTAGACTGTATCGAAGTGCTGCTATATTTTCCATAGTAAAGTATTCATTTGGAGAAAGGAAGAGATGTACATTCCTGTAGGTTTCATAAAATCTTCTAGCTCACCATAATCAGAAAGATAAATGGCCTAACACCTGATAAAAGAAGGCTGTCAAATGGAAAGTTGAATGTAATTCGTTCCCTAATTAGTTCTTCTTGTTTTGTAATATTGCTTCCTAATGAAAGCTTGAACAGAGGATCAGTCATCCCACTTTTCTTCAGGAAGGTAATGGAACAGAATAACTATAGGATGAGAAATACTGTAGTAGAGAAATAAGTTGTATGGACAGAAAATTAGTTTGCCATTTCCCCCTCTCCCCATTGTCTGTCTTCTGGGTATGTACCAAGACCAGGAGACACAGTGGCCAATTTCCTGATGAAGATGCACACTGAAAGTAGCATTCTTAGCTGATAATTTTGGTAATTAAAATGCAGTGTTCTCTCCACTATCAGTAATTTAGATCTTTTCTTTTTGGTTGGCACACAAATGTATCCCTGTGATACTTCTAGCAAATAGTTTTCCCCATCTACCAGACAATTTTCATCTATACACATGTAAGCCACACGCTGTACCACCTGTGCCAGTTTTGTATGTAACCTGAACATTGTTAATTAAGTACTTTTATTGCTGAGGAAAGGCAATATTGGACAATCCATATTTTGACTCATCTTACAAAAGCAGTCTCAGATTGATGAGTCACTATTCATTTCATTTGAAGCTTTGCATGTTTTTTGCTATGTTATCTGTCAGCTAAGAATAGCTCTCTTGCAGAAATGACAGAACAAATTTTACAAAGAAATAGAAAAATCTACTGCTGTGAACATGTCACTTCAGGCAAAACAGTTGCTTGTGCTGGCTGGAATGTTACTCTGATGTCTTTAAATAACTTCATTAGTCAGTAAGATATGGTTTAATTATTTAAGTGACAAAAAAATATGAGTTTTTGGTATTTACATCTACCCACTGTTTACTCTTTTCAGAGTATTTCTTTATATTAGAGCTGAAAACACTTGCAAAACCCCATCTGGCTGGCAAAATATCTTTTTGTTTACAAAAACAGAAGCTTTTAGCCACTGCAAGCTCTTGAATGTTTCCTGCTGGGATCCCAAGCTAACATTTTTTTGCCAGCAGGCACCACTTTCAGCTCCTGGGAACCTGCTGTCTCCAAAAGAGATTTTTTCCTCATGTCTTTCTTTTTTAATTGCAGTATTTGAGGTGACTGAGCCCTAGGAGAACAACCTCACTTTTTGTCTTTCTGCAAAGGAGTCTGGTATGCACTGTGCACCTTTTGCCTGGACTGGTCTCTTTCAGTCATTCCATATCAGCCCTCTCCTCCATCTGGGAAACACTTCTTCAGTGGATCGTCAGCTCAGTATTTGAAGAGAGTCTGTCATAGAGAGTGTCTGTCTAGACTGTCCACATAATATATCTGGGTAGCTGCTAGGCAGTCTGAGGTCTGATGGCAGAAGTTATGAGTAGTGGACAGAGCATCTCAGTGACCTTGTTTGAAGAAATTATGATCTTTGCCTGTTTCACTAGCCTGGTTGAGCTGCTACATAATGATGCTTAAACTTCCATGTTGAGCAAAAAGTTGAGATGGTCCAGAGTTTGGGAAATGGGAGGGGAAAGGCGAAATGCTGTGGTAAATTGACCATGAACAAAACAAATTCACTAGTTTCTCTTGGGTTTTTGATTATCCTAAAAGCTGTCAGAAAATTCAGTTGCATTTCTGCCACTCAAATTGTTCTGTTATTGGGATGCTTGCCAGGATTTCTAGTCTTTTTTTTTTTCTTTTTTTTTTTCTTGTAATAAAAGGTTAACTGAGGTAGAAATTGCATGACAATGTATGCCTCAGTTAAACTAAGTGCATAAAGAGAAAATGAGGAGAAGGTATTATTTCACATCTTCATTACTGTCTTTATCATACATCTCTTAATTTAGTCTTTATTGTGCAAGGAAGATAATAACAATGACAGTGTGGTTTTACATGTGATATTTTCTCAAGAAAAGCAATGAAAGCACCATTAATTAAATTCTTTAAGAAGATCAGAGAAAGACCTTGAAAATGTTTTTTGTAGGACTAATTTGACTTGGTTAGAATAACTTGGTAAAACTTGCAAGTTTTTTTTCCCCAGACCATCTTCTGCTTTCATTTAAACTTAAATTTATCTTTGTCTTCCATGGAGTGAGAAAAATACAGCATTATAAGGACATTTCTGCGAATTACAGGAATCCCACTAGCTCTGCAGCATTGCCATCTTCTACAAACTTCATTAAGAAGTAACAGACTTGCTCCTTGAAATTTCCTTTAAACACCAGGACAGTTTTTCCCCTGCAAATAAACTTGTCAGTGGTCTGCAATCTGAAGCTTATTTTAGGACAGTTGCATACATCTCTTTTCCAGAATGTGGCAGTTAGAGTAATTGGAAATTATTTCAGGAGTTTGAACTGCGATCAGTGTGTGAATACATTAGTGCTGGGCCAGTATATGTGGTTCTCATTATGTGGTCCATCCATTTGTTTTGCTTGCATGTGTGTACCCTCCTGCTTTTGTGACTCCTGGCATGTCAAAGGAGGACAGCAAGGTTTTGCTAGTCAGCTGCAGGATCAATTTATTTGAAGCAGTATTGTTGGTTTGTTGTTTTTTTTTTTTTTTTCTTTTTAGTTTAGGTTTTCTACAGTATGAGTATTCTATACTATGATAGTGATACTTGAAGTTTTTTGGGGTAGTATGCAAGTAGTCCAGCATTCTGCAAATTCCAGCAGTTACTGCAGGTAACTGCAGGTGTGTAGCTATTGCAGTTTCCAGGATTGCTTTTGACAGAAAGCATTATCCAGATCTGTTGATCAGGAAACCCAAGATTAATGAACTTCATTGTCTCTCCACAAAAAGATCTCAAAGTATTCTATGAATTAAATATCAAAGTACATTTATCATAGCATTGAGATTCATGTTTTCTAGAGTGAAAATTAGATTCATCTGTGTGCTGAGCAGCTTTTCACAGTGATGAGAAATGCATATTCTGCTCTCTTTAGTAATTATAAATTGGAGTGAAGGGTAGCAGGGCACTCCCTATCTAGGGCTTATCCTTGAACTCAGAGTAATTTTGCTTCCAGATTAGATGTAACCCACACTTTTCCAAGACTTCTTCCACCATGAAGATTTGTGAAATGGTCTTAATACTGTAAACTCATTTGGGTGGCACCTTTTTCTGAAGTCAACAGAACCTTCTTCCTTCCTTTAAAAAGTCACTTTGAAGTAGCATCTAGTTAATTTCTAACTTATGTTCTTAAAATGAAACTTTGGAAAGTGTTATTTAAAACCACCTTTTCTTGTCCTGTCACCACCCATTCAGTTTGAACCTATTATAACAGACCACTGGGTTGCAAACCAATTTAACTGAAGCTTATCTTATTTCTAGTACTCTTCCTTCCCAATGTTCTAGCTTCTGTTACAGAACACCTCTGTCCTTCCTAGAAGGAGGTTACTTCTGCAAAGGACAGCATCACTGTGAGTCTTGAAAGTCATAGAAAATACTTTCATCTAGTTTAATTGAAGACAGATTTAGCAAGAGTAGTAGGCTCAGAAGGATCACTGTATTTGTAAAGTTGTAGTAGTCTTTGCTGAGACTTCTTACTTGTCTTTAAACCTAACATTTTTAGAGTATAGCAGGTGATAAATCTCCATCAGCTATTCTCCCGGTGAAACAGGAACACGTTTGCATAATAATACTTTTTTCTAGACTCAGTGCTAGCATTAATAGTATCTAGTAGTGTCGTTGCCTTAAACATCCTGAAAGTAACAGGCTAAGTAGCACTAGTTAGACAATTTGTCTGTTCCCACCTATGCAGAATTATAGGTTACTTGAATAGCAATATTTCTGGAACAAGTAAGTTACTGATTGAAAAGCTATTATCTCAAATTTTAACTTAAGTATCACTTGGAGATGGGTGAACTAACAGTTCTCTGAACATTTTTTTTTTTTTCAAATGCATTAAGTAATGAAAATTTGGTTATTAAGAGCGTTAAGTAATGAGCATTTAGGCCCTATCTGAATTCTCAGTGATATGTTCAACCAGAGTGCAATTATTTGAAGACTGTGAAACTTTCCCATTAAAGAGGAGAATTTCCTTGCTGTTATATCCCTACAGCTAGATCATGTAAGAGCAAGGAGTAATCGGCATGCCTTCAGTGGTACATTTAGTGCAGTAACTAGTTAGTTCCTTATTTATAACAATGAACTAGTGGAATTCAGGTAATTACATAGAGATCTGACTATGCTGACCAGTCACATATTGCTGGTCCACTGTCTTTATGATTATAAAACAGAGCCTGGTCTCTTTAGATCATCCTTTGGATAGCTCCCATCATTTCATCTTTAGGCTGAAAAGCAGGAACTTCTGTAATTCCTGAAGATTTAAGAATCATTATCACATTCATAGTCTGTCACTGTGAGACAGGGGATCATTACAACTAAACTTTTCTTCCATACTGCATATTGAGAAGCTTGAATTAATTCCTTGTAGTTCTCTCTGTTTCTCTTTTCTGCAAAGATGTGGCAAGAAGAATCATGATTTCTTCTTCTGATTATCTGTGGTCATCCCTATAAGATTAAAAGGACATTGCATAATAAAGTAACTGCAATAGAGCAGTTTCCTTTTTTTTTTTTTTATCCTGCTTTGAATAAGCTGATACTTCAAAGCATACACCATCTGTCTCATTTCAGAGATACTTGCTTCAAAGCTAGCCACATTTAACAAAAAGGCAGGTAGTGAAGATCCTCCAACACCCTTTTCAGCTCTAACAGGGGAGGAAAAAGCCCAACAACAATCTCTGGTTGAGTAGTTAGATTCTTTAGAAGAATCACGAAGCGTGTGGTACAGTGATATTTTTTAATAATATATCAGAAAAGAGGATATGCAGTTTCATCTTCTTGTACGACAGATCATTTCTTTGATCAGTTCTCTAGGCAAATTCTTTGTCCAGAAACAAAGCATTATCAAGGAAAATGTTTCTTCCTAGAAACTACAGTAGGTGTTTAAATGGCTGTGTTTAACTTCAGACTTTCCTTCCCGATCCATGAGCTGCAGTTGATAGAACTGTGTGCGGTTTTATGCCTAGCTCAAAAGAAACGACTCTCATTATTTTAACTGCCATTTTCTCACTGATAGAAATCAGCCCTGATTCTCTGTGGGGCACATCACAATTGCAAGTATTTCAATGTAATGTTTGGCCCAAGAGACATGATTTCTGTCACTGGGTCTTGGTTAAGTCACTAACCCAGAGGATTGATGATTGATTGATTACCCACAAAGTAAATTGCATATGAGGCACACAGTATTTTCATGAAGATGCCAGAACATCTGACTGAGGCATCCTTAAATGCATCTTTCATTACTTATGACAAGCAGTGTAAATAGTGTACTGGTTTGTATGGTTTATCTACATCGTGCAGCACAAGGCTGAGATTACAGGTGTAGTTTTTCTTCTAGCACATTTGGCACAATATAGCACCTTGAATAGCAATGTTAAGTTTATTCTTATCTGGCTTTTCTTTTGTTTGTAGCAGAAAATGTGTTCCCTTATTTCATGATTATACCTTGATAGCGGCAAACACTCTTCTCATTAGAAAATGTGACTTTAGAAAAGTAGTGTTTTGTGTCTCTTGGCACTTTGTCATCAAATTTGCAATAAATTTAAAAAGGGCCTGCAATTTGAAGCCACTTACAAGATTAGGCTTGGATCTTGGTTTACTTTTTTTCCTGGACTTCCATATTTTTTTACCCCCCTGCAAATACAAAAATAATTGAAAAAAATAGTATGAATAAGTTGGATTAAGAGAGAGCACAAGAGATACTGATGTGAGGAAGAAACACAGAATCAGTTTCTAGAGGAAAGGACATGGTTGCTGTATTTGTGCATGCAAAACTACATAATGTAAATGTATCACTCAGGAAGTGAATTCATCATCTCTCTTAAATTGGATATTTTGACAACTATGTAAAAAAAGAATCCTGGAAGACAAATATTGTATCTATTGTTACATTGATGATCTGGACAAGGGGATTGAGTGCATCATCAGTAAGTTTGCAGATGACACCAATCTAGGAGCAGGTGTTGGAGAGTAGAAGGGCCCTGCAGAGGGACCTTGACAGGCTGGATGGATAGGCAGAGGCCAATGGGATGAGATTTATCAAGACTAAGTGCAGGGTTCTACACTTTGTCTACAACCACCCCAGGCAGTGCTACAGGCTAGGGGACAGAGTGGCTGGAGAGCAGCCAGGCAGAGAGGGCCCTGGGAATGCTGGTAGATAGTAACTGGTTGAGGTACTGGAATGTGTCCAGAGAAAGGCGACAAAGCTGGTGAGGGGCCTGGAGCACAGCCCTATGAGGAGAGGCTGAGGGAACTGGGGGTGTGCACCCTGGAGAAGAGGAGGCTCAGGGCAGACCTCATTGCTCTCTACAACTACTTGAAGGGAGGTTGTAGCCAGGTGGGATTAGTCTCTTCTCCCAGGCAACCAGCAACAGAACAAGGGGACAGTCTCAAATTGTGCCGGGGAGGTATAGGATGGATATTAGGAGGGAATTCTTCACAGAGAGTGTGACTTGCCATTGGAATGGGCTGCCCAGGGTGGTGGTGGAGTCGTCATCCCTGGAGGTGTTTTAAAAAAAGACTGGATGGGGCATTTAGTGCCATAATCTAGTTGATTGGACAGGGCTGGGTGATAGGTTGGACTGGATGAGCTTGGAAGTCTCTTCCAACCTGGCTGATTCTATGATTCTGTGTTAATGGCATTTCCAAATGCCTTTGCTATACAATTCAGCATTGTTTCATTGTCCATTGCATCTGAAACACCTTAGTAGGATGTTTTTGTTGTAGTTTAAGACAGGTCATAATTATCAGAGCATAAAGAAATATGCCTGATGGTATTCCAGTGGGTTTCTCACCACTCTTAAAAGTATTTTCTTATAATCCCTGTTTCTCCACTTTGTGCAGGACAGTCTTGCCTAGATAGTATCAAGAGGGTTACTGAAGTCAAGGTACAACATTTCCTACTTTATTCTTAGCTACCAGATTTAGATTGAAGGGAGTTACCCTGAGCTGCCAAACAATTGATTTGCCCCTGATAAATCTATGTTGGGGATTATTCATCTCGTGGTTATTTTGCAAGTGCTTAGAAATAGTCAATTTAATGTTTATATGGGGTGATTGTGAGTTTGGATGGGGTTTTTTGGTTGATTGGGTTATTAGTTGATTGGTTGGGTTTTTTAACAAGTTTGCCCAGGAAGAAAGGTTTGTAATTCTAATTGGTCTTTGCTTTCCCAGCCTTCTCAGATTCACCTGAATCACTTCAAAGACAGGAAATTATAACTGTATTAAATTTTTTTTTTTCAATAAAGTCTTTCATGGAAGATTCCTAAGAACATGTTAGCCATGTGATTTCTGACAGGAGTAATAACTGACAGAATGTCCTCTTCATGTCCAGCAGCATTAGTTTCCCGGTTGCATTTGCCGGTTTGGAAATGCTGGTGTGATAGGAGAGAAAGGTTCTGAATCCATTTAATTAAATACGTTCTCTGTAAGATGATAAGACTGTAGAATGCTGAGAACTTCTAGAAGGTCAGAGAGGAAGGTCCAACCTGCAAGTTTTTGCAGTCACTGTATCTTATTAATGGGAGTGTACCCATGCTGAGAAAAAAATGCTGTGTACAACTCTGATGTTCCAAGGCAGCGAATTGACTTGTCAATGAAGGGCTACAGGTTCTTAGGTTAGCTTAGCTCAAGCAGACTAAATACTCCTTGGCTTAGTTTCAGTGACAGTAGAGCAGATAAAAAGTCAATCTTCCCTAGTTTAGTGATGTGTTTATATACTTTTCTAGTTCAGAGGCCATTCCACTTTACAAAACCTACAATATTAAGAGCAAGCACCAGAAGAGACTTGAATGCAATAAATGACAGTGTTCTAAACAATACCTTGTATAGTTCATGTTCAGCAGTATCACACAGACAGTGGGAGGCATGTACTTGCATTGTTTCTGATGATCAGCTTGTTCTCAAACTGATGTGTGTGTGGAATAAGAGGTAACTACCAGACATGATTAGCAAATATGGGCAGATGGTGCTCAGTGCATGTTCTGAGATTTCAAAGGGTGCTTCATTTCAACAGAAGTATGGTTAAAAATTAATTCAGTCCCTCTCCATGCATCAGTCTATACTACGTAGTGAAGAATATTTGCCAATCTTGTTGTACTTCATTAATTTTCCAGAAAACAGAAAAATCGGAGAATTAAAAGCAGCAAACTCTATTTTAGTTATAGGTTGACATTCAAGAGAGCACTGAAAAATCAGTTGAATGGTATCTGGTACATTATTGAACTGACCTGATTCTCCTGTAATTTCAGAAGTAGTAAGGAGACAATAATCTCTACATCTCTTCTAATTTTTCTTTCCTGAGGTTAGCTGTATTCTTGCCACTCTTTATTTTCCATATCCCACTGAATCATTGAAGAGATGGAGTCATTTGTTCTGTCCCACTGCACATACAAGGCACTTCTCTGCAGGAGAACTGAAAAGTTGCCTACAATACATGCAAATTAGCTTGTAGGATTATCACTTGTAAAAGATTTCTTTTTGGAATAAGTATGCATAAAGGCCTATCTTCTTTTGAGTCTTGGTCTTCATCTGTCAGTGGAGCTGGGGCTAGAACTTCACATCCTAGGTTTAGAAGCCTCACTTTTTT
Organism: Psilopogon haemacephalus; assembly: GCA_013396835.1. Lineage (NCBI taxonomy): Eukaryota > Metazoa > Chordata > Aves > Piciformes > Megalaimidae > Psilopogon > Psilopogon haemacephalus. The sequence continues at coordinate 1,833,709 of VWZI01003271.1, read as the reverse complement.
ACTTGAGAGAGAAAAATACTATACCCTATGACTCTGTTAGGCATAGATTTAGGGAAGTCTAATTTCTTTTGAAGTTAGTTGTGGAAAAAAGGAAATTTTCATGCTGTGCTTGATTTAAAGGTGTCTTCCAACTTAATTGATTATGTTTCATGGTTATTTTAAGCAGTCTGGATGTTACATAAGAAATTGATATTTCTTCACACTGCAGGTGGTGTTGTGTACTTGATTTCTTCTTGTGCATTAAACTTCTGTGTTCTCTACCCTGTAGAGCAGATAACTTCAGGTTCTCTTGACAATGTGCTCAGATCTATGCATTAAATCACATTTAATGCTGAAGTAAGAACTGCACCAGAGAGACTGAAATTAATAGAAGGCCATAAAGAGACAAGATATGGCAAAACCCTGAAAACCGGTACGGTAGCTCTTAGTTGAAAAGTTGCAATTACCTTGTAAGATGAGAGTTGCTGATCTTATAGTGATGGAGATACTAAGAGAAATTGCACAAGTTTATCTTTCCACAGGTATCTATATCTGGGTGATAGGTTGGACTGGATGATCTTGGAGGTCTCTTCTAGCCTGGTTAATTCTATGATTCTTTCTATTTCATTTGGTCCTCCTTCTATTTCATCTACCTCCAGAAAAATGACACTCCCACCCATCTTGGTGTCTGCAAACTTACTGCTGTGTTGAGTTCATCAGTTAAGATGTTAAACAGAACTGGCCCCAATACTGAGCCCCGGGGAACACCACCTGTGACTGGCTGCCAGCTGGGTCTGGCCATCCAGCCAGATTTTGACCCAGCAAACTGTGTGCCTGTCCAAATTGTGGGCAGGCATTTTGCCCAAAAGGATGCTGTGGGAACAATATCAAAGGATTTAATGAACTCCAGACACGCAACACTCACAGCTTTTCCTTTGATCAATAAGGAAGACACTTTGTCATAGAAGGACATCAGATCCATCAAGGACAACCTACCTTTCATAAACCTATGCTGACTAGGCCTGATCTGAAAGTTCACTGAAACAGAAAGTTTCAGTAAATTCCAGACAAAACTGAACTCTTATTTCCAGTTATATAATGTAATGGCTTCAGTTCTGCACAGAAGACCTTTAGACATATTCATTGTTCTTGCTCTTTGTGTTAAGTGACTTCCGGTGCTTATTGAAAATCTGATACCTATGTTCTTTATTGATACACAGATATTTGCTGTATTACAGGAATCACTGCAAAGGTTTTATGAAATTTCCAGTTATTGAGGCTCCCAAATATATTCACAGCTAATTATTCTTACTGTTACCTGTTTAACAACTCAAAGGGATGGAGCATTTCATGCAGTGGTTTCCCTGCATCTCTATTCTTTTCCAGGTAATGATGCTAATAGCAGATGTATTTGCCAGTTCTGTTCTGTTACACTATTTTTCTGGTATTTTGTTCCGTGAAGCATATTTATATGCTGAACCTACAAATGCTGACCTCAAACTGAGCCCATTTCAGCTTCTAGATGTTAAGAAACATTGTTTTGTTTATTATTACTGCCATTAGGGATACATTTTAAGCATGAAAACAAAACCTGCTTTTCAGAACTATTTTATAAAAAAATTTGCAAACAATTTAGCTGTACGCTTGAGTACACTTGATTGGGTTTTGTCTTTTGAAGTATTTAATTATTTATTTATTTCAACGTAAATGGCTGTCCTACAATAGAGGTATAAAAGGAAAAGCCAAAAGCCATAAATTTCCTCTCAGATTCAGTGCAATGCCTGTGAACTACTTCAGAATGCTCCCTGCAAAATCTTAGTGTGACAAGGTGTCAGTTTTGACAGATCAGTGGTGAGGATTGTACAGACTTGAATTAATAAAGGTCAGAATCGTCAACAGGAAGAGATGCCTGGTGGCATGTCAGAAAGCACTCATACATACTATTTGTAATGAAACTGATGATACAGCCTGGTGTTATGGGAAAGTCTAGGTCTTTGGGATTTTTTTTAACATATCTTGTATTTTTGTATATATTTCCAAAATGAGCTCTAATAGTTAAGGCAAGAAAAAGCAAGACAAATATTTTGACACTTGAAAGATCTGGGGTTTTTCCTGACTTAAAAGGCACTTCCCCCTCCATTTTCCCATGAAAATAAAGCATACTTGTCTGGTGGCTGAACATTGATGTGGAAACAGGAACTGGCAACGTGGAATGACTACAGAGAAGTTGTCCAAATAGCCAGGGATCAGGTACAGAAAGCAAAAGAGTACAGGATAGGGAGATAAAGGTGGTGTTCTATGATGTAGCTACAGCATCAGTGGATAAGGGAAGAGCAACTGATGTTATCTACCTGAACTTATGTTAACCATTTGATACTGTCCTGTATGACATCTTTGTCAGCAAATTGGAAAAGTATGGACTTGAGGGGTGGTCTCTATCTGGGCTTGGAACTGGCTGGGTGAACACACTCAGAAACTAACAGTCAGCGGTTCAATGTCCAAATGGAGACCAGTGATGAGTGGCATCTCTCAAGGGTCAGTACTGGGGTCAGCGTTGTTTAACGTCTTTGTCAGTGACATGAACACTGGCATTGAGGCAACCTAAGCAGGTTTGGACATGAAGCAAAGCTGTGTGGTCCAGCTGAACTTCTTGCTTTCAGCTATACATGTGAAAGTTCCATCTTTTTCTGTTCAAATGAACTTGGTTTCATGACTCTTTTTATGTTCTTTAGCAGTAAGAAGTATTTCAGAATGGAGATTAGAAAAAAAGATAAATATTTAAGTGACTCATACAGAATCACACAACTATCTCTTACTTGTTCTCCCTTCTCTACTGACAACTTCATTTCTTTACCTTTACTTTCTAGGTGCCAATGCTCATTCATTCAGTTTAGTCTATAGTTTTCCTACTTTTTAAGACTCCATTCCTACCTCAGTTGCCAGTCATGCTATTATTTGGTATTTACCCGACATTACCAAGACAATCTTGCATGAGTCGAAATGAGATCTTCCTGTACTGCTTCAAAGATGAGTTGTCTTTCACCCCTTGAAATCCTGTCTTGTGATGGTTGCTTGGGTTTTAGTACTTCCAATGAGCTTCTGGTGCCTTTTCATCCTCTGCAGACTGCCTCCCACCTCAGTATTGTCTCTGTTTTTGTCTCCTTTCTTCCTTATCCATGCAGTCCTACAGAATACAAATAGTTAAATGATCTTTTTATTGGGCAGATCGAGTACTGATGGCATCACTGATGTGAATTATGTATGCAAATTAAGTGACTGTATCTAGCAAAGAAATTTCATATTTGGAAATCCATTTCTCATATGATGCACACTGTGAACTTCATTGTGCTCATTTTGCCACAGTGAATTTGATGGATTTTGCAGTTTGTCCCACTAAGAGGTCATTTGAAATAACTGACATATCAGATGCAGACTTAATTTTCTTCCTTCAGTTCTGTGCTTTGTACAAATACGTGGCCATTCATCTGACTTGTTGACTCAAGGAGCTGTTCATCTTCCTAGCCATCTCCTTGCCCATCTGTCACCTTGCTTTATATATAAACATGTGGTGAGGACCAGACACTATAAAACAAGGTTAAGGATGAGGAATAACCACTCTTAAGAAAATGTATGCAAACTTATTAAAAAAAATATATATAAGAAATAAATTAAATATTTCATCTGCAGCTGGCACTATATAAATGATTTGTAGTCTCACCTCAAAATAATACATGCATGTATTTATTTACATTTAAATCCTGTTTGATATATAGGTATTGTTTGAGTTTCATAAAAGACAGTAAGACAATGTTATTTCAGTTTACAAAAAGTGGTGAGGGAAGATCCAAGGAGCCACAGACCTAAAGTCTAACTTCAGTTCCTGGAAGCTCTTTGGGTATTGAGGGGTACTGTAGAAAGGCATTTTAAGGCTAAGGCAGTTGCCAGGCACAGTTGAGATAGTAGAACAGGATCTTCCCTTTCTGAACCTAATTTGATACACATCTAGGATCAGTTTATCCACCCAGTGGGTGAAGTCAGTGGATGCACTTTTCCTGGAATTTCATACTGTCCATCACAGCATCTTTGTAGACAACTTGTCCAACTGTTAGATTAGTGGGTTCATGGTGTGTTATTTTGAGAAAATAAATCCTCTGAAATCAGAATAAACATTTCTGATTTGTCCAGACTGTGTCAGAAATAAGAAACTGAATTCAATACTTAGTGACACTTGGCTCCTGTGTCAACCTCTGGATTCATCATTGTCCCCAAAGAAGCAGCATAACTAGTAGAGGAATTTCATGGTAGTGGAAGTTAATAGACTTGTTAATTTCAGGAGTGCTGGTCCATAATGCAAGTGCTTTAATTTGTAATTTAGAATTGCTATGACAAACTAGTTATGTCAGGAAAATCGATCACTGATATTTCAGTTGCAAGTTGGTGTTAAAGACAGTAAATCACAGTGGTAGATACTCATTCGTTAAATGAATAAATGGCTCATAGAATTTCATTCACTAAACTTGAGTTGAACAGTGGCATACATCAACAGTTCTTTTCAGAAAAAGTGGGTTTAGATTTCTCAGTTGTGCAGTAACTAGATGAACAATGTTTGTCTGATTTGTTGTGCCAGTGTGGAAAGTTTAGTGTAACGTCTTGTTGTAGCTGTAGTACACAGTATCAGAATGTCATAATAACAAAGACAGAAAACTCATCAAATCCCTCTCAGACCTTTTATGCAGTCTCTGCCTCTGTATATATATGGAACTTGCTATTTTAAATGAAGCCTTTTTTAAAAGTCTGTAGAACCATGGACGGTAACACTGCACATTAGACGAACCATATGTTTTCCAGTAGCAACCTAGTGTTAAGATAGGTTTCAGAAACTTTCTACCACATTTGGAATACAAAGTTAAGCCACTGGATAGCTGTTTGGACTGATTTATACAAATGTTCATATAAGAAGGTTTGTTAATCAGAGAGGACTTTGTATGAGATGATGTCTGCTGCTAGTTGAATATGGTGTGTATGGTATGTGTTTTATGAAGACTTCATTCTTCTCATACTGTTTAGTGAGAAAGGACAAAAACCAGGCAAGTATATCTGGTAATAGCAAGAAAGGAAACATGGGTTTTATGTCCAGCTGCCCTCCGCACTGATGTGACTTGCCACAACCTGAGTGCGTTATGTACTGCAAATATGTAGTGAAGTCTTCTGGACTTTCAGAAATTAATAAGAGGGTGAATGCCAAAATTGTCACTAACCTTACAGTGCTTAATAAACCACAAGGTTTTTGCCTTCTTTATGCAGTAGATTAAAATGGCAGAGTAAATGCTTTAATTTATACAATTTTAATTTAGGACAAGAACACAGAAGGTCTTCCTGAAGCTTTCTGCTTATTGTGGAGGAATTTCAACACAAATGCAATGCTCTTGAAGTAAATAAATGAGAATTTATTTGGAATGGAGCTTTATCTCCACTCTTCATTTAACACAGAGTTGTTAGGTACTTAAGTGGAGTAGTGGGAGCGAATATGCATAGTATCTACTGTATCTCAAGATTAGAAACGTGTGTGGAACCAAGTTGCCCTAATGTGGAGTAACTATCTTTTTGCTGCTTTGCAGCAAAGCCTATGAACCACCTTGTTTTACTCATCTAGCAATATATCACTGGGGATATTGGTTTCTAACTGGTTTATCTCATTATACACAAACCACATAAATACTTGTAACTGTGTTCAGTATGATAACAGTCATTACGGCTTCTGATTTATCTCTAAGATATGACTTAAATAGTACCCTGAAACTGTGAATTCAGAGCACCTAAACATGCTGAGAAAGTGAAGGGTTGGCTGTGTGTGGTGTTTGTTTTGTTTTGCAATTAAACCTTAACACAATAGTAACTGGCATTGCTCCACTTGGCTATTGAACTCATCTGTGTGCTGGGCACTAGGACTAATGAAAATGTCTCCTTTAGCTCTCGTGTTGTCCACTTGGTGTTTCAGCAGAATAGAAAACTGGCGGAACAGTTTAATTCAAATGCAGATGATGAGGGTATCTGAGAGGAGCAGATTGCATTGGTTGTAGTTTGAGGGAATGGGGAGGCAGAGTCCAGACAAGAGGATCAGAGGCAAATCACAAAAGGTGAACAGTTACAGAAAAAGCACAGGCTGAAACACTTCCGTGGCTTTTGGTTTCTTACAACAGCAGCTCATTTACTAGGAATGTTTTCATTTTTCCAAAACCATTTTGTTTCAGCTGAGCAGTACATTTTGTGTTGCATTTTCACGCTTATTTCAGGCGAAGAGGGAAGAAAGCAGACAGCTAAAATTTTTGTATTTTAGGCTGGTTTGCTCAGTCTCTGCTGGTTAAATAAAGTAACTATTGGTAGTGTTCTGTAGAGACGTGCATGTATTTGGAGATGTTCTTCTATGAATTCCTGGTCTGTGGTAGGAAATTTTTAAGAACTCACTGATTTAAAAGAAAATATGGCTCATTAAGATCAGGTATCCAGAGGATTCTTCCTTATGCCTACAAAGGAGTTCTTATTCAACTTTTTTTTTTTTTTTTTCTTTTTGGTCATTATTCTCTTTCACTGGATGTATTGGATAAAGCTGTATTGCTATAATTTTTTTATTACTAGGTTAAGTTTGCAAAGACACGTTTAAACTCATTTTGGTGCTTGATTTCAGACTTTGCACCTTTAAAATCTCTCTCTCCTTTATTTTTCTAGTCCTCACAATCTGTGAGAATGTCAGATGTGGCTGACTGCATTTACGTGGTGGCATTTGGATTGTGCTTCTGGTTAATACAAAGAGAGCTGAGACTATTCATTAAGTGCTTTTTGGTGTGGGAAAGAGGAAAGATGTTAAAGGATAAGCAGACACTAGGCTTGTTTTGCAGAACAGTTATGTGCAGCTTGAGTTTCCCCAAAAAGAAGACAGAAAATTTGCCTTTTAATGAAAACTAGCTCATTTTCTAGGGAAAACTGTGATTTGTTTCTATAATCATATGGTTAGGCACCGGTGAAGATGCATTATAAATAGAAGCCAATTTATAAGTCTCCATTCATCAACATACATTACCAGTGACTACTGTAATGGGTGCTTTTTTACTGACTTTGTATTCCAAAGCAGTTTCTGTGCCAGGTGAAGTGCTGAGGACAGCAGCCTTTCCCTACAGAAACTCTTTCTGTTTGTATGATCTCCCATTTTTCCTTCAAAGTAAGCAGAGCAAAAGACTACTAATCCAGAGGAAAACATGATTAATTAATTTCTACATCTGCAAATATATAGTTGAAGCTCTCTTCCTGACACTGGAATGATTCCAGTAATTTAATGACATTTTAAAAGCATGTGATAGTAACACTTGGGTTTTTTCTATTCATGATAGCTGTTTGAAGTAGATGCCAACTGTTCTAGGTGTTCTGTTTAATTCTTTTCCTAAATAATCACAAACCTGACTACAGCCTCCTAAAGAGATACAGAAAAATTAGATTTCTAAAAATACTAATGTCCATTTTATATCTTACTTAATTTGTCTTACAACTTGTAAGAAATGATAATTCTGTGCTTCAACACTTCTAAAGAAAAACACTAGATTATGTAACTCTACTCTCAAGGCTCTGTAGCATTCCACAGCAGGGCATACTACAGTTAGAAAACAAAGCAAAATAGTTCCTAAGAATTTCCCTTTATCATTAAACATCACTCTGTGGACAGCACTCTGCACATACTAGTCACAAGAGCTGTATCTGTCTTCCAGAATGTATTTTAAGCCAGTTTTGAAGAATAAGGTTTTAAAATATTCAACCCTACTCTATAGTTGCACTTATAAATGAGCAATCCATTCAAGTGTAAGCTGCAGGGAAGAAAACCAGGAAAACATGGTTTCTGAAAGGTTTCTACTTCACAGGTCACCATCTTTTTTTTACTTTAAGATCACTTGTAGCACTGTGCATGAATTGGAACTTTTCCCACAGTTTATGGATTCTGTTCAGTAAGCTGCTTTGTTGAAGATTACTGATGCAGTACTGGACAGAAAAGAAAGCAGAGGATTTATGAGAATCTGCTTTTCTACAACTGCTTGGAGTTTGAGAGGGAGAAATAAGATGGGAAGGAGCACACTGATTTGAAGAGATTTCAGTCTGGAGGAGATGGTTTTTAAAGAGGTATAGAGGTCAGGTAGATCCTGTAGGACATTCAAATCCGAGAATCTTCCTATTAAGGAATGAAGCCTTTCAGGTGAGACATGTTCACACAGACTAGAAAGCATGAGTTTTAGTCTCATTCTTTTCTTTCACATTTGAATGAGTTAGGTGATGGAGTTTTGAAGAGGTAGTGCTTTGAATCTATAGTGTGTTGTCACAACTTACCATTCACCATGGTCTTGAATGGCTGCAAGACTTCATCTAGTTAGACCTGGGAAAACTTTATTGGTACATAGTGTTTGTTTCAGTAAAGTGGGAGGACTGCAGAATGCTGGTCTCTGGTAGACACATGGAGTGCACTGAAAAAGCAGAGTAGAGATAAGGGACAGTTTATGACCCTGACAAACATTAAACGAAGTGGTCACTGTTCTTGGTCAAAATCTTTGCAAATAGAAGATGCATTTGGGGAGATAGGATCATTCCTAATCAGCATTGTTAGAACTATCCACGTTTCAGAAGTGGGACATTTCAAAGAATCCATTGGAGACCTTGAAATAGTATTCCTTTACCTATGAAAAACAAGCAAAACTTGTAAGTGATGTAAATTAACCCCCTGTAGCACATTGCTTTGTTTTTCCAATATAGGATTGCAACATACTGCTGAAATGAAGAGATTATCAGAATGAAAAGCTGGGTTGTCTGTAATGCTGAAAGCTGAAAACTGTGATTTGTCCCATATTCTTCCAAAGGTGGAAAAATTATTTTAACACAAGTGATTTGGCATTCTAGGGCCATTCCTCTTTCTCCCATTAGATATACATGGAAATTTGATAATGTAAGTGTCACTGGGAAATTATTGGACAGTAATTATGGTTTAATTTTTTACTTTTAATTTTTTTTTGTTATTATAACTTCCTCAAAGGCTCCTTTTTTTTTCTTTTGTCAGAATTGTAAATGGTACTTAGATGGGAATCCTTTTGTACTTGAATTTTATCAAAACATTATAATGGCTAAAAAGGTTGTCAGGGGTTACTTCACAGTTTGGTATTGTGATAGCCAGAAAAAAGGGAAGTGAATCAGACAACTCCTGTGACTAAGCTTTGTATGTTTCAGGGGATACTGAGGTAAGAATGCTTTGCCACCTCATCAGACCTTTGAACTTCTGTGCCTGGTACCACATCATTTAACCAATTTGCACAGAGTATCTTACCACAAAACTGCCATTTTGGGTAGATCATCCTTATTGCTCGTTGCTGTCAATTTGTAGTACCTATTGTTGTGTTATAAAAGTCCCCTTGCTCTCCACTCAAAATGGCAGTGTTATAAAAGCAGTGCCATATGCCATTATTATTTTGAATCAGAAATCATGTTCACTGCACAATGTTTAAACAGAAGACTGTAAAATTATCTTGTGGTATTGAACAAGGCTGCTGGCAAGCCTCTCTGACCCATCTGGAGTGCTGCAGGCTCATATGAGGCTGGATTCCAAGCTTTCAATGAAAAAGAGGAGGGAGGCAGTCTGGGAGTGATTTTTGTGCAATAACGCATCACTGTAAATACAGATGCAGTATAGATGAGGTATAGAAGAGATGTCTTACACAAGCAAGAGAGTATTCTGATAGCAAGGCACCATGGGTTTAGAAATATCTCTTGACTTTTAAAAGGCTCTTTTTGTTCTTTCCCTCTTTTTTGGGATAGGGGCAGGATGACTGTTGCCGTGTTGTGCTGTGTTTTTGCTTTTCTGAGCAAATTCTCCTTTATAACCATATGGGGATTTTGCTTTTGGTTTTTGAACAGCTTCTTTCTGCTGTTAGCTTTAGGCTTGTCATGCTTAGGAGTAGTGATGGGTATTATTTTTTTCCTTTGGCTCCAAGTTGATAAGTTGGAAGTATGAAGTGGCTTACCTTACAAAGAAAGAAGTTAAAGCATCTCTTCAATCCATGTTTCTGTGGGCTAGACGTGGGCAACATCCACACTTGTGAAAACCGGTCTTAAGACATCATACATCAAGGAATCTTAGGAGAACTCCCCCTTATCTGGCATTATGTTTCATTGGTCCATTTCCTTTCTTTGAGATTCCAGAGTGTGGGATGCCCTCCTCAGAGTAGGTCCTTAGCAGTTGCATCTCCTGAAGTTTGAATTTCTGCATTTGGCTTTATTTTTTTTCTCTAAAAGGCAAAGAGATCATTCAGTAGATACCACCTCAGGCAGATCTTACCTCAAGGATGTTCTCATTGTGGTGAGGGACACAGGGTGTGTAACCTCAGAAGTTCCACTGACAACTCAGGGGTCTCATTACCCATTGTCTTGAAACTAGAATTTCTATTCTAGAATTAACTGGAAACAGTTGAAATGTTAGCAGGTAACTAAAAAATGGGAAAACATTTGTAAGTTGTAGTTTCAATAAACTTAGAGTCTAGACTCTTCCTTGATTTTTAGAGGCTTTGCACTTGATATCAACCATCTATGTGGCAAAATCAGTACAATGGTACTCTGTGTACACCTCATTCAACTTCCCACTTGTTTCATTAGTAATAGAAAAGCTTCCCATCTAGGCTGCTTGTCACACTTGCTGGCAATGTTTGTGTGAGCTTGTACATTAATTAGTACTGGCAGGCATAAAGAGGATACAGGAGAGAAGACATGACCCAAGAATGTGTTTAAGTCATGTTTTCTCCTGAGATGTCACTTCTTGCAAAGTGTATCTTAATAACATCTGTGTCTTGTGCTGTGGCTTATCCCCAAACTCAGTGGGTTCAAGCAGAGAGATTAATAATTATTATTTCACCACTGCAGCAGAAATTTCTGGTTACCGAACAGCTTTTACTTTACCTTTCTGTATTCATTCTATTAAACTTTCTATTTTAGGGCCCTTTTGCTTTATTAGAGTTCTCCCTTGCAATCATGAATTCTGTAGCCATAGACGTTTTCTTTCCCTCATTGCTTGTGGAAAAAGCAGGTTTACTCTACTCACTTATGCAGTCAGTATCTGATGATCTGAAAACATGACCATCACTGATTCTTCACCTAATAGAGAAGGTATTTAAAAGTAGTAATAATAGATGTATGATTCTGTGTGCTTATGATTGCTTCTATCCCTAGCCATGCACATAGTGGTCATTGGCATTTCAGTCCAAATAAAGGAAAGTCCTTGGAAATTAATCACAAACCTGAACTTTCAAAAAAGATACTTTGTTGTGAAAATGACGCTTTCTCTTGCAATGCATTTGCATTTCCTGGATCTGAAGATTAGTAGAAGCAGAAATATGCAAACACTGCAATAAAGGGGTAATACTGTACAGTCATTAGTTGTAGAAAGACATCAAGTGCCTTCCATACAGTGATGTATTACCGTGAGATTAAAAAAAAAAAAAAAAAAAAAAAAAAGTGATTAAATGTGATAGGAAATGATACGTAGCTCCTCCAAAACTACCCAAAACAATCCCAGCACTTGTGGGAGATCAATATTGTGCAGAAGCTCTTTCTGTCCTCATCAGAACATGAATCATTTCCACAGCCTTTGCTGAATGAATACCAACGGGATTCCATATTACAAATGACTCTGCTCATCTGCCATTTCTGTAACGAAAATCTGCTCTAATACTGTGAAGTCTCTTAGACAAAGCCTATAACTATATAGCTTCAGCCTTGGGGGTTTGGTAATTTAAAAATCATTTGTGGCATTTCACTTTTGAGATGAGAAGCATTTTTAGATCTGTTAGTTAGACTTTGTCCTGTTTTCCTTGTGGGTTTTTTTTTTTCTAAATTCCTTTCTTTTTTTTTTCTTTGCTTTGCTACATGAAAGAATTGATGTAGGTAATAAACGCGACCTAGTTCTACTCTTAAAACTGCAACTGACAGTAACTTGTTAGGGAGTTTGATCTCCTGTGAACTAATCAAGACTTGGGTGGTAGCCTCTATAGGAAGTAGATCATATCATAAAAAATCCTCAACAGGTAACTTTATAAATTGGAATGAAAAGTGCTAAGAAGTATGTCAGCAGAAATGCTTGCTTAGATCACAGGAAACTCGTATCTCCCTGACATATACAATGACACAGTGTAAATACATCAGAGGCACAGGTACCTTTCTGTTTCTTAGTGAAAAACAGAAATAATTACCAGCTACATATTATCAGTGGTCCAGAGGAGATTGTATAGGAGTTAGTATTGCAGTTCTTGCAGAGTGGGGAAGGGGGGTAGAACACCACACACAACATGGTCAATGACCAAAATTCCAGCAAGGATGAAGACTGTTTAATTGGCAAATTTCAACACCTGACACACATTCTTTCTGAAACAGAAGGAGCTGCTGCAGTGGAAGTGATTCTGTCATTCTTAGGGAGTTCACCTACTAACTATGTTGGTCAGTGGACTAAGAAGCTTGTGTTGTCTGTTAAATTATGATGAAAAGTGAAACAAAATTGCAGAGATAAAAAGCAGCATATAATACTGGCACTGGAGATGAATGTCTGTTACCTGGGCTGTGTATAGCAACAATGACACTCAAACTGTGCTGCCTAAAGCAGTTACTAAAGTAATATATATAAAATATTTGCATGTCTGGGGACTAAAATAGTTAAGTGGATGTCATTAAATGTAAGGTGGTGCACTGCACCATGATCCTGAGCCTGCTAATACTTATATACACAGATGACTTCTGTTGTTCCAAGCCAAGTTATTTAAATTCAAATTGGTTCATGACACTTAGCAAGGTTGGAGGGGTATAACATTGATGGCTGTTGGGCTAGGACTGAGTCTGCTTCTGAAGGCAGCTTGTGTAAAGGCTGTCCATATTTGAAGTAGTCAGAAAAGGACTTGATTGTGGAAGTACAAAGGAAGGCGTTTCTGCTTCTCTGCCTTCCTGAGCATACAGGAGGGGAGAGGATGCAGCGCCAGCGCTTTACATGCCTGAGTGAGTAAAGACGCATTTCTGTGTCATGTCACATATATTCTACCCAGTGAATGTGCTACATATGAGCAAAGCAGTAGTTTCAGGACTGTGACAGATTCCTTTCACTGTGCAGGAGAATTGTAGACTCATTATGCTTGGTGAAAAGCAAATTAAAATAATTGTATCTCTGCTGACTGAGCTTATCCATGTTTTTCCTGGGCTACTGTGAAGATAGGGACAACTCCAGCCTGGATTCTGTCTCACATATTACAAATGGTATAATTTGAAAATCAAATTTCAACCAAAACTCTAACGGTCTGAATTTGCGAAAAGTTTGTTTATGGAAAAAATATTTTTAATTTTTGTTTCCTTCCCAAAAGTTTCTGAATGGTGTAAAAACACATACACACACACATCTGTATCTATATACACCTACTGCACATGGGCCTTATCTTAATGTTACAATCACAAAAAAGATTACTGCTGGGTTTTCAGAAGGCTTGGTCTGATCAGTGGATAATAGCATCACTTTCATGGTACTTCATTTCTTGTCCATTTTATGAAAGTTATAGCTAATGCTTTGTAAAGTATTAAACTTTTGCTTAATGTAAATGCCACAAAACACAGGGAAAGAAAGGATGAATAATACAAATTTTGGAATGAAGGCTTCCATTTGCATTTGAATATTTTTATTATCAAGACTTATGACTTTTTTCTACCCTGAAAAATACACCAGATAAAAGTTATAGAGAATACATTCATTCTCTATGACATTTATTTATACAGTAGGGCACACAAAGCCATCTTTAGCTATCACTGTATAGGATATCGAGTTATCTTTAATTATCACTACAGAATGTTTGCAAAATCAAATACTGTTGGCAATCAACATTCATTACACAATAGCATGATTGCATCTGTTCATATTACTAGATAAGCAGGGAAAATCGAAACAGTGTCTGATTTATCCACTAAAACTGTCTAAGCAAAATATTGTATCTAACTCCCTTAATATCTCCCAGTGACTTCAATCTGATTAAAGTCCAAAGACACATAACCACAGATGCAAATATTCTAGTGCCGCAGAAATGAAGTACTGTTATATTTCAACAGAATGAAGAGTTGAAACCGTACTCCAGCTGACAGGATTATAGGCACAATATAAACTTATGATACAGAGCTGCCTAAATCTCTGAGTCTACAGGTGCAGGATTATAGTAAAGCCCATTGAAACATACTGTATTCTACCTAAATGCATGAGTACAAAATTAATTAGGCAGTTGATAAAAAAAAAAGTATGATGAATAATGTAGTGGGAACTACCAGCTCAAAGTCAATAACAAACTTGATTCTTTTATTAGAAGCAGTTGATTTTTTCAATTCCTCTCCTTACAGGATTTTGTGCTTAATAGAAGATAACAAAAAATGTTATTTTTTTTCAAAAATGAGATCTCTTACAGTATTTATCTCTGCTGGAAACTCTAATGTGTACGCAACATAGAATTTGTAGATAGACGTACTGAAAGTAATTCTCTAAGATACTTGGCTGAAAAGCACATCAAAGCATGGTGAAATAATGAGACAGGCTCCAGCTGTTGGATTCCAACAGCTTTTGATTTCTGCTCTAGTAGAAGCTCCAGGTTTTGATTCTCTGTTGATTATTTCCGTGGTACTGGAGATGATTTTTGCATTATTTAAAAAATAGTCAGTAGATGGCAAATAAGGATGAGTCTGAAAACTGTGTCTGAAAGGATATTTTGTTTCCTGATATGATTTTTTGCTTCCTGTTTTCTTGATAACTAGCTGGCCTAGTTAGAAAAATACATTTTAAAATAGATTTGTAAAAGAATTTATGAAAATAATAGGAAAGGTTATCAGTAAATAGTGTGAGCAAAAACTCTATGGATGTCAGTGTACAGGTGGCTGTGGCACTTTCTGTGTAAGACTGTTGTGGAAACTGTTTTTTCTGAGCCTTTGCAGGGCACATCTTACCATGAGTTTAACACCCAAGTAGAAAGCAAGTGCCTTGAAAGAACCTTGGAGGCCTTGTGGAGGGCATGAGTTTAGAGTCAAATACATTCATCATCTTGGTGTGTGAATGTAGGTCTTGTTCTGAAGGGAATTTTGAGAAGTTTGGTTCTGATTTGGTGTCTTCCTGATTTTTCTTTATAATGACAGAATAAAATTAGAATGTTTCTGGGGGAGCATTGCATCACAGATTTTTTCTGCATTACGGTGTACATCTGTTTCTACTCTAAATTTTAGGAGTAGTTTCTAGTTTGGTGGTGCATTGTGAGGTCTGTTGCCGTTGCTAGTTAACCAAAATGTCCAAATTCAACTGACTACACTGGAAAACGTGTGTGTAACAACAGGATGTTATTTATTTATTCCCTTTATATATATATATATTTTTTTTTTTTAAGTTTACTTTGTGATTCAGATCAGAATGATAATTGGATACCTGAAGGTAAAGTTGCTTTAATGTTTCTCTGCAGTTTAGCCATAGCTTATAGTCTCAAAAATGTATTAAAATAAATGCAGAATAATTTGTTTTTAATGTGCTCTGATATACCTCTTGATCTGGAGTTCATATTAGAGCAGACTTTCTCATGTGTTTTGAACATCAGTCTTCACTTAAAGGATGAATTCACAGTGAGCAAAATTTAGATCTACAGATGGCATTTAACACTGGGATGTGGCTGTCTTGAATACACCTGCCTCAAGCATTTGCTTCAAAGTAAATTAATTGTAAGTTCAGTATAAAATGTCGACACTGTCTGGGGAGAAGTCAAATCACACATCCTGCAGATTCTTGAGTTACTTGTAGAATTCCAGAATATCTTCAGTTTCAAGGGTTGAAGGTATGCATCAGTAGAAAAGCTCATATTCTTATTAGTTTGTTCTGCTGGGAGCAGTTTGGTATCTGGAGGCAAAATCCAGTTGATCTAAACAATTAAATCCAGGCATCCCATGTTCTGTGTGTGTGCCAGCTTTTTACTAGACTGCATTGTTCTCAGGGTATTCTATGGCTGCACTTAGCAGTCAACATTCATTTTTCTAAAACATTTTGTGCGGAGTGCTGATGGAGCCTTTGCTGAACATAACAATTGGATTCATCTTCTGAGAAGACTTATCATAGAATCATAAAATGGTTTAGGTTGGAAGAGACCTCAAAGATCATCCAGTTCCAACCCCCCACCATAGGCAGGGACACCTCCCACTAGATCGGGTGGCTCAAGACCTCATCCAGCCTGGTCTTGAACACATCCAGGGAGGGAGCAGCCACAACCTCCCTGGGCAACCTGTTCCAGTGCCTCGCCACCCTCACTGTGAAGAACTTCTTCCTAACATGCCATTCAAATCTCCCCTCTGCCAATTTCAACCCATTCCCCCTCGTCCTGTCATTACAAGACCTGAATAGAGGAATCTTTAATGTCTGCTCAGTTACAACCTCTACAAGATTTGAAATTCTGTAGTCCTGCCCAAACCTTGAATTACTGATACAGAAATATGTGCTCAAAACCTTGGGAAGACTTGAAAATAAAAGATGCGTGAAGTAAGCAGGTGCTTTCAGGACTAGTAGATGAAAGGTAGGAACATACATCTGTTACAGATGTCACTCTGCTTTGAGAGGTCTTTGAACAGTGTGTTGTAAATATGTTAATCATATTAAAGAGAAGGTGAAATCTACACCTTGCAGTATTGATGTTCTTAAGTTTCCTTGTGATAATTATTAATACATGCTATTATAAATCTCTGACTTGAGCATCCCAGGAAAAAAAGCCTTTATTTGATAGTAGGGATTGTCTGTTTACGGTTTTGTTTCTCTTTTAGTCTGTAATATTGTTCTTTCCTTCTGAAATGTAAAAGGTGATGAGGCAAAGAAGGTGATGGAGACACATCTGAAGCACTTTACTTATGGTCTTAGAAAGTTATCCTCTATCTATGTGATATGAGTGCTATGAAGATGATATGGGGGCTTAAGCACCTCTGCTATTAAGACGGGCTGAAGGAGTGGGGGTTGTTCACAGTGGAGATGAGAAGGTTCTGGGTAAAGGTAAAAGCAGCCTTCCAAACAAGGTCTCCAGGATAGCTGGAGAAAGATGTGGATGTGATCTACCTGGGCTTCTGTAAGGCTTTCGATACAGTCCCCACAACATCCTGCTCATCAAGTGGGACAGAGAGAAATCTGATGGATGGACTCCTCAGTGGATAAAAAATTGATTGGACAGTCACATCCAGAGGGTGGTGCTCAGTGGCTTCAAGTCCACATGGACAGTAGAGACAAGTGGTGTCCCTCAGGGGTCCGTACTGGGACCTGTGCTGCTTAATTTTTATCAGTAACATAGGCAGTGGGATCAAGGGCACCATCAGCAAGTTTGAAGATGACGCCAAGCTGAATGGTGTTGTGGATACACCAGAGGGACCTGGACAAGCGGGAGAGGTGTGCCCAGATGAACCTTATGAGGTACATCTCAGAATACAGTACATGCAATGTAAAGGGATAAAAAAAGGTCAAATATCATAGGAGTAACAATTTAATTGTAGAGATCAAGGTATTTATCAGGAGAAATCAAAATTAACCAAATGGCTGTGCTGGTGAAATAGGAAAACAATAGCCTACTATTATTTTTTTTAAAAGCTAAACTAATTACTTATTCTTCATCTTTAATAAATCAAGGCAACAAAATCATGAAGACTTCATGAGTGGTTAACTAGTGAGTAATTTTGCCTTCAATACTCCCATTTCAAAAAATGACCACTTAAAGACACTCTATAAAATGAAATTTTAACAAGTGGTAATAAATGGTAATAGTTCCATAGGAAGAAATGTAATACTGTCCTGAAACTTTTGCCATATGCCATCAGCATCAGTACTGTTATATATCCTCTTTCATTTTTTTCAAGCATAGGAAGTATGATGGTAGTACACCTCCTTAAAGAAATGAAAAGACTTGTAATAGTATACATAGTCCAACTGTCTTCCTGGCTGAGTAATGGTAAGGAAGTTGTTTTTGTGATGCTTTTTTTGAGAAATACTTTTTGTGGTTTTGTTTCTTCTTTAATAGTTGTACCATCTTAAGTTCTTGCATTTTTCTTGTAACTAATCAAACAGGAATTGCTTGTTGAAAAATAGCTTTGTATGAGCAGTATCAAAACATAGGTGTATACTGCTGAGGGAGAATTGTGCTATCTTTTCAAAGAAGGGAGGAGAAACGAGAAAGCTAGTGACCCTTAAAGGATCTAAAAAAACCAACAAAAAATACCAGTTTCATAACAGGCATGAGGAGAGCAGAAAGGGAAACAGTGAGAGAGAGAGGGAAAGGAGTGTCACCTTGCGTCTTTAGGCTGGCAAATGGTACTAGAACATCAGCCTCTCTACTATCAGCAATGATTGAAATAATTCAGGAATTCAGACTGGGTCTGTACATGTGTCTTCAATTGTAGCCTTTAGCATAGATGCATATTCTCAGTCCTTTGGGCACAGGATTTCATTTCCCTATTTGCTAAATGCGAACAATTTATCCTAAATCAACGATAATCAGAGTAAACACGATTACTAATTTATTGTTTCCAGACTTGGAAAAAAAAAAAAAAAAAGAGTAAAGTGAAGCTCTCTTCTTTTATCAGTGCTTTCCCTACCCCTTTTGCCCTGAGGATCCTATTAGCAGAAAGCTGAGCAACTCCGTTTCATCAGAAATAAATTATGTCTCACTTTTTTAATGTAACTACTGAAGGGTTGTAAAGATTAGAAATACGTTTGAACCCACTATCACTTGATGTTGTTTTCCTTGATGTTCTGAGCTTCTTTAGGGGAATGAAACAACATGTTCTTTTGAAAGCAAAGAGCAGAGTTGCTTTAAAAGAACACCAGCACAGATTTTGGTTGATGTAGAAAATAATTCAAAATCTGTACAGAAATATTTAAAGTAATGTATAGGCAGCCTGAAAGAGAGCTGTCAGAATTTTTGGCATGTGTTAAGAATCAGAATGTTTGCAGGGCAAATAGGTGGCAGAACCAGTCACCCTCATTTTTTAAATGATTAGAAAACTGCAATTCCCTAGAAACAGAAGGCTAATTCTCACTTTCTTCACAAAGGAGCTAAGGATGAAAAAACACCTTTTAATTAATAAACACTGTTGGCATTACTTTGGTAACAAGCTGCTGTAAATGAAACTCTTAATTGCCTCAGAACAGTATTGTATACAAATTCATTTTACTCTTTAAAGTGCTGTTCTTTGTTGTTGCTATTTTACATTTTTGTTGGAATTAGAAGTAGCTCTGCCAGCCTCTTTGTCACTGAAAGCAATTCCTATCAGCTCTCCATTTGTGGGGAGCACTGAGGTTAAAAAGCAACTCAAAACACTCCCTGAAGCCCTTATGATAACTAGAATAGATAGCTCTCAGCACAAGCTAAATCCAAGCTAAATTAAACTGTGTGTAAAGCTTCTGTTAATGAACTTATGCTTGACATTCTGTAATGAAATTGTGTGATGAAAGAAAATAGGAAAAAAAGTAAGAGTTAAGTTGTAAAATAAATATATAAGAACAGTGCCTGTGTATATTTGTGTGTTTATATTTGACATTTTGACACAAGCTGTGAAAAATATACTTTTAAAAGAAATCTATGTAGATAGTGCAAGGGATGCTGGTTTTTGTTGTGTTTTTCCCCTGTGAGAGGTGTTTTGAGATACTTATTTACTATTCAGATGAACTTCTTTTGGCTGTAATTGTCAGAGACTGAGTTAGGTAGGAGCTGTGTCTTGCACATTTGTCAAAAAAGCACCAAAGAAGCGTAACTGGCATAAGAGCACTTTGAATATGTGCAGTCCTGATCCAATGGGTTTTAAATTCCCTACACTCTTACTCATCAAATCATAGAATCAGTCAGGGTTGGAAGGGACTACAAGGATCATCTAGTTCCAACCCCCCTGCCATGGGCAGGGACACCATACCAGCCTCATCCAGCCTGGCCTTAAATACCTCTGGGGAAGTGTCCCCAACCACCACCCTGGGCAGCCTATTCCAGGGCCTCATCACTCTCATGGTGAAGAACTTCCTCCTCACATCCAATCTGAATCTCCCCACCTCCAGCTTTGCTCCATTCCCCCTAGTCCAGTCACTACCTGAGAGCCAGCTTTTCTGTAGCCCCCTTCAGATACTGGAAGGCCACAACAAGGTCACCTGGGATTCTCCTCTTCTCCAAACTGAACAGCCCCAACTCTTTCAGTCTGTCCTCATAAGAGAGGTGCTCCAGTCCTCTGATCATCTTTGTGGCCCTTCTCTGGACACCCTCCAGCATGTCCACATCCCTCTTTGTAATAGGGGCTCCAGAACTGGACGCAGTACTCCAGGTGGGGTCTCACCAGGGTGGAGTAGAGGGGGAGAATCACCTCCCTCAACCTGCTGGCCACACTTCTTCTGATGCAGCCCAGGATCTGGTTGATTTTCTGGACTGCAAGTGCACACTGCTAACTCATGTTGAGCTTCTTGTTCACCAGCACCCCCAAGTCCCTCTCCACAGGGCTACTCTCCAGCCAGTCACTGCCCAGCCTGTATTTGTGCTTGGGGTTGCCTCGACCCAGATGCAGGACCTTGCACTTGGCCTTGTTGAACCTCATGATGTTGGTTTGTGCCAGTCTTCCATTATTAGAAAACATAAAGCTGTAGTTAGTTGTAATTTGTGGGGCGTACTTGCATTGAGACAATAAGGAAAAGACATAGATGAATCTGTACTTAAGGATTGAAGAGACTTAATGAAGAGAACTGAGGAAACTTTTTTTTTTAACAGACATGTTCAATCTGTTGGAGTAAGTTTGGTTATGGGAAAGCTTGTAGCAACATACAGGACACTTAAACACTCTTTATGGTCTATCATCTTTAAATGCATGTACTCACTGCTGAATTCAGGATATTTATATCACCTTGAAATTGACTTTGACACCTGAAATAAGGATTTTTGCCTTTTATTTTTTCGCATTAGAATTACAGAATGAATGCGTAGTCACCAGTATTGAAGAAAGCAAAAGAAGAGTTAGCTAAGTAGTAATGCATTTGCTTCTTTGTATGGAGTGCAGAATGTATATTGTGAAGGAAAAAATATTTAGAATTGTATTTGCTTGATCTGATGGTCAAAATGGTTCAGCAAAATGTTATTTCTGCTGCTTTTCTGCAGAAAAGATACACTTAGACTTGGTAGTAACAGTCTTGGACACATCGGTTTATAATGGGATGAAGTACAAAGATGTAGTGCTATTGATTTTTCCTAAAACACTGGGTGAAAATCAGACACAGAATTTAAGGACACTCGTCATGTTAAATTTATTGGCTGAGATTATTAATGTTTTCCTGGCACAGAACACATCCTTGCCAGCCAAGGGGTCCAGTAGCTTCTTGTTTGTAGATGTCATTCCCATTACTAGAATATCTCTTAGTAATGGGACTTAGTGAAGAGCTAGGATCCAACAGAGATCCTTACCTCTTATGCCTTCCTTGAGGTGTTATCTTTAAAGTCAGCCACAGATTTGAGAAGCAATGATCGTTGCTATTTCAGATTGAAATGCTTTGTACAAAGTAGACTAGATGCAGCCTTTTGAATTCCCACAACAGATAGGAATAGGAAGCTGTACTGCAGAATCTTCTGGAATAATGAAGTTATGACAGATTTGGTGCTAAAGCCTTACTTTTGAGGTAGGTAGAGACAGACATAATAAGTAATTCTCCAGTCATATAAAAGTGGCTTTTTGACCTTTAGTGTTACAAGGTGAGAGGAGGGACCCCTAGTGTTATAAAGGTTGCTATTCCTACAAAAATACTTAATATTTGCTAATAATAGGAAAATTACTGTGACACTCTAATAGCTAGGACACCAAGTTCTGGAATGTGATAAAATAGATGAAAAACCATTGAGATCAGAATATGATGACCTTTTGTTCTCATGTTTGCCTTAGCAAAACAGCATGTTTGAAACACTAAGGAAGTGGGAATGGACTACTCTGTGTTTATTATTCCATGTCTACCCTTGAAGTTCACTTTTTTTTTTTTTCTTTTTTTTTTCCCTAATGGTTCTTAAATGTAGTACGGTAGTGTGCTAACTGCTGAAAGCATGATTTATCATATCCAGAACAGCAACACAATTATTGTGTACACAAAAATATATTAGTGTCTTAACAAAGATAGCTTAAGGTGCAGTTTCAAGACCAGCACAGACAGAGCGTATGCTGCAGTCAGAACAGCTTCTCCTCACTTCTGTCCTCTTACTCCTTCTCTCTACTTACAGTAGCAATTGTGAGGGTATAGTAGCCTAATCAGATGAAGCAAAAAACACCACTACGAAAAAACCAAGCCACTGCACCGAGATAGCTCTGACATTCAGAAATTGTAAGAAAAAAACTCCTTCTTTAGGAATAGACTTGATATTACTGAGCAACTGTGCAGTGAGTATTGCCAGTGCAGGGCAAGACAAGGGAGGCATGCAGCAGCACACCGGAACACAAACTTCGGATACTCCTAAATCAGCCTTTGATCCTTTGTGGAACTACTCCTGACAATGCTCTGAAGTCTACAGAATCCCGAGAACTTCTCCATGAGTTATAATAAATTTTGAATACATATAAATGTTACTTCATATACGTCTATGATTTAGTTTTCTATAGGATACAGTTTTAGGTTTATCTTTAACCAGAATCCAGCAGTAAACAGAAGTGAAATGAATGGTGATTCTTCTTTGAGTAGCCCTTTTTAAAATACTGCAGTTATGATTAGGTGCAATTTCTCCCAATCACCTAATAAATTAGAGTCATAAAGGTGGTTTGAGGGTTTTACTAATCCTCACATTTACTGTTTTATAAGCACAATTTATAAGGCACAGTTACGGTACTTTTATTAACATTTCAGATTTAACTTGCACATTGGACTTTTGTATGTCTGACAGGTTTAAACACATTTGCCTATGAGGAAATTTGGTGTTGTCATTATATTGTTAATACAAATGCTTTTTCTAAAGAAGTCTGGGAGCAGCATAAACCTCCAAGAACTACATATTTAAAAATAACCAAGGTGATGGGTACAAACTATGCAAGGTTTCTGTCTTGGTGCCTAGCAGGCAGAAGTTTGCACTCCAGAATATGTGTATAGCCATTTATGTTGTTCAAGGTCATCCCAGTAAAGATAGCAAGTATATTTTGGAGTTATCTTTAAGATTATTAGGACTGTTGGAAACTCAAGTCTTGACATTATCTATATAAGGAATAAAATATGCTTAAATATGAGCCTAGGCAGGTTTGTGACATTTCTTATTAAGATAGCTTTTCATTAAATAACTCTGCTGTCGATCCATGAATCAAAGATAAACAGAAATAAATATACAGACATGTATATTACAGAATATTTTGTCATTGCTTGGTTCCATGAAAAGTGAAAATCTAGGGAAAAAAAAAAAAAATATATAAAAGAAGCATTCTGGGATGTACCTGTCTTACAAAGGACTGTATTCTAAGCTTCATCCAAAATTAAAGGAAGAAGGAAAAAAAGAAATACAATAAATTAAAAGAAAATCTTACAGTGTGAACACACATCTTTTTCTATAGTCTTTTGTCCAGTGTAGTCAGTGGCAAAATGCTTATATTAGTAATCTATCATTTAATTATTTTAATGAGGAGTTCTCTTGTCAAAACTTCATAAATACAAATCCACAGTTGTTTGTGTCTGAATCATTTATGCTGTGTATCAGTCAAATTTCAATAATACACTGGTGGTGAAATTTTAGAGTGAAAGGAAAGAATGTTTCAGATTAAATAATATTTTGTGTTAAATTACCTATCACACTAGGCTACATGTGTAAAATAAATGCTTCCCGTATCAGGTAATGCTTGTGATTAGTGTAGGCTTTTGCAATGGCACTGATTTGGCAGCAGTGCAGGGACTGCTACTCACTTCCTAGAGCAACACAAGTGAAGTTATTTAATGAAATGCTTGCTTTGTATTGGCTTTCTGAAAATATCTTGGGACTTTATGTGTAGTTCCTCAATACTAAGTGGAAAGGCTGTTGAAATGCAAAGGTGGAATTGACTGCCTACTGGAAGTCACAGTCCTGTGCAATAATGTGTAGCTCATAAATTATAGTTAGCTGTATTGGAACTATATAATAATCCAGCAATGACAGGCAGCCGTAGTTTAGGCATATTTTATAGTGCAATTACTGCACTCTAACTTTATAGCTGGGAATGTTGAAAATACTATTACAGATGCACTCAAATTCGGGCATATTAAAGATGCCAAATCCCAGTACTGAGTGCTGTGAATATACTCAGGGTCAGTCTTGTTTCTTGAATATCCCTAGATTTTTGCTCCAGTTCTAAACTTCAAGCTTTAAACTGACAGCAGCATCTTAGTATTATGAACCTGGAATAGTTCATGTGTGTGTGAAATATACAGTGTTAAGTAAGAAGTGAAAAACATAACCTAACTTAATCATGATACTATTCCCTTTGGTTTTCATCATGAGAATTTTCTTCACTTCTGTTGCAGTAGAAATTACAATTTTATATCAAAAATCTGATTGTATTAGGTACTGTATATAAGCAGAATGAAAATTTTCTGTCCAGAAGAATTTAATCTTCAGACAACAGATTTTACTGTTATGTTATTTAATACCATGGAGGTTTGTGGAGTTGCATGGCTTTTGAAGTATGTTATGATATGGTTTTAATCTTCCAGTTTCTCAGTCCTTAAATAAGGAGCAAGATTATGTATTTCCAATTCGAAGGCCTTAAATACACAAGAATATTTTATATTACTCATGTAATCAATGAATCTTACTATTCCCACTGGATTAAAAAAAAGAAAACAAACAAAAAATTCTGTGGTAACATTAAGTGTTTTTCTGTAGCTATTTTCACATGTGTAATTACTAGAAGTTGGATTATTTTTTGATTGTTTGGGGTTTTAGTTTTGTAAAAGGAGTGGGAAATCAAGGATGGAAAGGGAAACGGGTTTTAAAGAAGGATCGTATCCTAGTCAAGTTCATCATGCATGACAGCACATCAGGACAAAGAGAAAAGTGGAGTAATTTAGTAATTTACTGTAATCATATGTTTAGAGAAACATAATAAGTGAAAGGACTAATGAATTCAGGTAATAAGGGTTTATACCCTGTTCTTAGCAGGGTCCTGTAACTGAGCATCATTCTGCTATGTAATAATAATACTACATCATCTCATTTCTGTTTTCAGTCTTAACTATTTTAAACTACTTGTTCATAAGGTCAAAAGCTAATGCATATTGTGTGTGTGAACAGTAACCTCTTACAACGAGTGTATTTATCTTAGCTGCTTAAATATCTTCAATGCCATATCCTCCTAATCATTGCTAGTGACTTTTGACACTTGTAGTGTAACCATGACATAAAAAATGCCCTAGGATTTGGTGTATGTATAACTTAAATGTCTCTTCTGTATAGCTGATATCTGTCTAAGATGAATAGTGTGCTTTCCTTGTACGCAGAGTTTAGCAAAACTATGATATCACTTGAACATAGTATTGTGTTCCTATTCTCTTGCTTTAATCTAAAAACCTTTTTAAAAGGGCAATGAGGAGAGGAGAGGGTGCTGTTGAGTAACTGTATTGAGAAATTCTCTTTCTCTTCCGACCTCTTGGTTGGCAACAGGTCTACCAGTGAAAATAGAGCATTTTCTAAAATTCTCTTAAAAATATGGATTAAATACTGGGACACTCGGCCTGTCAGCTCAACATGCCTGTGTAGCATACTCCTTTAAAACTTAAAGGTTACTTTCAAGTTTGGAATATGAGCACAAGACCCAGATTCTTTGGAGGGGAGGGGAAAAAAAAAAAAAAAAGTGGTTCCTACTTTAAAAAATTAAAAAGCCATTCAAAACGTTCTTCAGAATAGTTCTAACAGTTTATTTCTGGATTAAAAAAAAAAAAACAAAAAAAAAAAACCACCAAGTCGTATTTGAATTTTTCTTGTGTAAACCTGAACAAAACAAAGGAAGTCTGGTCAAATTAAATGGAATTTTTTAAACTTTTTGTGCATGCTCAGAATGACTGAGAACACAGAGATGATTCATTTGCAGTTCCATCAAATCTCTTGTCCCTTTTCACTAGTTCAATATGGATATTTGAGAGTTTAACATCTGCTCTTCTTTCACTGCCCCTTCTCAACTCACTTTTACATGTAGCATTTCACACTTGAATCTTTCAGCAGGAAAAATAGGGTGGCAATACTGAGGTTTGCTTTCTGAAACTTGTTTTTCTTTCAGCACTGTTTCCTTAGAGGGGGTAAAGGAAAGGAAATGTAGAATGCAGAGCTGGGGAAATTAGGATTTTACTACTGCTACATAACAAAATACTCTGCATGGATGGGGTGTGGGGAAATTCAGATTTCATATTTCTAGGGGAAAAACTAAAAAGAGAAAGTTTGTCTCCAAACATCTATGAAAAAAAAAAAAACAGCAAAGAAAAAAAAAACAAGCAAATGTTTTTTTCTTAGAAGAGAACATTTAATATTAAAAAAAAATCAGTAATTCCCATGTGTAAGACATTGGTATCCCATTTTGATTATTATGAAGCTCTTA
The DNA here is from genome assembly GCA_013396835.1 of Psilopogon haemacephalus. NCBI lineage: Eukaryota > Metazoa > Chordata > Aves > Piciformes > Megalaimidae > Psilopogon > Psilopogon haemacephalus. The sequence continues at coordinate 1,807,099 of VWZI01003271.1, read as the reverse complement.
AAATGGAATTCATACTTCTGTTTCACATAAATCCATTATGATTCTGCAGTGCAACCTTGGGGGTAATCTAGACTAAGCTAAGTAGTTCATATTGAATTTAATTAATTTTTTTTTTACTGTTCGACAAATTAACATCAATGTAAGAAGATACTATCGCTTGCATTGAAGAAATTTGTCAATATAAATGCTAAAACTGAAGCCAGGACTCTACTTTTCCAAATCTGTTGGTATATACATACAGATAAATTGCTGTCACTAAGAAATTATTTTTCTGAGTTTTCAAGTTCAAGAAGAAATAGATTTTTAGATTAAGGAGAAAGCATATAAAATGCAAGATGTGCTGTGATATCACTTGCCCTTTATGTGAAGTCTTCCCTAGTTCATCAGAAAAGATCCACGTAAACATCCTGTGCATGCTAAGTATCACTTCACTGCAGAAACAGTGGAAGAAGTAACCTGGAAAAATGCCTCCTTGTTCTTATTTTGCATGTGTGATCCTCTTACCTCTTGACATTTCCTCAGCTCTTTGTATAATTTCTCTGTTGTTTCTGATTGAAGTAGCCAGTAGAGATTTTGATTTTGAAATCAGAGGAAAGAAGTAGAGGAAGGTAAAGCAAAGCTTTTTTTTTGACACTCTTGTAGGGTTAGAACAGGAACTAGGATGCCATTAGCAGGCAGCATCTATATAGCAGTCTCTTGCCTACTCATTACAGACCCTAACCCAATGACCACATTTTTTGTGTTATAATCAATACATCTATTTTTCTTTATGTTTAGTTGTTGTAATAGAATGTATTATAAGAAACTTCTACTGCTTTACTGGAGTAGTCTATACAAGTTGCATCATACAGGTATCACATGGAACTTAGAAGTATAAAGCGTCATTGTAGTTTCTAACCATTCCCTGTCTCTTGCCTGTGGACAATCCACAGATCTATTGTACTACTGCACAGATATTCACTTGCATTACTGGGCATCATCTATGAAGTGCAGATGTTTAGTGAACTTTGGAATAAACTTCCCTCAAGGAAGTTTATTCAAAATTTTTGTTAGCAGAAGTAAGTATTGGTTCTGAAAACCAGCCTAGTGACTTAACAGACATTTAAATGTGGTTGGGTAGGGAATGCTTCCAACAGACCCTTGGTGATTATGTGTCTGGCTAGCAAGGTTTACAGCAGACAAGACAAATTCACTAAGGTGTTCTCTGTGATGAAGACAACTGATCTTCAATAGAATCACAGAATAGTTTAGGTTGGAAGGAAACTCAAAGATCATGCAGTTCCAGTCCCTGTGTGCCATAGGCAGGGACACCTCCCACTAGAACAGGTCACTCAAGGCCTCATCCAACTTGGCCTTCAACAGCTCCAGGGAGGGAGCAGCCACAACCTCCCTTGGCAACTTGTTCCAGTATCTCACTACCCTCGTTGTAATGAACTTACTCCTGACATCCCTCTGCCAGTTTGAACCCATTCCCCCTTGTCCTGTCATTACCAGACCTTGAGAATAGTCCCTCCCCAGCCTTCCTGTAGGCCCTTTTCAGGTATTGGAAGGCTACTATAACATCTTCTGAAAGCCTTCTCCGCTCCAGGCTGCAGAGCCCCAGCTCTCGTAGCCTGTCCTCAGAGCAGAGGTGCTCCAGCCTTCTGATCATCCTCATGGCCCTCCTGTGGACTCACTCCAACAGTTGGATAGTACCAGACCAGTTCCTCTGCTACCATTGGAAATGAAGGGGAAAGGCACACATCACTTCAGACATACAAAGTAGCAGGCTGGATCATGGAGTGATGAGAAGCAGCCTTGCCCTGCCTTCCTAAATAACTTACCAACTTTGAGCTACTTCATCATCTCAGAGGCTCTATTTCAACATGGCTGTTTGCATGCAGTTTCCATGTCACTTTGCGTTCTTCCCTCTAATTCCCCTGCTCCAAGACCCACACCCTTTCTGGAGGCAGTGCACTGTCTCCTTCAGGCTGTCTCCCATTCGATCTGATTGCAGCTCCTTCTGTGTTGTGCAGTGCCTTACTGCTCTTGCCATCTATAATACATTGTAACCATAGATACCATGCACAATTCAAACACGAATACTGAAGGCTCGGCATTTCCCTTGTAAATATTTTGATGGTAAGAGTGATTATATTTCAGATCAAGGCTTCAACATACTACTAGTTAGAAACATTGATTGAGAGAATTAAAGCTACATGCTTATCAGTGTTATACCTTAGGAGTGTAGGATGAAGTTGAATCTGAAACAGCTATTGCATGTCAGCATGAAGTGCTATTGAGGAGTACTTTAATTTTGTATTAGTGATCTTTCACAGCCTGATCCAAAGTCAGTTGCAATGAATGTAAGACTTTCCATTGATTTTAATTTGCCTTGGAACATAGATCTTCTGTAGGCTTAGTTAATAAGTTCAAAATTGTGTTTTATGTGATTTGTGAAGTGCTCAGGATGCATATAAATGTAAAACGTTATTATTTTCTGTTCCAGACTTAGGGAGTACTCACATCAACTACTCTCAAGGTGTTTAATTGCAAAAGTAGCTGAACTATTGTGGTTTGATGGGGTTTTTTGGATTTTTTTGTTGTTGTTTTTGGGTTTTTTTTAAAGCAAAACCACAACCAAAGCCATGAAAATCCCATGTTTATCAAGAGAAACGGGTTTTTATATTATTTTATTTTAAGGGTGTCCTTAACCTCATTAAGGAAATCTTTCCTAAGAATTCTTTAAAGGCAGCACTTCTGTCCTTGTATATGGCTGTGAAAATCATTATACATTTTTAGGAGTAAATAAATTTAGTAGTAAAGAAATGCATAATGCAGCACCCTTTCATCAAGGGCATATACCACGCACCAGATGGAAAGCAAACTGTGTTTACAACATTACCACTATCGCCACTGACACTACTAGATCTACAATATGTTATAGCAGCAGCTCCATTAACCTTGCTAGTTCTGTTGGAGTTGCCTGGTAGTTTGCCCAGTCTGTGTTTGTTGTTAACAAGTGGATCAAATTAGGAGATTTTCATTCTGTTTATTGACCTTTTCCCTCATTCTTCAATTTAAGCCATAGTTCATTGAAAATCATTCCACTCTTGCTCTGTATAACACTGCACACAGCTATCTCTGGATCTGTCTGCTTCTACGTATGTAAATTAAACTGTTTCACCTCAGAGCTGAAACTTCAGGGGAAGAGTTAATAGCAAATGTACTGTAAACTCCCAAATCCTTACCTACTTGACTGTCATGATATGTTATGGGACTTGCCTTTGGCCTGTGCCTGTTAGGCATGCTGCTGACTCTGAAGGCAGGTTTGCCTGCAGGGTCTTTAATGTTTCAAGTAAAAGTGAAGACTGCTCTTTATTGAGCATAGTCATACTTATTTGAAGTTTTGGGGAGCAGGTGGGGGTGTTCATGCTTTATTCAAATGAGTTAAGTAGAAGAGTGGTTCTGTTGCCCTTCCATCAATGTCTTTGCTCAGTTTCTAACCTACGGCCTGTCCTGATGGAGGCACTTTACATCATAATTCCATTATTAATTCAATTCTTCAGGAACCACTGCTCCCCCATATGTCACTAGGCATTGTTCCCACCCCATGTTTGTGCTGCAGAGGTTCTCAAACAGCCACCTGACAACTCTGGTCTGTAAACTGATTCAGCCCAAATACAAATGCTTTCTGCTACTGCGATTTTTCAGCTAGATACAACTCCTATCTCATTATGTGACTCCAAGTGCCCTTCCACTGCAGGGAAGAAACAAAACCAAGTGTTGTCAAGAGAGGAGATCAGCAGAGTCAGTCCTCTCCCTAACAGTGTTTGCCAGGATGAACTCTTTTTGGACTAACATGTTATGCTACCCAGAATATTCAAATATTGGAACGAGGTCATGTCCTCCACTGAAAGACACAAAGACATTTCTTGACTTTATGCATGGGTGTTGTTTTTGGGGTTGTTTGGTTTCTTTGGTTTTGTGGGTTGGTTTTTGTTTGGTTTTTTTTTTTTTATGTTATAAAGGATACAAAGCTGTAGGAATAAGAAAATAGTTTTGAAGACACAGAAGTAACCTGTTTCTGGCTTTATGCAACCTCTCTTGCATTTCTTCCTGTTGTGTGAGTAAGGCTGATCAGGCAGTTGTGATTTACTTGCCACAGCAAACTGAATAACCTCTTCACCTTCAGTTCTACTGAGATACACAGGTTTCATTTTCTCTGAGCTAAAAGCATCTTCTACTGAAGGGGAAATAAGGCCTGCTTCTCAGTTTAAAAAAAAAAAGGTATGTTTGGCAAATGTAAAAGTTAGTCATGTTGTTGGTACTTACACTCATTTACATATTGTACAGAAAAAAAAAAAGAAAAACTTTAGATTTTTGTGAGAGGAATAATTAAGGGAAAATTTAAAAATTAAGAATGAAATAATTTCTGCATGTGTAGTTCCAATATCCCTGTTATGTTTAAAGAATGTATCAGCTCTGTGGTCTACACAAGGATAGCCAGAGGAAGATGTATGATACTGAAAATTTGCCCTCAGTTTATTCTTTCAAATCAAAGCAACACACAAAACAGTTTGAGCATTCAACAGTCATAATCTCAATGGTAGTTAGGGGTTACTTTCTGTATCTGCGAGTACTGATTTTTCATCTTAATACAAAGGTTAACTTGCATTGGATCTGGATTTTTGTTGCATAGGCTAAAACCATTTGGTAAAAGTCCTTTCAGCTCCAGAAAAGTTGGTTAGTTTGAATGTGTTAGCAGAGCTGCTCAGTGTTTTCAGATAAGGTATGATCTAATCACTCTGGAAAGAAAGAAGTCTGCAATAACCATCCCTATTAGTAGGAACAGGAAGGTAGTAACAGACATAAATGAGGATTTATTGATTTCTTAAATCATCAGTTTATCATTGTAACTGCAATTAAGTTAACAGGGCCGTTAATACCAAGAGATAAGTTGTGACTATATGCTTCCTTGGTTTTGGCAAGAGATAGCATTCAGGATACAGAAAACTCCCATAGAAGCTGATGCTTATCTTAGGGGCATATAGAAAGCTGGTTTGAGAGCTCTGCTCTACCCCTTATTTCACAGGTGGAATATCATAGGCTGTGGTAGACAGACCAAATAATCTGAATTGTGTAAATGTAACCTTTCCTTTGTAACACTTGTAGGCCACACGTTCTTTCTGTGACATATCTGTATATCCAGGTGTTAGAACTAAAATTCCAGTTCTAGCTTTTTGATGTTTGCTTCACAGACCCAAAGAATGGAGTGCATTAGGAGACCTCCACAGTGGCCATGCTGAATTAATCATTAAACAGTGTATTCCTAATGAAAGAAAGTCTACACTTTCCCAAGTAAAAATGACTGCCTTAGTTTCATCTGCTCTTGAGAATTAGAGAAAGCATAGTGCCTAGCAGATTTCTCATTTTTTACTCTTTCTTAAAATATTTGCTTGCAACAACAAACATTGTATGGACCTTTCTTTTTCATTGATATTATTAGAATTCTTATAGTGAGTATGCATTCTAAAAAAATATTGGTATCATGCACATTTATCTTTTATATTTGCTTTTAACATGTAAAGTAATAATTTTTTGTATTAGAAAATAGTCATAGCTCATTACGGTAATTTGTTTCTACCTGAAGATATCACACATAGGTACAATATATCTGCTGTTAGAAGATTTCATTTGTGACTGCTGCTGGAGTTGGCTTCTCTGCAGGCCTGTCAAAGCAGGTGAAGCCATATATTTGTAGAACAGTTGTGGATGCCTCCATGTGAGTTGTCACTTTTACCTTTAATGGACTGCAGTACCAGACTGAAATCTGGGATCTCCTGTCACAGCAAAGTTGAAATAGTGCTTTTCTGGGTACCTGATAATAGAAGAGGTAATTTTTTAGAACAGCTTACCTTATGGTAAGTGGCTTAAGAGAAGCACTGGTGAGCCATTGTTCATTTGAGCCTCTTACAGACAGTTTTTTGTCTATAACAAGACAACAGGGAAGCACAAACTGATAGCTGAGTCCTACTGCTATCACTCGTGTATTCATTTCTTCATGCACTTTGCCTGCAGTGTTTCTGAAAGACAANCCCTCCCACCCCCAATCACTTAGACGTGATGAAAAATCAGGTATCTCAAAGTAGACTTGTTTCTCTTTTTCACTGACACTCCTGACATGATATTTCTTCACAGGCCTTATTATGAGTGGGGTTTTATGTGTAATGCCATGTGGGCAGGTATGTAAAGCAGCAAGAGAATCACAGAATGTTAGAGGGTGGAAGGGTCCTTCAAAGACCATCTAGTCCAATTCCTTGCCAGAGCAGGATCATGCAGGAACACATTCAGACAGATCTTGGCTATCTCCAAGGAGGGAGACTCCATAAAAAAGGCCACAGATCAGATACTAAGCTTCTATGGAAGCATTGACTGGAATAGGAAATGAGACTCTACCCTAACTAGGAAGAAGAGATGAACAAGAAACAAACAAAATGTGACCCTGTTTGCTCCATATACTTTGGTATTTTATCTTCACAAGTCTTCTCTCTTTCTACCATCTAAAACTATGAAGTTAGGAGTATGGAAAAGAGAGAAGTGGCTATTCTCACATCACAGCTGCTGTTTCCCACAGGAACAAGACAACATTACTGGCAATACTGGTTTTGCAAGTGCAAGGCTGTAACACTAACACCATGAAAATAGAAGTATGAAAACAGCTAGCACAACACTCTGCCATGCAAGCTTTGGGGAAACACAGGAAATAGGTAAAATCTTTAAGAGCTGCTAGCGAAGGAATGCTTCTACGATTCTATGTTAGAGATATTTCAGATGTTGGATCCTTAGCATCCAAAAGGTTAAGACACCTGAAGGACTATGCAAGCCTGACTGCTGTTCAGAAGAACCAGCATACAAGAGGAAGAATATTGCAGTCTGGTCTGCCTTCCAGGGCAGCCACTTATATTGGCCTACCCTTGCCCAGAGTAGGGTGAAGGATCAGCTGAATGTCCTAAAAGAAATTTTCTAACCTCCATTTTGATACTACGTGACAGCACAGCCAGACACATATCAGACCTAACACTACAAGAGATGTCAGTAATATCACTTCTAGTTGAAGGGGCTGATGATGACCTTCCACTGAAGGTGCCAGACTAATTGAAGGTTAATGGTTTTTGAAGCCTTTTTTTCTTTTTTCAACTCCCTCCCTCCTCCTCCCTGTGCCCCCCTAACAATCCTGTTAGAGCTGATAAACACCATCAGTTACAGATGCTGCAAATGAAGTGCTGTGTCTGTAAGCCTTTTCTTACCATCTTCTCTGTAACAGATTGCATATAATTAACTGTTTCAAACAATAGCACTTGTGGAATTTAAGTCCTTACATGCCATTGTTTCACAGTAAGGCATGTCATGCGGTCCTCTAACAATTTAGCCTCTTCCTTAAGGTGACCTGACTAGCATGGAGAAGAGCTGCAACAATTGTATGAGTGATAAGCTCACTTAGCTGAGCTGACTCTCTCCCAACTGCTTTTCTTTTTCTTTGGGAAACAGAAGATTCCGGTACTGTCTGTTGCTAAAAGCTGCAGACAAAAGGAAGTTAAGAGAAAAGGTGAAGTTGTATTGTTATTGAAGAGCTGTATGTGAGAACTAGAGCCCTTTGGGAGAATTTCTTAAGGGTAGATAGATGGGACAGCAGTAGTGTGCCTCTAAAGGATTTTTGTTTATTCTTCCTTGGAATTTTTATGGGCCCTGTTCCTTGTCTGGCACAATTAAGTGCCTCAACTTTGAAGGAGCAGCCAAGGTGGCTTTGCCTTTGATTAATAACCCTCATGTGGGATAAATCCAAAGGAAATCGAAATCTTCAACTGAAACTATGAAATCAGCACTTTTTAAAGTGCAGGTTGAAGGGAGGTTTCTTCTATCCTATGAAGGCAGGCGGGGGAAATCTGGACAGCTCAACATGGGATGAAAGATTTTCCTTGCAAATTGGAAAGTTGGTTCTTCGTGGGAAGAAACACATCCTAACCAGACATGTATGAGCTTTCTGTGTAATTTAAAGCTAGTCCTTAGATTTTATAGACTGCAATTATTTTGTATTTTGAAAATAGATTCTCTACACATTGGGAAAAATTAAAATCTATTCTTCAGTGGATCTGAGCACTCATCTCTTACTGAAATCCTTAATAGTCATAAACCTTTGAAGAAACACAGATCAAAGATATTTTAAAAGGTAAGTTCTATAGGGCTGTTGTCTTTCTATTGGATTGTGTTGTTTCATAGCTAAAAGTCTACAGAAATTTCTGCAAGGCATTAGTTGAATTTAGCTCTGTTGAGTCACACAGAGGGGTCTAACTTGAAACTAGTGGTTCTAGGCAGTTCCTTAAAAGAAGTAATATTAATTAAAATGGATAAATACCTGGATTGTTTCTTCTGAGCATTTTGGTTTTTAAAAGTACAGTCTTCAAATTGATATGGAAATATCAACTAGAGGTACAGCTGTACTTACAGGACATGGCTAATGATGGCTATGGCTTTTCATGACATCTCTTTGGTAGGCTTCAGAATGACCTTGTCAAAGTTAAAAGCTTGCAACATTTATATTTTGGTTTTATGGCATTATGATTCTGCATAACACTGCTAAAAACAAAACCACAGTACAATTACACTGTCAGTCAAGCTGCCAGAGAAGGCATTTTCCACCAGCTTTGAACCTACTAAACTGTAAATAACTTATAAAATTAGAAGTCATGACTAAGTGGAGGCATTTGGGGCTAGTTAAGCACTTGTCACAGCTCTGTGGTCTAAGTGACCCCACACACTGAGCTTTGGTTGCTTACTTCTCTCCTGTGCATGTAAAAATGGTCATTTGTTCTTCTGTTGCAGTGCATGCACCTAATACAAATATCAAGTTGTCAATAGAGCTATGAACAGGTGTACAGTGTATGCCATAATGATGTTTTATTCATTTGAATTTCCAGCCCATTTAGTCTCATCCAACAAACAACAAGAATATTTTCTTCATTATCTCCAATTAATGTAAATGTCAAATGTTTGAATATATTATCACACAGATAATTCAGTACATTGGCTCATCTGCGGAATATTTGCATTGAACTGACAACTAAAACAACAACAAAAAAGTAATCCAGATCCAATGTTCTTATATGTTGTCTTACTGTTATAGAGATGTCGAACTTGTTGCTGAGAGACCTCCTTTTTGTCTCTTCTAAAAAGTTTCTTGAAGACTTTGAGTTTGTCATGAATTTTTCCTAGTCTTTTGAAAAAATGAGTAATCATATTGTGGTAATCTTTAAACAAGGTTTATTAGCTGTCCAGTGTCTCTTCTGTAACTGTGTACAACATGTAAAAATTTAGTTGACAGACACTAATCTCTAATAATGGAGCTGTTCAGAGGGCAGAAGACTGCTTTATATATAAAAAATAACATGATCCAGTAGGATTGAGACAATAAAAGAAATACCAACTATCTTGCAATAGCTCCTTCTTTAACTTCTAATTTTGCTTATTTTTTTATTTAGCCTGTGCCTGACTCCTCAGTTAAAATGTGAAAGTGAACACAGACATTAGCTGATGTACAAGAAGGTGTGTAGATGCATCAGCTGACATTGTGGCTGGATGAGCAGGACTCTGCAGCTTACAAGAGAACACTGCTAGGGTAGTCTGTACATATCTAGCAGAGCACACTTTGGACACTAGAAACAACAAAAGATTATTGCAGTCACGTACTTACTACTTGGCACTGCTAAAATTCCTGTTATTCATTTCAACTAATGGATCATTTGCTTTGATCCTTATCAAGATTTTGGAGCTATTTTGTTTATCTCTTGGTTATTTCTTTTTCCTTAGAGTTCAATTTTTGTATTTTAAAATACAGATAATTTCACATGTTGCTTTCTCATTGTACACCACTGTCTCATCATCACAAACTCTGCATGGAAGAAATCATGTGGTGAGGTCATTAGACATTCTTCTCTAAGTTTTGTATAAAATCAAAAGTGCTGTTTTGAGAATATTTGATGCTTTGAGTATGTTGTTAATACTTATGCAAGTTTCTGTGGGAAGTTATTCAGTGTTGGCAAAAAGCTATCGAAATGTCCAATTATATTTCCCATCCTTTCCCCCCTCCCCTCCACTTGTAAGAACTAAATATTGAAGGTGTTTCACAAAGAAGTTACCCTCCATGCTGTTCAGCTGTGGCTTTAGAACTTGTGCCTGTACGTTTACAGTGTATCAAAATTGACATCTGCAGTCTGGTCTGTTGCTGTTTCATCTGAAGCAGACCTCTATAGAAATTTTAAGAGAATGGGAAACAGTTGGTTTTGGACCAGGACCAAACACTTACCTAGCAAGATATACAGTAGCTGGTAGAGTTAACACACATAACAGAATAGGAAAATGAAGGGAAGTTGGAGTGGGAGGAGGGGGAGGATTCCTAGGAAGAACACGCTTGAACTTATTCCATTTCTATAGCTGAGGTCACAGGGGACTGTCTTGTGTGGTAAAGCTTTAATGCTTCATGATCACAAAGAAAATTTAATCCCGCTCTGGTTAAAAATGCCAGCTTCGTGCCATTGAAGAGGGAAACATACAGCCTATGAATTTGCAGGAAAAAAAACACACTAAAATATTACAAAGTCTGTTCATGCAGGCTAAGAGATTTTTCAAACAAGTTCTCAGTGAAGCTATTCATAGTGAAAATGTTGGTAATAGTTGAAATTTACTGTGTAAAAATATGCAAATAAATGGGTTTAAGGTGTGAGAAGATCAAGCAATGTGTTGTATAATTTATAAACCAGTCCTCACCAAAAGATAGCAGGATACGATCATAGTGTGTCATTATGTGTGTAATGTATGGAACAAATGTACTCAAGTTGAAAGGGGAAGAAATTTAGACACAGTAGGCAAAATCAGAGGTGGCAAAAACAGGAAATAACAAATGCATCTGTAGATGTGATAAAAGCTTTGTGGGACAGTTGTAAGTTAGAAGATGCTTGTCTAACTGCTTCTTCCTAGTTTCATGTCATGGTAAAATAGAAGTGTAATAATTTTGTAGCTGCAGACTATTCTAAGCTCCAAAGGAGGGGGAACAAAAAGAAGAAAAAGTTCCTCCCCAACTCTTTCCTTGGTTTTTCAGAGTTTTAAAAATACTTTTTTCCTTTCAACTTTCACTTAATTGGTTTCACTTTGGTGTTGCTAGTCTCAGTTTCTAACATGTATAACTCAAGTCACTGCTCCGCTTCAGTCTCTCTCCTTGCCTTCACTGCTGGGGAGGCAGGGGCACAGATGCATGTAAGCCTGCTGCCCTGCTACCCTTTCCTGTCACCATATCTTGAGGTGCTTTATGGAATGAGTTATTTTATGACAGGAAAAGCAAAAATGCTTCCATTTCATGGTTGTTTTCAGTCACTCTTTTTATGTTCTATCCCTTTTATCCACGCTCTTCTGTGTCACTATCTTGGCAGTTGTACTGCTTTGGGTCAGGCAAGCATCTCAAGAGACTGCAGTTCAAGTGTGCCCAAGAAAAGGGAAAAATGGGTCTTTTTAATATGAGTAAAAACTTTCTTTTTTCTTTTTGCCTAACTTAATTTTTAATCTAGGACATTACATGATTTGGTTACTAGTTTCAGTAGTATTTTTCCTCAAAATAAATTAATCTGTCCCAAGTTGGAAGTTTCCTATTCCCAGATTCTCTATTGGTTTAAAAGGTCCAGAGGATATCCTCACATTTCTTGGCAGTCAGTGTAAATAATTGATAATAAAAGGATTAATGAGAATGAGATATCTTCTCATTTCATTTGAGAGATTATATCATAAAGAACATTTGACTAGAGCATTTAGAATACTCTTCTATACAAGTAAGTTTATCTTCCCCACAGTCATTATAATCAACTTTTTTTAATGGGTTGAGTGAATAGTCTTGACTACATCATAGTCAATGCATTCTTCCATACACAGTAATGTAAATTTTGGGAATTCATAGCTCACAATTCAAATCCAGTGGATATCAAAACATAGTAATTCGCTGCAATTATGGACTTATTTTTTCAACTATTTTTTTACATCTCATCAATGAGTAGGGTCAATTACTTAAGTTGTAGAGCAACAGAGAAATACAGATAAGGGAAAATAATTAATATATTTGAAAATAGTTCATCCAATAATTTGCTTGTGGTTAGAAGGTACTTTTCCAATGACTATCTGAAAAAAACAACAACCTGAACACTGAGCAAGAATAGGGATAAGCAAACTGAACACAAATAGGGAAAGCCAAACATACTTGAAAAATATATATTTTTTTGTCCTTTCCCAAGGACAAATAGCAAGGAGTATCCAACTCCATGTTTTTAAGTAACTGATGAAGAACATTTCTCCTGGTAATTACTTTTAATGTCTATATCTCAGTGGATAATAATATTTGAGCCTCAGGTCAGGAAATCACATCTTTTGCTGTCTGCATTAGAAAGAATGTTTAGATTCATATGGCTAATTCTATAGTGCTCTTTGTAACATTGTACATCATAGCAAAAATATATTTGAATAAGAATGGGTGTTTTTTGTATTTTCATATTTTGGAGTAACTATACCTTAGCACGTGTAGAGAGGAAAAACTAATCAGATTGTTGTATCTGGTGCTAAAGGGCAACAGAAGTGTGCCTGAATGGAGGCAGATAAGCTTGTGCAGCTTTAGAATTTAAGCCACCATGTTTTGGGCTTTATTTAAATAATACTAGAAAATTATTCCTATCGTGCCCCTGAAAATCCTATGTTAATGAGATCATATGCAGCAAGAAAGTCAAATCTGAGTTGAAAAGCAAAAACATGGTATGATTTGCTCAAAATTGTTGTGGGGTTTGGTTTTGTTTGAGGTTTGTGAGGATTTCTTTTTGGTTGGTTTTTGGTGTGTTGTGTTTTTGTTCTGGGTTTTTTGTGTGTGTGTGTATGTATGCTGATGGCTGAACAATGTTTTAGAGAAATAGCCTCAATGGTGTATTTCTACAGCTCTGTACTGCATAGAAAGGCCCCCAAGCAATCCATTCAATAATCCCTGTAAATTAAGACTGCTTTAGGGATGCAACCTGTACCAGTGATCACCCTAGCAGATGAAAGCAGTTAGGAAGTAATAAGCCTCTACCATTCATGGTCAGTGATTTACAACCTTAGAAACAACATAAAGGGTAAATGAAATCTGCCTTTCCAGATAGCATCATAATAAGATAGTCACTTTGCTTAATGTCAGTATGTGTGCTTCTGATATCTGCAACACCTTACAGAAGATGTAAAATTAGATTTAAAGATGGACAACTATTAGTCACTTAAGTTTTGGGTTTTTTTCTAAAGCAGATTTTCCTTTTTCATTTGCTGTAACTTAGGCAGTAGGCAGGCATGCATGGCGATGTACTTATGCATACATGGATAGGTGAGCCCTTCTCTGCTCCTAAAGATCTGTACCCACTGATCTGTTTATACAGCTGATGAAACATTGTGAAATGTAAAGGTCTGCAACACGTAATAATGGTGAGCTGCAGGAGGTTCACCTATAGCACTATGTGCGTACCCTAAAACCCCTTCACATAACCAGAGCCAACAGTGTTCAGTTCTTCTGGTTTTGGGTGCTTTGGGAAGGCTATAAATGAAGAGTTAATTGAACAACAACAACAAAATACGTATGAAGACAATCCCACAACCCATTTTTTTATAATTGTTTCTTCTCTTAAGAGAACATTACGTCTCTCACAGATGGTCAGAGTGATACATTTGGGGAAATCAGCTAAACTTGGCTTTTTTCCTGGTCTCTCTGCTTAGTAATTGCAGCATTTAACCCCAGCAGTATTATTTAACTTTGCTCCAGATACCATTTTAATCAACAATACTAGGCTTCACAGTTGGAAAACTCCTTTTAAGGCCCCTGAACACAATTTTGATTTTAGTGTTCTGGACTTAGAGAAGCAAACTCTACCAAAATAAAGTTTGCTTACTTTCAAATCACTTGATAAAGGGATTCCTGAACTATGTGTTGTAGAATGGTGTAATGAGTTGTAGAAATGTCACATTACTGGGAAATGATCTTTTAATAATGAAATCAGTACTCTGACAGAAAAAAAAAATACTCCTACTTCATACTTGGAAGAAAGATGCACAGAAAGGTTGAAATGCTCATGTAGAAGGTTGGGCATCTGACTGTTGGGTTGAGTTTCTTTTCTGAGACTAAAATCCAGGACACAGTTTCCCTGTTAATTAGTACTTTCTGCTCATAATAGTATTTTCATATCAAATGGGCTTTGGGAACTCGAACATGCAGAAATGGTAAGACGCTCCAGCACTAAAAGAGTGGGATTATGTAGGGGGAGTTTAATACTTCATATATGTCTGTGTGGCTGCAGTGGAGAAACAGAAGTTGTATGTGATTTGGGGTACCTGTTCTTCTCTGCTCTGAGGTCAAGTGATCATGTTCAGGCAGAAGCATCTCAATGGTCAGAGACTGGGACTAGGGGACTGGTAGAGAGCTGGGAAATACCCATCTTGTTCTCAGCAAGTTGCCAGTTAGGCTCAATAAAAGAGCATAGTATCTTAAATACACTATTCACTCTCTTCAACATTTGTGAAGGTTCAGGGCTCTCATAAATGTTGTAAAAAATACCATTTTCGAAGTGGTATGAAACTGCAACCGAAAAAGTAATGTTTGGTGACAACAGCTTATTCTGTAGAAATTGAGGTTTTGTAAGGTACCATCCAGTAATTTATATTGGAAAGATCTTATTTCTGACCTATAATTTGAGATTTTACCCAAATGCTATTCTGTACTTTGATGACAATGGTTTTCAGAAAGAAGTTTGCTGTATGTCCAGTAACTCCTTTTGTGGTGATTATTCCCATTCTCATCGTTCCCAGGTGAGCTGGGATTTCATGATGAAGAATGCATTGGTTTTGGCTCTTAGTCCAGAATCTCAGAACATTCCTCTTAATGGAGGGGAATTTTTCTGTCTCTGCCTTTCTCTTTGCCATCCCTCCTTTAGTCCAAGAAGAATCTTAATTTATGCACAGGCTAGCCCTCTTCTTAGAAATTTCATTTGCTTGTAACTCTTTTTCCTGTCCATGGAGCTGACATTATGCTGCTTCTGATACTGTCACACTGCAATATATTTGAGCAACAAATTGTTGTGTGGCTGGTTTGGGTTCTTTTTTGAGAAATATTTTCTTAGATAAAATTATATTTACTTTTTGGAAAAGACAAATATAGATAGTGGGGTTTAAGTGAAAAAAAGAAGTGTTTAAAAAAAACACATTTTTCAAAAACCCAGTGAATTACCTACCTCCTAATACTCATGAAAATGCCATATGCAGTTAGTGCTACTACTGTTAACTCTTCAAGTGTCTTCCAACACACCCATCAGTTTTCCAGAAAATGAAAAATCCTATTTCCTCTCAGAACTGGGTTCCTTTCTGAACACTTCAAACCGTGGACAGGTCTCCTTTACCAGAATAGGTTGAAGCAACCTTTCCCACATGCCACATGTTATCACTCTCTGACAGTTGACAGCAGAGCTTTTTATGTTTCTTCTCTTTAATCTATTTGAGTACAAAGATCTGGTTTAGTGAAAGTGAGCTCTTTTAAACTGCTTAAAATAACCTGTGTGTTACAGATTAAGAGGCTATGGAACACACAGACGAGCAGTTCTCTGGCAAATACAAGGCAGAGTTGCTCTGATCTGGAGTAGCAAGGCAAGTGTCTGTCCCACTGGAAAAACTGCTTGCAAGGCTGCTCATCTGTTAGCACCTCTGCTGGCAATTACCCAGGGAAAGGCTGTTTACTTAGAAAGCAAAGTGTTATGAAATAAAATCTTAAGTGTAATTGTACCGTAGCAGAAGTGATTCAATATAGTTATGCTATAAAGAAAATTTGTGTAGAATACAAATTTAAATAATGGTGAAACAAACAAATGTCAAAGAGAAATAGTCTGGTTCAGTGGACTAAAAATAAGTGCCTTACTGTAGAGACAATTCTTAAGTGTTAAGTTTCATTATTTATTTCATAGTAGCTGTAATATTTTAATGAGGGAAAGTTTGTTTTTTGCTCACGACAAACAATCCTGTTTGCTTGTAATTTTCAGATCTGTTTAAAAAAAAAAAAAAGGCACAAAAAGAAACAGAACAATTTTATCACGTAATTGCTTTTATTCAAGTTTAATAACAGTGCTTAATGTCAGCTTCCAAAAGGTGAGTATGATGTCATTACCGTTTAAGAGCACTTGCTCAGCTATCATAGAATCATGCAATGGCTTGAATTGGAAGGGATCTTACAGATCATCTAGTTTCAACCATGGGCAGGGACACTCTCCACTAGACCAGGTTGTTCAAAGCCTCATCCAGCCTGGCCTCAACACCTCCAGGAAGAGGGTATCCACAGCTTCTCTGGGTAATCCATTCCAGTGTCTCACCACCCCCATAGCAAAGAACTTCCTATGTCCAATTTAAATCAGCTCTGCCCTAGTTTAAAACATTGCCCCTTGTCCTAACACGACATGCTGTTATAAATAGTCCTTCTCCAGGACCTACTTCTGGACCTACCAGATGCAGCCTCCTTGTCCTGCTCCATCTGCAGAGCTGTGAAGCGGTTCTGCAAGGTCTCCTCAGACTTTGATGGAGGTTTCTGTTAGTTCAAGTCCTTGCAGTTTGGCGTTCCTCACCCTTGCTGAATGTTGCTGGCTGTGCTGGTAGTGGAATTTGAGGCCATTTGGCCATAGACTGTGGGTTCAGCACAGATTGTACTTGAAACCAGATGTTTGTCTCAATTTCTGTTTCCTTTATACTATGCAGCCTTTTGACTACAACTAGTCTACAACAGGGAGACTGTGGAGAGGCTGGAGCTAGTCTCTTTTCACAGGTATTTGGAGCCACAACAAGGGGCAATGGCCTCAAGCTCAGACTGGAGAGGTTTAGATTGGGTATTAGGAAAACTTTTTTTCATGGAGAGAGTGGTCAGGCACTGGAATGAGCTGTCCAGGGAGGTGGTGGAGTCACTCACCCCGGATGTGTTTAAGGATCGTTTGGATGGAGTGCTTAGGGAAATGGTTTAAGGTGGATTTTGTAGAGTAGGGCTCTAGGTTGGACTTGGTGATCGTGAGGGCCTTTTCCAACGTGGCAGTTTCTGTAATTCTGTGATCTTCTTCTGCAGCTCAGCCACCTGCTGCAGGAGGTCCTTTACTTGGCCACGATTTCCGTAAGGAAGTTTGCATCCCATCTCCACCCCAGGAGAAGGGTTGCGGCACTGCCCGCAGCTCAAGGTCTGCACAGCTGTTTCTACCTTCGGCAGCTCCATCTGGGTGGGGACATCGGTCCTCACCGAGGTGGGCGGTGCGCACCCCGCTGCCAGGACTACAACCCTTGCTCACCGTCGAGCACTCCTCATGCTGAGTGAGCTGCGGAGTTCAGGCCCGGCGCAAAGCGAGGATCCTGCTCTGCTCGCTGCCCTGTGCAGGGCGTTCTGCGCCCTCGGCGCTCCCTAGGCGTGTGCCGAACAGCCCGCGCTGGGTCCTAGCGCTGCCCCCCCACTGCCGCATCCGACACTCATGCTGTCGGCTCCTGCCTGGCTGTGCTGGTCAGCTCGCTCTTCCCTCTGCGAGAGAGCAACCCTGCTTGCCTCGATCAAGCTTTGGATCTTTCCGCGCCCCTTCCCCCGGCCCCCAACTACTCTTGCTACTTCACAAGATCTTCGCGTCGACCTTTTTTTTTTTTTTTTTTTTTACTGGATGCCAGTTGATAAATTATAGTAGACCACATATCTTGCTTCACTTTCTTTGGCAGTGTTTTCTTCTCTACACACCTATTTAGTTGTATTTAAGAACTAGCTGCTTCTTTATCTCCATTTAGTCCAGGATGACAAACTATTAATTCAGTGGATAATCTGCTGTTGGCACAGAGAGATTTCTGCCAGTTCCCCCTGTGTACTCTGGCACAGGATTCCCACACTGTGAATGGAATTAGTTTTCTGTATGCAGGTACTCCAGGATCACCAACAACTTCTCCATTATGTCCAAAATTACGTGAAAAAATTGCCCAGTAGGAGAATGCTTTGGAAAGAGGCTGCAGCTTCCTCACAGAGGCAGTTTGTCCCCTGTCACCCTTGCCAGGGAAGAGAGTGCTGGAATTAGAGTGGGTCAGCTGTCACAGGTGGTTGTAACTGTCTTCCCTCCTGATGGCGAACTTGAAATGTGCCTGACCCAGCCAGACTGAGGCCATTGCTGACTTAAATCGATAGAACCACAGTTGGAGAAGGTTTGCTGTTGAGTCACTCTTCAGCATCCATCTTGCATTACACGTATTTGGTAGAGCAGGGGACACAGAGACAAAAAGAAGTTCTCTCAACTTTCTGTAGAATAAGCGAACTAAGCACAAGAGGGATCTGGGGAGTGCCCGTAAATACTTTTCAGAAACAATTAGCTTTCTATGTAAGTAGCTAATATAGCTCTTACTGAGGCTTAAGCACTCATGGGGAGGTTCATGGAGGTTTGAAGGACAGGGCTGGGTTTTTCAAATAAATATTTGGTAGTTTTTTTGGCAGGGCTCTGTTACCCTTTCATTCTAAAGAAAACCCAGGTTCTCCATCAATAGCAAAGCTGCTATACAGCACACTAGGAACAGTTTCATTCGAGAAATATGTAGTTTGGAGACACACTTCTATAAGGATAAAAGCATCCTCGGCTATGACTTTTATGCTTTCAATTGCTTTAAGGGCTAGAAAAAAATTAGGTAGCACTGGTATTGCTACTTAGAAATACCATAAGATAAGTAGGCAGTCCTGTAGGGTATTTTAGAACAAAAATTTTCTGTATGCCAGCTTCTGCCACAGCTGTTAGTATTTTCAACCTTTATAATTTATTTTTTTTTTTCCTTCTCCCACTGGACTTTAAGTAATGTGCTCTCTGCTGTGCCTTCAAATTAAACTCAGTAAGGTAAAAAGCACATGAGATTTTTAAATGTTCTGCTATGCTTGCTGGATTTACTCTGCTCTGATCGGAGAGCAGAAGTGGTGATGCTGACTGTCTTGGCAGGCTTTTCTCAGCCAGGTGTGATTACATGTGGATTTAAATTTTCTTTACTTTCTGGAAGAATGTATCTGGCCAATATTAAATTGAAGTAGGAGGTCCTCAATCATATGGAAAATTTCAGTCACTTCCTTTTTGATACATTTTTGTGCAAGATGAAAATAAAATACTTTTTTTAAGAAACAGGAATTACTGAGTTTTAAAATTCAACTGCCTTTCCAAATATATGTAAAATAGATATCTATAGGGAAACAAATCTGAAGCTAGTATGCATGATTATTATACACACATCCCAAAGCATTAAATGTTAATTTTTAAAGGAATTAACCAGCTATACATTCAAGACAGGTAATCTATATGTAATTCTCATCTCATGAATTCATATCCCATCTGTTTTCCATTTTCTTAGAGCTGTCTTTTCATTTCTTTCTATTTGTACCAAGGAGTCCTAGAACCCACCGTTCACCTGAGTAATCCACTTGGAGGCACAAATAAAATTTTGAAGGATTTGCCTTTTACACCTTGACTCCTGGGAAGAACAACTTTTGGGGATTTATTTGACTTTGAGTTTGGGTTTAAGTACACTTTTCCAAGTATGAAAAACTAGGCATGAAGAGTTACTGTGAAAAAGGTTGTTTTGTTTTTTGGTTTTGTTTTTTTTTTCTTCAATATTTGTCTATGCGATGTCTCACTTAAGTTATAAGGATTTCCTTTGTCACTTTGTTTAGCACACAGTGCAATTAAGGACTCAGTACAAATAAAGAGATTGTTGCATGATTTAGTGTTTTTTAAAATTTACTAAAATATTCAAAACTTGAGCTTTTAAAAATAGTGCTATCAATTTCAGATATTTAAGGGGATAAGTATCTAGTAAGGATTTAGGGTAAGGTTGATTGAGAAAGCAAATCTACTTGCTGAACGTCTAAAAAGGAAAATCAAACGAGAAATTCAGTATCAAAAACATCAAAGACAATAATGCAGTTGCTTTCATCTCCAATGTGTGCTTGCACTTCAAAGAAAAGCAAAATGCTCAACCTTCCGCCAGTACCCCCGAAGGAGGATGAGCCTATAGTTGAAGATAAGTCTCCATCACTTCTTTGAGAGAGAAGAGGAAAAATATAAGTAAAATTCTGTGCAGAAAAAAGCAGCTTAGAACTATTTCTTTCACTGTAATGGCTGCATAACAGAACGTTTCCTGCACTGAAGAATCCGCTTGTTTTATTAAGATATGCAAGTACCCCTCAAAGTCTGCTCTTCACTCAAATAATTTATTTCCTTTGTTTCTCTCTGAAACCTAAGGATAAGGCAGTGTTCTCTGAGGTAAAGTAATACTCTTCATCCTAATTAACACTTTTGCAAAATGTGCTGATTACTTGCATTTGAATAAATACCTTTGCTCACTCATATCCTCCCATATTTTTTATCTTGGAACTGATTATATTAAGTTTAATTCTATAAAGCCATTTGGCACTAACAGTTGTGAGGCACATGTTCAGTTACTCTGTGAGAAATCAACCCATAACGCCTGTCTCCAGTTTGCTGTCAAAACAGCAAATACTAAGGCTGACCACGCTGTAGAAAATCACGCATGTAACAATTCCCCAGACTTAGGTACTTGATTCAGCTCTCTTGGTTGCCAGTGAAAATCCAGTCCAAAAACAATCCCCAGAAATTAATAACGGAAAGAAAAATAAATCAGGACTTTTCCCCTCTGTACTTGTTTTGGCAAATTTTATGTTTTCAGGCAAAGTTTATTAATAACAATACAAAATAAACTGAAAGCATGAAAATTTCATAGCTTTTATTTCTTTGAGTGAGAACAGGTTTAAAATGGTTGTTGAAGTGAGAATAAATCCAGTTTTGACTTTTTCTCCATGCTGCTTTAGCTCAGTTTCAAAGCTATCACTGATCAGGAAGCTTGACAGGCACAGTATTTGCAAATCCTCACCAACGAGCAGTAACAAGATTTAAAAATGAAACCTGAATAGAGCCGGTTTGCTCAGTCAGCTTTATAACTTCAGTTATTTAACCATCTGCAGGCTAGATTTGTTTTTGCCTATCAGATCTAAACCCTACACAAAAAAACCTAGTGAGTATCATCACATAAAATAATTGTTCATGCATTTGTAGGATTTCTTCATAAGGTACCATCAGATGCACAGTACGCTGGTCAGGTTGCTTTTAAATGAGGGTCCATACGAACAACAGAAATATTTGGAAGTCACTCTAATACCAAAATGTATCTTTTGCCTTTGTTCCTTATCCTTCTGTGGCAATGAACAGACAAGAAATTTAATCATTAGGCATTAACATTTCCTGAGCAGAATGTACATGGCCTGGACCGAAACCTTGCAATCTGGCTACCAGAGCAATGAGTCAAGCTACAAACAAGGTGACAGTTTTTGTGGCTGAGTCACAGTAGTGAAGAGGTCTTTAAGCACAGAAGGTGTGATGCGTTATATTTCAGTTACTACCAGATTTCAGTATTTTGGCAATGAAGAATTGGTTTGTTTGGTCAGTTAGTTTTTGTTTGGTTGGCTGTAGGTTGTGTGTTGTTGTTTGAGGTTTGTTTTCTTTTTTCTTTCCCCAGAGATCGTTCCTCAATTGGGGGTCCAGGAAATTTATAGTTTGAAATACCAAATCACTCACTTAACTGTGGTGCCATTTTTTAGACAATGGAGAGCACCTTACACAGTCTTGATGCAAACTTCTATATAGTGCTGACCTATTTTGTTGGGCACTCTTTGTTGCCTAGCTCTAAGTGCCTGAATGCATGGATTCATAGATACAGTTCATATTAATCAGTATTTCTCATGAGATGAACCATAATGACCAACTCTCATGATGGCATCACTGACAGCAGCAGTTTTTGATGTTCTGTGACTGTGTAGACCTGTTTATTTTAAGAGAGCAGGAAACTACAATTTCCTTCTCCACAAAACTGCTGCTAATGGGCATTTGCATTCCACCCAAAATGAACTAGAATTAATAATTAATTCATTTTCACTTTTTTTTTTTTTCCCCCCTACTCTGCTGCAGAGGTGAGATTATTCAGTGGTTTGAATGCAGTACTTTGATGTCATTATAATTCAGATTATATTCTAGATTGAGTAGTATGTGGTTATACAACGCCAGTAATCACGTGTAATTAGCTGAAGAATTATTGCAAGACTGAGGTATTTGCAAACAGCAAGGTCATGAAGAATGGCATTGAATGATGAGCAGTAATAGAAATTTAATGATGCTTGTTAAACTGATGTAACCAGTTCAAGTGTGATCTTTCAAGAGCTGATTTCTTAAAGCTGTGATATGCTGCCATTAGGTTGATAGTCTGAGATTTTCTGGTGTAGAGTTAAGGATTTCTGAATGTATTGAATTCAAGGAGCATGCTACTTATATTCTTACTCGCACAATGGTCTTAATTTCTTTTAGCTTTTCTGAACTACTGCTTTGTAAGAGTTATTTTGGTAGGAATCTAGAATTTCTGCAGGTCTTTGATCTCATTGCTATTCTAGTATTTAGTGTGTCCCCACCAAGTACCTGTGTTTATAGATATAGATACATCTCACAGGTGTATATTAGCTGTGTATAGATCGAAGGCTTTAATACATCTGTAATTAAATACTCATCGAGGCATGTGCATATGTTGCATTATATTGTAAGTATGCCTGTGCTGCTTACAGTTTCATCTTGCTGCAGAGGTAGACAAAGTAGCTGAGTTTTTCCTTTAGAAGTTTTTTCCTTCCCTGTTACGTGTATATACTTTGCTGGATATTCTTTCTGAAACATAATTACATAGTTATGGCATGCTTCCATCATGTCTGGAGCAAATTTATGACAGTCTGTCAAGTCTACCCTCAGTGTATTAAACTTTCCAAAGCAGAAGGTTTTTATTTCTTGTGACAGAGGAATACAAATTCACTGTCTCAGCAATCAGAGATTTTAATTTTTTTAAACTCGTTAAAGTCTACTGATTTTCCCTTTAAAAGGAAGAACTTCTTATCCTCCTAATCATATGTGCTTAGTGAATACACATGTACATTTGCAAAGCATGCACCATGCAAAGCATGCCTTTTGCTAGAAAATATTAAGTAGCCTATGTATCCTATTTAGAAACAAATCTAAACTGGATGATGCAGGCCTGGTAGGAAAAGGCACAAACTGGAGTAGAATTGTTGGCTGGACCCAGAATTTTCAGAGGTGCCAGCTGCCTCTGAGCAGGCATAGTATTCCAGAGCTCTCTGCTTAAGTGCTGAGTGTAGGTTAGAGATGTGATCAGCTCTCTCAGCTGTGTAGAGTGTCTGGTTAGAGAAGAAAGCAGGTAAACACACACAAATCTTGAGAAAGCTCTGCTTTCTTGGAGAACTGGTACAATGGTGAAAGAGATTGTTGTGGAGGCAAAGTAGGCAGCAACAGCCACCTGAAAATGTGGATTTGTTGCAGTTAGTCTGCATGCCTTCCAACACATAAAATTATAGGTTCAAATGTCAGTTGTCAATGCCCAACCAGGTAATACATGAAGAGCGAGATGAACCAAAATGTGGACACACCAGAAAGGGAACAATTTCTCCACAGGTTCCCAAAATACATGTGCTCAAGAAACGCAAGCCTGAGGCCTCCTTAAATGAAGTTCCAGTCCAGGCTGCTTGCTGTGTAGAGAAATGACAACTATGCCTTTGTTTCAGGACTCCTTTTATACCTTGTCGAGGGTGCACTGTGGACAATTTCTTAATTCCTTGGAAGGCTGAGTCCTCTAAGAAACAAAAGAACTTTTGGGCCCAGAGACATAAGTTAAGGTCTGGAGGCATCAAGCTGATCTTTACCACCTCTTAGCAAGCCTCAGCCCTTTATGTCAGGACCTTTGCATTTATTAGGGTAGTTATACCTGCCACAGAGACTAAATATAAATGCACTTAATTCTGTTTTCTGAAAACAAAATTCCACGGCAAGTTCACATTTTTAATTACTTGAAAGCTGTCTCTACTCCTGACCATGTATCACTGTTCTTTCTTCAGTATCTGAAAAACTACATTTAGAAAATTTAATGGAAGAGGGAACATTGAAGATGTTAGATTTACCAGTTTTATTTTCTGTTAAAATACTTCAGAGTGGCATTATGTTTTGTATCCTTTCTGTACATGAGTGTTCAGGAGAAACTACAGCACTTCAAATATGGGGTTTTTTTGTTTGTTTTCCGTGAGTTTGTGCGTGCAGTAAGTAGAAAACTTTAGCAGTTATCTTCACATCTTTGCATTGCGGCTTGGAAATCAAATGTAGAATGTCCTTAATTTCCTCAGCTGGTCACACAACCATTACATTATTTAAAGGTTTTATTTTTTATCTATGAATATTGAGTTGCTCTGGCCATTTAGTAACACAAAGTAGATGAAACCTTTTAAAGATTTGCTGGCTGGCACAAAAGCTTTTATTGTGTTGGGTTTGTTGCTTGGTTTTCTTGTTTAAGTTAAGCTGTTGAAAATGTTATGTTATTGACAAAGCTCCTTGCAATAATTAGGAAATATTTAAATGAGTCATTCACAGATCTGTAACAATTGGAAATAAGAGTTTCAAATAGTAAATGTTCATATTGTGGCATGAAAAATTGCATTTTAAGAGTAGCTTATCTTCTAGTGGAATTAGCATGAAACAATAAGCTTTGAATCTGATGTCTAGTTTCTTATTAATATTATTCAGAGATAGAAGTCATTAGGGCTTTTTCTCCTGAATGAGAGACAGGGCTGGTGCCAAATCTTTTACATAATTGGGTCCTTTGTTCTGATGAGGCATTTGTTTTAGGTCTGTAGCAAATAGTCTCCAGACTATTTCATAAGCAGTACTAGTTTTGAAATATTGTGCACTCAAGGCCAAATCCTTGTCTAAAGTAAATAAAGATGGAAATTCCTGTTGATTCAGTCTATGCTTGGTAGTTATGATGATTCCATTTTGGAAATGTTTGCATTGCTCTAACAGAGACCGACACAAGTCCCTTAGCAGTTTTGCCCTGTGCCTGAGCAAAAGGTTTTAAACTAATATGACTTCATTATGTGCTTTTACATAAGTGTCCCTGATTACTTGAAGTAGAAGTGTAAGGTCAGAAAAAAAGTTACAGTGGCTTACCTTCTTAGTTTAGAGTAAAATCCAATATAACTGCTTAATCTTTTTTCTGTCTATCACCTAGGTTCATTACCTGTAGCACCTGCAGTATGGTGTCTGCTGTAATAAATGGCCCTGTAGAGTATAAGGTGAAATTAAATTATTCTTGTGCATATGGTCTTTGTGAGACTAATTGAGTGGGCCACAGTCTTGCTTCCTCTGGGAGCCCATGCTGAGCCCTTTGAAATGCCCAGCACACAACCCTTTGTTTTTTATTAATGTTACAACAAAGCAAGGCATTGCCATGTAGCAGTTAGTCCAAGTTGGTGAGCACTGCATCAGAATCACAGAATGTTGGGGGCTGGAAAGGACCTCCAGAGATCAAGTCCAACTCCCCTGTCAAAGCAGGCTCGCTCAGGGCAGGTCACATGGGAATGCATCCAGATGGATTTTTTAAGGCTCCAAAGAAGGAGACTCTACAATCTCTCTAGGCAGCCTTTTCCAGTGCTCCAAGAATTTTACACAGTTGTATCTTTAAAGAGCAAGTATTTTCCAGCTCATGTGCTACAAACAAAGATGTCAAACTAAGCAAGTGCAATTTAGAGTTAGCTGTATTAGATACTACATGAACACGTGAAAGGTGGCCTCATATGGGCAGATTAAATTTGCAGAATTAATTCTGGAATTATCCATCTTTTGAATATACATTTAGATATATATATATGTATATATTCTGTAGCCATAAAGGCTAGTATGAAAATGTCTTCCACATGTAGCCTGAAGTCAGATTGTCCTTTGCAGAGGGACAGAAAATGTTGTATTTGATTTTCTTTAAAGTATATTCCTTCCTGTTTAAATAATCCCGTCCCTGCATAAATGGCTGCATGTTAATCTTTAAATGTGTTTAAATGTCAGTTATCTGGCATTAGGAGAAATTTCATTAATGCCAGATACTAAGCAATTATCGTGGCAGGGGAGCTGAGGTTTACAAACATATTTCCACAATCATTTGTGATTTACTTGCAGTCTGCATTGATTTTGTGTGTTTTAAAGCATGAATTGAAATAGTTGACAAGTACCCTGAGTATCTTTCTGCTGATGACAGAGCAAACAGATCTACAGCTTTTATTTTTAAAATACATAATTGTGGTGAGTGATGTGACACTTATGAAGCTGAAAGACTAAGTAGCTTGATTCTGATCTAGAGTAGAATTATCCTCTCAGACATGAAAATTCTTGTCTGCAGTGTAGCTCTCCATTGCATGTTCTGCGCTCATCCTGTGATCACAGCAAATGAAGCTAATGGATGTGATGTGGGTAGCCCAAGCAGTGGGTGTGCATGCAATGGCTAGAGCACTACTGAATATATCTGCTCTCTATGATGCAGATACTGGGAAAGGTTTAACATGATGCTTTCAAAGTACGTGTCCTCAAATACGTGCCATTTTGGCTGCTCATTTTCCAGTCTTTTGGAGATTACAGGCTTTAGACACAACAAAATAAACAGTGATGTGGACAAACTTTGGTTTAGGAGTGTGTAAAAGCAACTTACCTTTTTGATGAGAGCTAGTATTTGAGAGTGATTTGTTGTTGTATTGGAAGATGGCAAGAGAAGAATCAGCTTTAAAGCAGTATACCATTAGCTTGCCTTTCAGTTACTCATGTGATTTAACCAATTTAATGGTAAGAGTGATTTTCAGTTGCTAAAAACCCTGCTACATGTGCAGCAGGATTTCTGGACCATTTGTTTTGGTGCAGGAATGAGAACTAAGGACTTTTGGAAATGTGAGCCTTCATTTAATTGTGTACAAAATTAATTATAGCCTTTTATCTTTTTTTAATTATTATTACTTAGATTCTTTAAGTGCAGTTGCTCTATGTTTGCATCCTAATGTGGGGCTTAGACTCTGGCATAGCTCTCAGTCAGTGCTTTCCATCTGAAGTCCTCAAAGTACTTTACAGAAGAGGTCAACATCTTAATCTCAGGGGAGAAGAAGAAACTGTAATTGTGCAGGCAGCTGAGCCAATCTAATTAATCACTGATGCCTATCCTGGGATCTCATGCTCCCACCCCTCTTTCAGCCACTGCTCCCTTGTGCCAACTTTAGCAGGAGGAGTGGGAAATTGCTTGTTTGATACTGGGGTGAAGTGAGTCGACTTCAGCTTCGGAACAACAGGGGAGAGACAGTGCTGGGGAATGCTGGAGTCGAAAGCCAGTGAGAGTTTAACATCAGTAAAATGCCTTGGGCTTACTTGACAGTATTGAATTATGTAAAATATCCAGTAACTATTTCAAGTTTAAAGTCTACATACCTATACAATAATGATTTTTTTTTAGTTATTTATTGTCTGGGATTACTTTAATGAGGAATAACCTTATTTAGAAATAAGATTTTTCTTTGCACTTTGTGGACATTTTAGGATCTAAACTCATTGGTAAGGTTTGATCAGTCTTCTTACAGAGACAGTAGAAATAAGTCATACAAGAAAACTGCCACATACAAAAGGTCTCTATTTCTAGTATTCCCAGATACTTTTAGCAAGTTTGCTTTAGCTGAGGTTTTAATTTAGCATTAACAAAGGATTTTGTGATGTTTTATATGCTATAATCTAATATTCTGCCTGTGATTTCATTCAGAACTACTACACACTTAAATTTCAGTTTGGAAGCTAGATGCCACCAGAGAATAGTCCTGGAAAAATCCAAATTATCAGTTATGAGCTGATCTAAAACTTACAGTATTGAAACATCTTCTGAAATATGCATTAGAGAATCTTTAAAGAGATCATACAAAATTCATCAAAACCTGCTTCTCAGAAGCAACTACGTTTTCATCAGTTCTGCATGCCACTGGTTTTAGTTCCAAGTTTTTGGGGCATTTACATACAAACAAAATTCTCTATGTGCACACATACACAGAGGAAGGGATAGGAACTCATCTCTCACCAAGTTTTGTGTTAGAAAAGATAAAGCAGCTGTAAACCAATCCCACGACTGGGAATCCTGTAGAAGAGAAGGCTGCTCCTTCACTCCAAACATTGAGTATGTAATAGTGTCTGACCTTAACAACGCTGATTATGTTGCTGTTACTTTAAAAAGGGCATATTTTGCACCTATTTTGTTCATTCTTTTATTTCATTGTGTTGTCTCTGTATCTGTCTGATAATAAATATACATAATTTATACTTACATCTCTCAATTGTTCTCATGCCTTTAGATTAGTTGTCACAAAATTACAGCTTTGTTTTTCTGCATTCTGTGCTTCATGGTCATTCTCTCTGCTGTTAATTTTGTAGACTGCATGAGGTGAGAGATATCCAGGCTGGCAGTCAAGCTATTAAGAGCTAATCAGGTAGTTGCACAAGAAGCAGGAATTTCTGAAAGCTGCTATTCACACAGGAAACAGGCTAAACAGGAGCAGAGGGAGACGCAAGATGATTGAAGCATTGATTTGCTGTCTCCATGTTTCCCTAGATTTCACCACTCTCCATTGCTTAGCAATTCTCATGTGCTGAGACTCCATCTTCTGTCCACTCTCAACATGACTGTGCTCTTCAACTGCTTTAAAAAGAGGGTCTAAGAAGGAAGTATCTTATGAAAATTGTATGCGTTATTTATACATAGTTAATGTACATAAAAATATCAGAAGTTTAGCTGCATGAAACTTTACAGTTCAATTCAACGGCCAGGGCCCAGATACATATTTAAATAAATATCTGTCAGAACACAAACATCCTTCACAAACCCATGACCTCAAAGCAACCTGTGCAGCAGCCACACCAAACAGCTCTTACTTTGCAGCATACCTTGAAGGTAAGCAGAGAATGAAAATTTTGGCCAGCTACATTTTTCAAAATCATTGTAGAACTGCTTTCTTTCCTTTTCTTCTCCCTGAGGTATTTCAATAGCTATCCAGTTAGTAATTATTCTATTTAATGTATCAAATACCTTTCTAAATGCAGATTTTGATTCTTTGCACAGCATGTGATTTTTGGAAACATCTTTTGAGAGCACCGTGTCTAGTTTAGAATTAAAGGAGGAGTTTCATCTTGGGTCAATTCTGTACATATCAAGCACAGTCAGTTGCTATTCATAACTAACAAACTAGGAAGATGCCTGAGAAGCCCTGAGTCTTGGTCAGATAAAATCTCTGTGGATTCGTTTGTGTTGCCCTTTTTCCTGAGGCAATGAAGAGAGAGGATGCTTTTTTAGTTAACAGAAGTGCTCTGTGGCGGGTGTATGTATGGCAGAGCGAGCTGATTGCCACATTGCTGACATTGCCTTAAGAAGAGTAAGTGATTATTTTAGCACTGGCATCATTCTGAAGGATTGCAACATATTTTACTTCGTTAACCTTTCTTATACCATTGGATTACTTGGTCGGAGTCAAGAGACTTAAGCTGATGATTTTTACTTCTGTGATTTGCCAGCCCTTATAACTGGTGGAGTGCCAGGTTCTCTCTAAGCTGTCACTGGGTGAGTATGTTCCAGCTACATCCACCTGTTTATGCTCTGGCTGCCAGAAGAATGATTGGTTGTCAATTTGGCATCTTTACCAGTGCTAAATCCTTTTTCTTTTTTTTTCTCTGGAAGAGGAAAGTAATTGGAATTGTTAGCTTCACAATTGTGTGTTATGACTTTCCACAGACATCAGGACAGGCACACTTAGTACAATGGCTTGTTTAATTATCTTTTCTATCATGTTTTAGTGAGCACATGGATATTTTAGGTGCCCCTTGTAAAATCAGCATATCACAGCTGACAACATTGTTGTATTAACTGGCAAAAGCTGCTGAAGTTCATCAGTTTCTATCTTCTCATCTTAATTGATTCCCACTGCTTAGCGCACAAAAAAAAACCCCAAACATTTGGTTGCATACAGAGATTTTTTGGTTTGTTTCACCTAGATAATAGTGTTAACAGAAATAAAATCAGTAACTGGTCAGGACAAGTTAGTCTGCCATTCTTGATGTTAACAAATTGGTAGAAAATGAAGTAAATGTTTGGGGGTTTTTTGTGGGTGGGGTTTTGTTTGTTTGTTTGTTTTGTTTTGTTTTGTTTTTTGTGGACTTGTTTTGTTTTGTCTTTTTTTCCCTTGTTTGACAGAAAATAAATCAAATTAAAAAAAAATAAAAATAAAAAATCAAATAAAAAAACCAACAAACTTGATCTAAGGCATATCAGTCTACCACTATGTCACAGGATGTTAGAGGTTGGAAGGGACCTCAGGAGATCTTCAAGTCCAACCTCCCTGCCGGAGTATGTCTCTATGATTTAATGCCAGCTGTCTTAATGCAAATTTAGATTGGATTTTCAATTTTAGAAGAATTCATGTCCCTCTCATGTTATGTTTTAGATAATTGTAGACTACCTCTATAACCAGCTGCTAGGGAATTTTGCTTGTCACAAATATCCTTAGCACAAGAAAGCAAAAAATTAACTGCATCCAGGTTTTGGTAATGGCTAACACAAATAATTTCCCTGGCACATGTGCTTTCATCACATGAAGTCAGATACCAGACAGTGCAATACTTCTTTTCTGTCTATATATTATTAGTGGTGGGATAGGGAAAAAAATGAAAGGATGGAAGTGAAGAAAACATCTCAAAACAAACTGAATTTTCAGTACATACAGGTTCTTCAGGTTGGCAGCTGTTCTTTAACAAACAGTTCGTTACATCTGAGTTACATGGAATGGACAGGTTATTTTAATTGGAATTCTAGAGAGGTTTCCCTTCCTGCAGACTCTTCCACCCAACTGTCCTACCTGCCTTAACAAGAAAGAGGGATGAGGAAAGAGCACTGAGGCTAAACACTGAATATATCCACATTCTCAGAAGACTTATTTCCCCCATGAATAGGGAAGTGATGTTTGCCATACTGTGTAGCACAAACTGTAAACTTACACAGGCTTTTTAAATTGAGAATCTCCTGGTACAATGTAATAGAAATGTTGCAAGTGAAACCACTTGTATTTCAGCTTAAAATACTTTTCTTCTTTTCTGGTACTATTTAGGTTTTATGAAAAGTGAGGAATTTGGACCAAATCTAATCTTTCAGAGACCTGTTTCTTTTCATCTAATGTTCTCCAGAGCTACACATTTACAATTACTCCAGAGCAAAACAGAGGGCAAAGCTTAGGGCTGCAGTGGAGTAAATGTTAAGATGTGGAGTGAAGAAGTTCTATATGGCAATTGAAACAGGTTTCACCTCTTACTGTCTGCTTTGAAAGAGTTTCTTCCAGGAAATTTTAGGATTTTACTCTTAAATTCCCTGTCAGGAAGGAGGACTTCTGCAAGTTCCTACAGCTGCATGACTACTGTTGTGCTAGAGGAATCATTGCTTTCAACTTCAAAAAGCTTTGTGTTAAACATGTGGTATTGGAAACCTTTGATACATGCATTGTAACACATAGTGAAAGCTGTACTCTTAAATTTAAGACTGATCAAGTTGAACCAAATATCAAAATTAACACTATTTCGTGTTGCCACTATACCACTGGATATTTGTGTTTAACACCCAGTAATCTGAAGACAGCAGAGGCATATGAGTTCTGAACGTGTAGATCACAGAATCATGTTAGGGATTGGAATGGGTCTCCAGATATTGAGTCTAACCTCCCTGCCAGAGCAGGATCACTTGGGCAGGCTGCATAGGAACACATCCAGAGAAGACTTCGCAACATCTTTGGGCACCTTTTCCAGTGCTGTCACCCTCACTGTAAAGAAATGTCTCCTGGTGTTGAGGTGGAACCTCCTGTGTTCCAGCTTGTGCCCACTGTTCCTTGTCCTATCACTGGGCATCACCAAGAAGAGACTGGCACCTTCATCTTGACAGCCATCCTTCAGATATTTATAGACATTGATAAGCTTCTCTCTCAACGTTTTCTGCTCAAGACTGAACAGCCCCAGGTCTCTCAGTCTTTACTAATAACAGAGATGTCATAGGATTGTAGTTAGTAGCACATTGAGATGTAAACTTCTAGATTCTTATTGACTACATCAATGTAATTGACAACAGTGCAAAGAGGGAACGACAGGATTTTATTTGCTGTTATCTGTTATGATTTGAGCACTTCAAGTTATCATCTTCTCATGTTATCAGACCTAGGTGTGCCCATGTTGCAAGAACTGCATAGCTTCAGTGAGGAGTGACACAATTCTTTATGTACCACTCATACCTCATTTCTCAAACAATGGGGGAGAAAAGGCAAGCTTGCATCAAAAAGAAGCCCTCTTGCACATGAAATCACTAATGCAGATGTGGTCATTGAGACATTGTTGTGTTAAACCTGGCTTCAGCGTAGCCTTTATTTGATTACCCAGAGGAAAAGGTGTTAGTGTGATGTGATGCCAGCCGGATAACCCAGTCTCCTAAGGCATGTTTGCCTTGTATGCTTTCAAGTGTAGGCAAAGATTAATTTTTCATGACAATGATACTGTTTTCAGCTAGACTGCTTTTTGAGCACATCAAAACAAGAACACGTTGCCATGACTCAAGGCCAGAAGTGGTAGATGAGAGAGAGAGAAGAGGAGTTGCAGTCTTACATCTGCTCCAAGTGACAGTGTCCAAATTCTTATTTGTATAAAATAAACATCACAATAGATTTGTGACATGTTCTAATTATTGCTATCAAGAAAACCACTGTTGATCTAAAGAGGAGATATGTGCCAGAGAGAAGTCATGCCCAGCTAGGGTGACCTTAAAGCAGAAGGGAGGAACAGCCAGGTGTGTATGCGTTGGTTCTAGAGTGGTACAAGGTGTAGTGAGTTGGCAGCTGGAGAACTGGGCAAAAACTGTGCATTACTACCATGTGTCTGGTGTATGTCTTTTCTTTGCTGAAATCACATTTGCCCTTCAGTTTTGCACTGCCAATCACCTAAATAAAATTCAGTGAAGTAACAGTGGAAAACTACAAATAAAATGATAGTGAGAATCCAGGACAGCCCATATAGGGCCCTTGAATGTGTGACATGCAATACAGCATTATTTTGCAGCATAAGAACTCTTGTCTGCTTTCTGCCTCTTGTTCAAGTATTTGGAACTCATGGTGACAACACTTGATATTAGAAAGGTTAATGATTAACTGATTGATAATAGAGAAGATATTTGCCAACAAGTGAACTATTGTCATCATTCCAGTAAAGTCTCTGAAAAATCTTTTAAATCATCACAGAACCATTTCCGGAAAAGATGCCCTGACTGTGTCTTAACAAGGGAGCCCTTTCATGATGTTTCAGCTTATGGGACCTTTGAAAATGAATCCAGATGGATGAATATGAAGGATGTTGAGTTGGTCGTTTTATACAAGCTGGTGTACAAGCAAATGAGCCACAATTATATTGAGTGAACACTGCTGGTGTGGTTCAAGTCATGTTTGGCCACTGACTTGGAAAGCTGAATGATCTGCTGCTTTATTTACTTAATGCTTGGACACAAAAATGAAGAGGCAAAGCTTCAGGCATTAACCTTATGAAAACTGCATCCTGACAGCTGTTACTTATGAGCAGGGCATGTGAAAATAGGAAAAAATGCTCAAGCTGGACTTAACAGTTGGCATTTGCAGATGCGAATTGTAGCAAGACTTTTCTGGGTTGAGTTTACCTCTTTGTG
This sequence comes from Psilopogon haemacephalus, assembly GCA_013396835.1. Taxonomy (NCBI): domain Eukaryota; kingdom Metazoa; phylum Chordata; class Aves; order Piciformes; family Megalaimidae; genus Psilopogon; species Psilopogon haemacephalus. The sequence continues at coordinate 1,773,349 of VWZI01003271.1, read as the reverse complement.
GAGGACAGCTAAGTCTAGTCAGGGCTTGTATTTGCTTATTCATCTGAATGCCTTGATCTCCTACAGTTTTTAATTTATTTTTATGTGCAAAGCCTCAGACTACCACCAATTGTACAACCTGCAAAAGGATTAAAAAAAAAAAAAAAAAAGCAACCTAACCTATCCAAAACTGAGAAGCTTTGCAATTTGAAAGAGTTAAATTTAAAGGAGTAGTTTAATTGTTGCATCTAAATTTTCTAAACGGCTGCTACATATCCCTTCCTGAGCTGAGATTTTCGTATCTACCATGATTAATATTCAGTATTTATGGCAATGCTTTCCTGCTTCACTCCAGCATTTGTTTACTATTTCTTTCAAGGAGGTATTGTCTTGCTGTTCTGTGGTGTCAAAACACTGCACTGTGCTGTTCTGCAGGAAACAAGCCAAGAGTCTGTCATGCACACGGAAATATCCTGCCTACAAACTTTCATATTTGCATTGTTTCTGTTTGGATCAGTCAGTTCTGTTACTTCCTGTAAAATGATAGCTAGAATCTGATCAGAAACCTCCTTTGAAATAAGAGCTAGTAGCTAATCAGAAACTTCAGGTAATATTTCAAAGTTAACTTCCCTGCCTGTATACCTGTCCTTACAAAACATGGAACTAGAGACAGAGGATAGCTGCGCGCTCACATATTGTTACAGCAGCAATTTGCAGGGTACCATGCTGGTGAAGTTGGAATTTGCACGTAGCATTCATGTTGCAAAGCTTCTGCGTTTGCTTTTTGGAAACTTATTTTCAAAATGTATTTTCAAAACTGGACTTCTGAGAATTGCAGTTTCATGTCATTATAGTTAATCCATATAACACTAACTTTCATGTTACAGCTAGAGTTACTTCCATATAGTTAGGTATAAAACCGATTGTTAAAATAGCAGTCAATTTTATGACCAAATGTTTCAAGCTCTGGTGTGCTCTGCTGTTTCTCATCACATTGTTATCTCCTCAGCTCTGTGATGCCTAGGCTGAGTCCCGTTGGCTGTACTTTCTCTGCCAGCTTCTCTACCTTTTTCCTGTCAACAATTCCACATATTTTTGTTACTTAGTTTTAGTCACTTTTTATTTGGCAGAGCACTTTGATAGTAATTATCTCTGACTGTGCCTTCATTAGTGTTTTAGTTCAGAGCGACAGCAGGTTTTGAGTGTATGCCCTGATTGCTCTCACTTGTGCCATATTGTCCTCACTTACTGCTCCACATCCATAAAGCATTTAGAAGTGTAAAGTAGATTCCTTTCAACAGAAAAAAGTATTACAAACTTATTTCCATGGGTGCACAAAATGCACTCCAGCCCACAAGAGAAAAATGACCATACAAAGAACTGGCCTTGGGTACACTTCTCAGTAGTTTATTTAAGGGTGGCAGCAGGGTCCAAGGCTGAATGTCTTTCAGCTTGAGACATAAACCACATACAGGAACCTCAGTCACTGACCAGCTAGTACCATGCATTGATTACACAAATGATTTGATAATATAGACTAAAGCCTTAGTGTCTCACAACCATGACTATTTAAAAATTCATTATTCCAAGTCATATTGATGGCTAAATACTGTTTGCATGGCACACTTGGGTTACGGATGTTAGTGTGCATTTACAGCAATAATGAAGGTAGACTCTGGCTGTTCTGTGGTAGTTTTTCACTGTTCTGTTGTTAAATAAGTAATTATTTTATCAGATGAAAGATATTTTATTTTCTCTTCTAGATTCAATAATTAAAATAACTCTCCATTGGAATCAGAAATTAAGGTATCGGTGTTATTATTTATGTTATCCTATAACACAGAGACATTGTCCGTGGTCAAAATCTGTATATAAGAAAATAACAGTGTCCCCCTCAGAGATTAAAGACACTGTCCTTATTCTCTGATTCCTCAGTCCATCTTTGTATCCTTACGACAGCTGGACGGAGTAAGGGGATTCTGATTCTCGCTAGCATGAAGCTGGACAGCAGTGAAGCTCTGCCAGCATTTTCAGACCATTAGCATCAATTCTGGAGAACAGCTCAGTTCAAAGTCTTGAGTTTGAGAAATTTCATGTGGATGAATCCAAGTACTCATTTCACACAGAAATAGAAAATCTGAATATGCATGACAGAAAGGGAGAGAGAGAAAGATTGTACTCATTTCAGAAATCTGGCTAAGACACGATTCCCTCCAGGACATATGATCATTGAAAGAAAATGGAAAAGCATGGAAGCACCAGCTGTTTGTGAATGAATGAGATTTGGCCTGGTTAACATGAGAGATGAATCAAATATGGTTTTGTTAGAATGATAAAGACTGATGAATTGAAGAAGGTTTAGAAACTCTCTGAGGATTCCTCGGAAGGCAGTATCTGGCTAGCAAAAATACCCATGCTATTAAAGAAATTTGAAGTGACTATTGGGTTATTTAGTCATTCACTTTTTAGTTAAGGACTCCTTATCAGTTTCATGCTGCCATCATCCTGCAGTATCCTGATGAATGCAAATACTCTTAAGCCTCCCTATTACAGAAGGGAAGGTGCAAGCTTGCCTGTAAACATGAGCCTGTATAATGCCTGTGTTTAATATTTTAAATCTACCCTGCTTTTACACTACAGCAGGGTAGATTTGGATTAGACATTAGAATTAGACATGAGGGTAGTGAGACACTGGAATAGGTTTTCCAGAGTAGTTGTGGATACCTCATCCCTGGATGTGTTTAAGATGAAGCTGAGTAAGATTTTGAGCAACCTGGTCTATTGAGGGATGTCCCTGCCCATAGTAGTGTCGTTGGAACTAAATGAGTTTGAAGGGCCTTTCCAACTCAAGCCTTTCTATGATTCAACTAATATAGGCTGCATTTACTGAAGTAGCTTGTCTACTGATCTTGTCAACTTAGTTTTTGAGAGAAATGAACACATCTTAAGTATCACATGTATTTTATAGACTCAAAAATATTTTGTGAAGGAGAGAAGGGTACTTCCCTGGCAGGGAGAGCTACTGTGTGAATTGTGTGCAAGCTAATTTGGTTGAATCCTCCAAGGAAATATTTATGCCACGTTTTAAAATGGAGGTGAACAATGTCCAGGCTCTTTTATAACAGAACTACTGTAGAATGCTGTTTGCAGCATTGTATACACAGAAGTGTGTGATATCTGTGGAGCAAACTGGGTGAAATATTCTCTGCTTATACTCACTGAATGTTAAAGTGGAGAAGTCCAGCACTGAGTAACATCTACAAGATGAAAAACATGGAAAAAAAAATTATCCAGTGTAAAATTAATGTTTTAGGGTATTCTTGGCCCAGATATTGGATGCCTGTTAGCAACTGCAGAAGTGTACCTATGCTTATGTTTAAGAAATAATGGGGATATGATATGCTTTGCAGTACCACTGACATTTGGCTTCCATGGCTGCTCTTTTCAGCAGGAATACTTCAAGTGTTCCAAATGTTTGGAAGAATTCTGGCAGTATGGTAATGCTGCTGCTCTCAGTTATGTTAATATGGAGTACTTTCAGAAGGGACTAATCCAAAAAAATCATAACCAAAAACTTACTTAGCCAACACCTAAATTATTTTTTTTTTAAAGCTGCTGAGAGTATCCACTCCATATAGCTCAAAGTAAAACTGTTTTTGGTTTGACTTTCTGCAAATCAAAGATGCCTTCTATTTCATTTCATTCTAATGTTTAGCTATGCTTCATTGTTACCACATTAGACAGCAAACACAAATCCAATAAAATGTAAACCCTGCTTCTATTGACTTGAAAGCAACTTGCTTGTTCAAAGCCTTTGAGTTTGTCTCTTTTATAAAATAGTTAATTCTCAGAGGTAAGCAACTTTGGTCAACTTGAAGCTCCACTTAATCCTGTGAGAGTGATTGATTTTTTTTTTTCCTGTTGTTGCCTAGTCCAGTGTCATGCAGCTCATGAATGTACTTCATTCTGAGTTTATTTATTTAAATGGAGTAAGGAAGGGAAAAAAAGTTGTGAGTAAGATGTCTGTTTTCAAGGGGAAATATTATACCTAATATTACAAGGTCATTGTTCTTATGTTAATGGATGCTTTTAGATAACAGTGATTGATAGATCGGTTTTTTTTCCAAGCGTATACCCACTGCAAAATCTGCTATTATTGTTTAAGAAAACTCTGCAGATGATTTAGCTGACAAATTTTAACACTAGTATGTTTATGTGAATCTAGAGTAATGGCTCTTTAAAAATATTAAAGGCAAGGTTGGGAGTGATAGTGACTGCAATGCAGACCTGGAAGAGTTGCTTGATTTTGATTGTCATAATTCTTTCCAGTCACGGAAGACTGTGATTTTACTTAATGAGGGAAGCTGTTAGAACAATGGGCTTCTGTATCTCGCTACCGTCATCTAAGAAGCACTCATCTAGTCCTAAGTCATTCCAAAAATGTCTGAACTCGACCAGGTGTCAATAGGTCTAAAACCTTATTTCTGTTACGCAGCATTGAAGGAACCAAAGAGTGAAGTGTATTAGCTTTAAGTGTGGATACGCCAGGGACAGCCGCTGCAGACAGATATTTGCAGACCATCTTGGGTTTTGCCTCTAACATAGTTAGACTTTTTGGCAGTCAGGAATTTTGAAGATCTTACCTATTTAGTCTATGAAGCTGTGCTTAGCATTTAGTTTTACTCTACATTCACCTGGTGACAGTGTAGAATATACAGTGAAGCCCCCTCTTCTATCCTGTCTAATTTGCAGTCTGATCAGAATGGTAAGTCTGGTGGCATCATGGCTCACAGAGTCCAATGTGTTTTGAAGTACATTTTACTGCTATCTGTAAGAGTTTAGTTTCCGCATTCTGTCAAATACATCAAATACTGTGCAAGAATGGCCATGGGAAGCCTTGTGAACTGCTTCTAGGGAACTTCCACAAGGTGATTGAGAAAGGCAGGCACTTTACACCTGTATCCTCTCTCTCGCACTGAATGTGTACCTATGCTGGATACTTACAGTCTCCATAAAATGGAAAGACTGGCTCATACAGGCCAGAAATTGCATATCCATTACAGACTGCATGTGCATAGACCACACAAGATACTTTTTCTGGGGTTCAGAAATAACAGAAAAATTAGAAACGAAAATCTTTTACTATCAGGTTAAATATGCTTTGGACTGTAGTATTAAAACCAGGGTTTTTAGTCTAGCAGTCATCCATGGTAATTTTTTATTAGATTCAGTAGAAGTGTTCTATCATTTTCTTCTGAAAAATGGCCATCTGCTCCAGCCTGAATTAAAATCTTTTTTGGTTCTGCTTTCCCAATGCATTATTTCAAATACTGTTTCTTGGTGTAATGCAAAGCATTTTAGAACATGGGAATCATGCAATCTAGAATGGTAAGCACAAGAAAAAAAAAGGCTGGTATTAGCTGGTGGGGGTTTTATAGCCAATTTTTACTACATTTTTGAGTTACTAATGGAAAACATGGCTACTCATTGGTGTTTTATAATAAATGCTTAATGGTCGGTTTATTTTATTGAGAGAGTGCATAGCTCTGTACAGCAATATGGAAAATGCACATAGTAATTGTCAAAATCAAACTATTTTTGATAGCAAAAGCCCTCAAGGAGTATCATTTTTATGTTGGCTGAAATATTTTGTTAACTGGTGTGAACTGGTTTGAGTCTTCTCAACAGTAATAAATAGCATTGCTAGAAGGCAACAATACTAAATTGTTTAGTGCACTGCTGTGCAGGTTACTGTTCTTCTCTTTCCCCATGATCTCAGCACTGATGACAGTAAGAGAATAAATGAAACAAATTCTCCAGAGTATGTCTAATTATGTTGGATTTTGTGTCCAGGAAAATTAAGATACAATGGTACGTCAGCGGAACTAAACCTGATATGGCAAAGGCAGTTTTGTTAGTATTGATCTCAGACTTCTTTGCAGTGGCACAGGGCGATGGGTGAAATGGAATGAGTAAGTTCAGATTAGCACTGCTTAGCACTTTGTATTTATTAGAGTGGTAAACCACTGGAGTTGTAATTACTGGTCTGCATTACAAATTACATCATTTTTACTCCCTGCATCTTTCAGTGAGTGGCCTGGGAAATTATTATTTTTTAATATGCTTATTAGCATAGCTGTCTGAATCCTCCGTTTATATTCATGGTGATAGCAATGAGACTGTGCACTTACACAGTAATAGTATTTGTTGGTAAATTCCATTCTCCTGATGACTCTGGGTATCTTTAGAATACCTCTGTATTTCACTCTTTTGGTTTTTTTCCCTTCCTTTCTTTGCTTCCCATAATTCTATGTTCCAAATTTATTCCTAACCAGCCTTGTACTCCCAGGTAACTAGAAGTCTGCGAGATTCAGTGTCCTTCATGCACTGATAACTTCTATTTTAAAAGCATTTATGTAAAACTGGTAGAGATAAATTTAAGAACCCAGAACCCAGCATGCTGCATCAAAAACAGGATGATAACTGACAGCTTTAGAAACTGTCTAAATTTAGACCTCTGAAAACTGTGACATAATATTTTACTAATCCCCCCCTTCCATGGCAACCCAGTATTAAAGTGCTTAAACTTGCCAATCCCACCTAGCAGTCACTTCTTGCCTCTAGCAGGCTTCCTGCTAACAGAGTCCTCTGGCATACATATTTTTGAACCACACTGCCTTTTTCCCACTTTTTAAAAAAAGAAAATCGCCAGCTATTTTTTGACGGCAGCACTGGCTAGTTTCTTCATGGATTTCTATATTTTCTTGTCCTTATTCTACTGCTGTAGAACAAACAGAGCATTTGTTTGTAGGAAAACTACATTTCTCGTAATGCCAGTTATCTTTTAGTATAGGAATGAAATCATGTGGTTGTATTCTGTGGCTCTGAAGAACGTAAGATGCTTACTAAAAGAGCACACTTCTGATGAAGTACCAGAAACTATCACTCTGCTGCAATTTTTTAGTTGTATATCTTTAACTATTACTTAAGGACAAAAATAGTATGCTCAGGGCTGCAGATCTACATATGTGACCACTTGTCAGGATTTTGATTCCTTTTATTTGAGTTAATGTGGGCTGGGACATCACAGAGGCCCTGTTCTCTTACCACTTCAGAATGCAGGATGCCTGCAGTGTAAGAGCAGTTGACTTCATTGACTTCTAAGAGCTTTGGGACCACATTTTATTGTGTATGTGGGCATGAGAATAAAGTGGTTAAGTTCCTTCTAACAAATGAACAGAGCTCAAATGGGGATAAAATGGGAATAATGTGTTTCTATGGACTATTCCCTTAAGTAGAGCTTCAACCACAAGTTTAAATCAGTAGAGGTCATTCCATTAATTTCCCTTTCCCTTTTTTTTTTTTTTTTCATAGAGTTAGGTGAAGAATTACTTAAGTAAGAGTGAAAGCCCATGTGCTAAAAAATTAAAGAGTAAGTTCTAATAAATCACTTGGGCAAAGCAATTCCATACAAAAACAGTTTTAAGTCTTCCTCAAAATCCAGAACATAAAAAGGTTTCTACAATTACTTTGTTAAAAGCCTGTGTAATGCCAGCTGTTGCTTATCCAAGGCCAAGTGACTGCAGTTTTATCAAGTTAAGAAGCAAACTGAATTGTTTGTTTGCTTCTTTGTTATTTTCTGAGGTATAGAGAAGTTAGATTGCCTATACTATACTATAGTATACTCTTAGAATCATAGAATGGCTTATGTTGAAAGAGACCTCAGCGATCATCTACTCCAACCTTCCTGCCATGGTCAGGGATGCCTCTCAACCAGACTCAGCTGCAAGGTCTTATCCAACCTGGCCTTGAACACCCCCAGGAAGGAGGCATCCACAACCTTTTCAGGCATCTTGTTGCGGTGTCTCACTGCCCTTGTACTGAAGAACTTTTTCATAACATTCAGTCTAAACCTCCTCTCACTCAGCTTAAAACCATTCCTCTGGTCCTATTGCTAGACACCCTTATGAAAAGTCCATCTCCAGCCTTCCTATAGGATCCCTTCAGGTATTGGAAGGTAGCTCTAAGATGCCCCTGGTGTTTTGTCTAGACTGAACAACACCAGCTCCCACAGCCTATCCTCACAGCAGAGAAGTTCCAAATCTTGGATCATTGTGGCCCTCCTCTGGACTCACTCCCACAGTTCTGTCTCCTTTTTATGGTGGGAGCACCAGAATTTGAAATAGTCATAATTAAAAACAAAAGTTCAGCCATTGCTTAAGATACTGGAATTTTAAAAGTCTTTCCAAGTCTATAATGATGAAATTAAAATGATCTCACAATATGTCTTTACCTTGATGGAAACACATTTTTCAGTGAAAATGTGTTGATGTGTTCTGACAGGCTTTATTCAGGAGAGCAATTAAAATTGTGTTCCATTGGTTTCATTGTTATTCATACAGAATTTCTAATAGTTCAATAATACTTTGCAAAATTATTCCTGTGCAATCTGTAGGAATCTGGCAAGCAGTGTTCCTCCAGGTACAGCACTTCATAGGCAGGTTGTCAGCTGGTGAAAAATAACAAGTTGACAACAGTTTGAAAAAGGATACCAAGCTAATGGAGCAGTGGCAAAAAACTCGTGTTGTTAAAAGCATGATGTATGAGAGAGGGAAAGAATGGGCAGAACAGTGTAACATGAAAAATGAATGGGCATTTCATTAGCAAGGACTTCCCTCTTGTTTTCAAACACCTCACTGCTTGCAAAGTCCTGTGTGAATGCTGAAAAGTGGTTTGTTGGCAGCAGACAGCAATGTCAGATGCTTATACCTTTGCTTAGCAAGAAATTGGTATTGATGTGTCTTCGGTAAATTTTCAAATTGCAGAGCCACGCTAAATAAAATGTCATTTTCTGAATAAATTAGGATTTCATGCTATCATCTGAATTACTAATGTCATCCTGTGGAATAGAGTGTTTATGCTTCTCCTGAGGCAGCCTCTTCAATTTTGCTTACACCTGTGGCTTAATATAGGACAGAAGGTCTTCCAAAGACTGATGCTCCCAGTGGAACACTATAGATTTTCAAGAAAAGGCTTGAAAATTATTTCAGTGTTCCTAGGTAAACCTCCAGGCCTTGTAGTTTTTAATTTGAACAGGCTTTTTGACATGCAGGTATCAGCTACCACTGGGAACAGCTTTTGTTCTATAGCTGGTACTCTTCACCTTGTAACCTCGCACAAGACAATTAAAATTGGTTCCATTTTATTTGTTTAGTTTGTGTAACTGCTCCACATTTCACAGCTGGTTTGATGTAGAGTTATCTATTCCCTGTGTTGCTAGAATGAAGTTCAGTATTCCACAGTGACCAATGGAATGTAGAAACATTAGAGTGAATGATTTCATTAAAGAGTTGCAGAAGAGCTTTTTAAGGGTTGAAGATGTATTTTCTCTGCTGATTGTCTCCCCCAAGTTAGTGTTTATCTTTCTCTTAATTATCTGCCTGCACGTTTTTTTTTTCCCCCCAGATAATAACAAATAAAGGCGTAATGAATATATGGTATAAAGACACAGCTCAATCTAAAGTTGATACGTCACTAAGGATATTAAAGAGCAGTAGTGGATACTCTATTCGTTTTTGGATTTGAGCACTTTTGAATCCGCCACAGGCTCCAGCACTTCTGCACTCCTTCAGGACAAATAGGAAACAAGCAGTCCTTTCTGTGGGACATTTGTGACTAACAACTGCAGGGAGCGTACAAGGGGCAGCACGTTCCTCTGCTGAGCGTTTTCTAACTTGTAGGCTTCATGTTGCTGGTGTACACAAGGGGCGTTCTCCCTCTTCAGCAGGAGCTATTGGTAATCCACCTATCTTGAGGGTCATGTTCGTGTTTTCTATTTCCAGTGATTCCTTCACCTTACACTCAAAATAGTAAATGTAGTTGTCTTCAAATTGCAGATGGATATTTTCTAATCATACGACTTCCAAGGCAGGTTCTTGCAGTGCTGAAAATGGCACTCTGATCTGTATGGACATCTTGAGGAAGGCTGATGGATGATGCTTAGGTATAGCCACCTTACAAGCGTATTGTGATATGTATTTGTTACTTAAATGCTCATGCAGTTTCTGAACACAGATTTCAGAAAGTATCTTCACACTTTATGTAGACGTCTCTCAAATTAGAAATCCTTCTCTTCCCCACACAGAGACCGCATGAAATCTTTAATTCTTAATTTCAGATAATGTCATGAAAGAATATTTTAAAAGACAGATACCTAACTGCTATTTAGAGTGGATATTTCCCTATCCCTAAGAATGGATATGGGGTCCTTACTCTCTCTTTATGTCTAAAAATATATAAAATGCACCAGTCATGAGGTATTAGATTGCTCTCTCTGAAAAGTGAAAGACAAAACTCTGAGAAGTGAAAGACTTAAGGTGAGCATCTTCTAGATTAATACTAATTTTAAGATTTAACCTAAAAGAAGAACATTAGAAAATTAGAACATTTCAACTGCAATTAACATAGCCACTTCTTTACAAGCCAAAATATTTTCATATTAATTTTGCTAAGGTGAAATGTAAGGGAAATAATTTTGTTTTTGTCCAGGAACTGATAAAAAAACCAAACCAACCAAAGTAACAAAAAAATCCAACATTCTATGGAACCCTGAGAAAGTCTTATTTGCACAACTCTTAGGTGATCAGAAGTCTTGGCCTTTCAGATGAACTTGTTGCAATACAGTGCAGTCACTCTGAGAACAGGTTGGATTTTAAAGCTCCCAGAGTTAATGCTTACAGACCACTGTAAATCCTGTTTATCCTCTCAGGTGATGGGCTAGATCAAGCAGATTGTATATAGAGATCTTTCCTGAGTCCCGTGTTTGACTCTATGGCAAAAAAATCACCTTCTTGGAAAGATTCCTCATAATTATAGAAGTCATAGAACAAAGCAAAATTAAGTGATTAGAAAAACACCTAAGAATGAGTGGATGGCTGAAATTAAGTTCAGTCACACAGATCTTCATAGTGACTTTCTCGTGTGATTTGAATTGTCATTTACTCGGATATATTAAATTATAATTTTTATATTGCTACTGTCTTCTGCTGTCATTGTTGTGCCAGATGTTATCAGACTGTTTCACCTTTTTAACATGGAGATACTGTCGAGACAGTCTTGTTGAAATGTTGTACGGAGTCAGTGTGTGAGAGAATGAGCATTTGTACGCTCATGTATTCCAAGAAATCCAGCTGCTGCCTTAAGTCTGTGGAGAACTCTGGTAGCATTATTGGAAGGGTCAGCATTGGATACAGTATCAACTGTAGCACTGCTTTGCTGAGAATATTTCCTAGTGAATTGAACTGCAGGTCAAAGGTGTCTGTGCTTTGCATTGTTAGGAAAAGAGGCTGTACTGGATGAAATGAAGTTCAGCATTCAGATTGCTTTGGTGTGGTTCCTGCTTCTGTCATTTGGGTACATCATCTGAGTTTCTGTGACCTAAGACAGGAATATTGATAATGGTATTCTGTGACCTCCACTTATGTGTAGAGAGATAGTCATAGAGTCACAGAATCATCGAATTCTTTTCACTGGAAGGAACCTTTAAGATGATGTAGTCCAACCATTAACCCAGAACTACTGGGTCACAACTAAACCATGTCCCTCAGCACCACATCTCCAGGGCTTTGAAATCTCTCCAAGGATGAGGACTCTACTTCTGACCTGAGCAGTATGGTCCAATTAGCCTCTGTCTTACAAGTCTCAGGGATGACAAGATCTGTGGTGAGGGTTATCTCAAGACAAGAAGAGACATGAGGAGCCAAAGGAAGTCATCCTGTTGTGCCATGGAAGGACATGGGCATGTTGCTCAGAGAATCTTGCAGGAAATGGCCTGAAATGAGGCCAGAAGAGGTTTAGATTGGACAAGAGGAACAATTTCTTTGCTGCAGGAGTGATCAGGCATTAGAACAGGCTACCCAGGGAGATGGTGGACTCATCATCCCTGGATATGTTCAAGAAACTTGTGGATGTGGCACTTGGGAATATGGTTTGGTGGCCACGGTGGTGTTGGTTTGACAGCTGGAGTTGATGATCTAGGAGGTCTTTTCAAACCCAAACAATTCTATTGATAATGAGCTTTGAGCTGTAGTGCTAGAAAATGCTGCTCAAGAAGAGACTAATGTTCAAATATTGACAGATTTCGTACATACTTTTGGTCCCCATTGCGTGGTTGGATACTGATAGTGACACCAGGAAATAGAAGTCAGAGTGCAAATAATATTTGCATCAATATTCAGCTTTGTCTAACATTGCATTAATAAATTTAGCTAATTTCTAAATTTACCATATGCTTCTTTTGGGAAGATTTTGACAAAATGGAGTATTTCTCTAACTGCATCTTTTTTCAGTTACATTTGGGGCTGAAGTTTCCATTCACATAATTTTAAGATCCTAAAAATGTATTTCCAAAGACCAGCAGAAATCAGAAAAGGGGAAATTTCATGAGAAATAATTTTCCCACTTTTTTTCAGAGTAAGTTCTGAAAGCATGGATATGCATATGAGTTGTTAAGTCTGTACAAAAAAAAAAAAATTACTTTGGAGAAAAGCTCAGTGCTTCTGGTTGTTACAAATCACAGAGTAACTATTTCATCCCAATAGAGTGTGTAGTGATGTATGTAAGCTGCAGAAAACCAGCCAATATCATCTTTGCGAGTGCCTATTGGCTTGCTTTTATCTGAGGACTTCCTCTTTTCTTTAGTTTTTCTCATTTAGTTTCTGCAAACATTTGAATTTCAAAATAAAAAAGGAAGGGAAAGAAGTGATGCTTCACTACCAAAATGATGGCTTTTCAAGGGGTCTTTGAAGTATTTCATTTCTTGAAGAGTTTCAAGTAAGCATCTTTCTCTACACCTTTAATCTTGCAAATTAGACCATGAAAAGCTGCTATGGATTTTGAGTCATTTGATTGGATTGTTCCATTGGGCTGAAAATATCAGTGTTAGAATCGTGGTCAAACAGAAAAAATGTTTCTCATTGCCATCATTAAAGACTTCCTTTAAAAGTGCACTGAGGAAGGAACAGCTTTCTTACCTTTGTCATTGTTTTTTTTTTTACCAGAGCTAGCCTCTGTTTTGTCTGTCACTAAATACTTGGTCTTGGAGCAAATGCACCAACAAAGGACATTTGCTGAAATATTGTAATAATCTATTCTTTCCACAACTGCAATGAAATTTACATCGTGATTTTTTTCCTAAGAATTGCTTGAAGTCTTTATAAGACTCTGAATTATACAATCAGTAACATCCAATTCTACACATCTTGTTTTCTTTTGCATTTCTTCTATTTGTAGCAATTCAACCCTGAGGACTTTTGATTATAACATTTTCTGACTACAACTTATGAGCTTAATAGCCACCACACTGTATTTATGATCCTGTATCACACTTCAGGGAAAGCTTCTGTAGCTTGCTTGCTGGCTTTGTTTGCAGTAGTCAAAGCCCTGGAGACGTCAGCACTTAGCTGTGCTTTGAAATTGCTGAAGTGTGTTGTTCTACCAGATTGGGTGGCCTACACAGCAACTCTAATAACAAATGGCTCTGGGTTTTTTTTGTGGGGAAGTAACCGCACATGCCTCATGTTAAGGTTGCCTTCTGACTATTAGGAAGTAATTTCTGAAGAAAGGCGCCTGCTGTTCTCTCACTTCTGAAATGAAACATGAGTGTAACCTGGAATGAACCCATGTCTTATGTTTTTATTCATTGTTTGTTGACCCTGTGGTCAACCCTCTGTCACTATGATTAATCATTCGGGCTCCAGTTGTCCAAAAGACAATTCAAGCCTTTTCTACAAGAGAAAATAAGGGGAGGAAGGAAATAAAACCAAGTATTAATGAAACAAAATGGGTTAATCTTTGACATGATAATTTATACTTGGGCTAGCAAACCAACAGGAGTGCTCTTGTATGTGAGTGATTAATGGCTGCTGTGGTTGCATCTGTGACAAGTGATTAATAAAGTTTGTGATTAAAAAAAAGAAACTTTTTTTTTTTCCCCCTTTTCCTTAAGTGTTCGAATCTTGGAACTCCACTTCTGTCTGCAGAGTGATTCAATTACAGTGCAGACCTGTTTGTAATTCAGATGTCACTCACCATTACTCATGCAATCGTCTTCAAAATGGAGTTCATTTTATCTGTTAAGTACTAAAGAACTGGTATATTTAGCATGTCCCCAAAAGACTTTCTAACCTGTTGGGGAAAAAAATATTGTCTGACATGCAGCTCTCTTTTCAGAAGCACATAACCTATCATAATACAATTTATTACATGTAATAATAGTATTCTGAGACTGTACAAATGAGGTACCAGATGCAAATTGAAGTTGTGAAGTTGACCTGTACTTTCTAGAGCAGTAACTTGCATTAAATCTCAAGTTAACTGTGGCTTGAGTTTTGTTGTCTAGATGTAGATACAAGAAGTTAGGAAATCAGAATGGATCTCTTTCCTAAAGCAACGTGATTTCCAAAACATAACCTCATTTACTTTGCAGGGTGAGGTGGAGGGTTTTGATGCTTTGACCATTTATTTGGTCATGCTTGTTCGTAATCCTACTACGATAGGGAGAACAGGTTCAGAAACTGAGGTAGGCCTTTAGTTCATATGTTGACAACTCCACAAAAAAATTAAACTAGCAATTCTTCATTTACTTATGCCAGAAGCAGACTGCTTTTTTTTTTGTTGTTTGTTTAAGTAAAATACCTTCAAACTGTGAAATGGTGTTAAACCCTGTGTGGGTCTGTAAGTCTCTGGTCTCTTTAAGGTGTGTGACCACTGACAGTGATTACTGGAAAAATAAAGACTGAAGAAGAGTCCATTCATTTCCCACTGGTAGTAGCATTATTTGATTTACAACATTTCTTTAAAACAGCAGACTGCCAGGAGTGTTCTTTTCTAAATAAATAAATGTGTCACTGTACTTGCAGAGGCCATAGTATTTACATTTAGCTGTTGATATTTTAATTAACAATTTAAGAGCATTGTTTGCCCCCGAGTTCAATGGGAAAAACTCTACAAATAAACAGCAGTTCCCTCTTGGACAATCAGTCTGTAAATGAGCTTACTTTGTCAATAAAGCGCATGCCTATCAGCCCCTCCAAGGCAGCAGGGGGCAAGGATGTTCATTTACTTAAGCAGTAGGTTATACTATTAGTGTGTGTGATTGTTGTTAATTAGGATGTGTGGAGATGTCTCTGTGCTGCACAATTTGTAATGTAAAACCTTGAAGCATTTAGGCTATTAATGGAGTCAATGAATGGTTCTATTAGGAGACTTTATTTTGGATTTATTACTTCCTCTCTGTTTTGGTATTCTTTATTGTAATAATAATGCAGAAGACAAAATACAACCAAAGACTGTTACAGAAAACAGTAAAGCAGAGTTTTTGTCTTGAAGAGGCTGTAGGAAAAGGGACTCTGTGTACTGATCTTTGTTCTATATGTTTGAAACAGGACTGCATGTGTAGTCCAGCTATGAATTATGATTTCTATTTGATACTCAGTTCAGTGTTTAAATATGCTTTTCATATTCCTTTGACTAGAGATAATTTTAACATTTTCTTAGTCCTCATAATCCATCATAAATGGTCTCTCTTGTGCTTTCTTGTAAACAAGGTTATGTGAGTATACATCTGCAAGACCAGACAGTATGAATATGCATTTCTAATTTAAATTTGAAACACAAATGTCTATAGAAAATCCTGAATTAAAAATGGTTGGGAATCCTGAGTTAATAATGCCATTAGCTGTGTAGACCTTCTCTAACTCCAGTAGCAGGGTCAATCCAAACTTGTCATAGTTGTGCATATCTTTCAGAGGTATGTTTCTGTTTACATGGAAAAAATTGTTTGAAGGGAAATAGTGTTCTACCAGGATAAATAATACAGTTTTCTCTGAAAATTCATCCATTTCTCAAAAACACAGTTAGCACTAGAATCTTCACATCCTAATCAGGGTACCATATTATAGGCACCACTGTGTAGGTTAATGTCTTGTCTGTCTGTCTGTCTGAGCATCATAGAAAAGGGAAGCAAGGTGGTGTTTAGACTAGCAGAAAGGGTAATGCTTTTCTGAGTTTGTGGTGGTCAGAATGTCTCAATAAGTTGGGTAGAGAAGAGAAGACTTGGGGGAGTGAACCTTACAGCCATGGTCCAAAAACTGAAAGGATCTTATGGGAAGACTAGAGAGGGACTTATCACAAGGGCATGTAGCAACAGGATAAAATTCCATTCTCATTTGGGCTGAGATGATGTAGTGGAAATTGTGTGAAACATTAAAGGCCAGAGTAGACAGAATTTAACGGAAGTGGATTTCCATCAGCATTAGATGATATTTTTAGTAGGTTTGGGTGGTTTTTTGGTTGGTTGGTTGGTTGGTTTTTTTGGATGGGTTTGAAATTGTATCAGGATTTCTAAAGTATTACCAATGCATTGTAAACAAATAAAATACACTAAGGCTTTAGTCAGTTTCCTGAACGCAAGAAGTAATGATATATTGGGAAATTGTCTTGTTCTGTGGAAAACATATTTAATGTATTGACAAATCACATTTTTCCAGATTGCTAGTAGTAAAAGCACAGAAACGAGAAAAACAAAAACAAACTGGCTTGTAGAGGTTTTGGTTTGGTTTTTTTTTATCAGAGTGTTTCAAGAATCCAAAACCCTACTCCCAAACAAAAAGGAAATAACACTCGAAATGCAAACTTTTGTAATGTAAATTAGGAAGCGCAGGTCTGATTCCTTTACTCAGGGCTTCTGTGTTTGCATGTGTAAGGTGGTATATAGGAGAGAAAACAGAGTTGTTAATTATAGCTAGCATCTTCCGGTTGCTGCACTGAGACACTGGTGTCCTTTATGGCTCAGTGCATCCTCTGTCAGGGTAGTTTTAAGATGTGACAATAAACCAAGTTTCTAGAAGTTGCTAGGCATCAGTCTTACCACAGCTTTTCTGAAATTTTCAGCCAGTGCCAGGCGCAGCAGCAGATGTGTTTGTAAAGGAAGTTTTCCAGTCTTCAGCAGCTTTGATGAGCTTGTCCTTCAGCTGAGCTGATGTTTTAAAAAATGCTGGGCAGATCTTCAAAGCCATATTGTCAAAGTCAGAAGATAAACAGGGCCTTCTGAGCTCAGGAAGTATGGCTGAATTTCAGAAGACAACCAAGAGCATTGAAGATTCCCATAATCAGAGTTAAAACTCACTCCATTAGATCCCGTGTTGAGACTCAGTGCTCAGAATTTAAAGGACTTGACCAAAGACTATAGAAATGCTGTAAGCCATCAGTACACATGAAGGAAACTAATGATCATTTTATTTCAGCAAAACCAAAGCAATGTTTTTCAGCGTCCATGTTCTGAAAAATAGTTGTTCACGTTTCAATAGATCATTTTAAATTACAGAGTTTAGTTACTTAAAATTTCACATCAAATTGACCTCAGTTGCTAGAGAAATGCAGAGTGACAAAATGTAGGTAGTTTCAGTGTACATATTTTTCCTGGTTCTTCTATCTCGAGTTCCATAAACAAGTGTTGCAGTACTGAGTCAGTATGATCTACCTAGAAGTCTTAGATTATGCATTGTAGCTAGTCCAATTGTATCTACACACAAGTTGGTATCACATTGATCATAATCTCTTAAGAAGAGATTGGTCTGTGCTTTCTAGGATGAGTGGAGAAGTTATTTTTGCATAGATCAGTGAAGATCTCAGTAACTGCCATAAGGCTTTCTCTGCTTTATGTGGAAGATGCAGGGAGTGTTCTGACAACGTAAGAAAAGAACAGATTATTGGAAACTGTTGTAGCATGCCTTCTAAGAACAAATTTCTTGGTGCATTTTCTTTGTAAAGAAATCTGAACACATGGAAAATTATACAGAGACTGAAGAAATTTTCCATAAAAGTCTACAGTAGAGTTACCTGTTAGAACAAACACAGATTGTGTGATTACAATGGTAAGCAAAGTAGTACTTTGTGTTTGTCAGGATATTATTGAGTTAAAAATCATAAGCTTCATAGAAAAAGCAGCTTTGTATATTCATACAATAAATTACCTGCTCTAAATTAGAAATGGGAATAATACTTTGAAACATAATCTCCTTTTTTGGTGTAGCTTGTCAGTGGGGATCTGCATTTAGTGAGCAGTGGATGAGAAATTGTCCATTGTCTACTTAGCTATTTTCAATACCGCAGTGTCACTTTATTAGAAATATTTGTACTAAACATAAATGGTTTGAACTTTGACAATGTATTAGCAGCTGATAATTTTCTCTCTGAAAAACTGCCATCTGTATGCAAATCTAAGGGAAACGAGAACACTTGCTGTGTTGGTGCTTAGTTCATGCGTTTTCCAGGGAAGTGTGCCGTAGATGGGGGATAGCTTTCAAGACCAAATGCTATCTAGCTAAGTTTTCAGTCATTTCTCTGACAAAACAGCTGCAGAACAACAGATGACACTTTGTTTTATCAATCCTGAAACAAGTCCTCACAAAATGAATATGTGTATTCTTCATCTGAAATGGTCTTAATATGTTTTTCTAATACAAGAAAAAACATGGTTGACAACTGACCTATTGCATATTTATTTTATTTTCACATGAAGCTTTCTTATTTTCCCCCTTTTTTTAACCTTTCCTTTTTTTTTTTTTTTTTTGCTGACTCCCCATCTGTTGGGTAATGTGCACTGCTTTTGTTTCTTGGAAATCAGAAGATATACAGACATAGAACTGATATAAAAGACCAGGAGAGTAAGACTGGGCTGAAGGTTGTTGCAGTTGACACTGATAACAGAGACTGGTGGGCAGATGAGTAAATGAGGAGGTGGATGTGGCTGAATATTCTTGTGAAACTTTTAAGGCCAAAATTTGTCTTTCACTGGGAAATTGAGTAACTGGCAACTTTAGGGTAACAACTCGAAAAGGGCAAAAGGAGATTTTGAGTATTTAAACAGAATAAACCTGAATGCTTCTGTTTTGTCATGATTCAGAAGCTGAGACAACTTCAGTTTTCAAGAGGCTGATTTATGAGGTTTGAGGTCTTTAAAGGTCTAGTTCTTGATTTCATATCTAAGTTGTTGTAGGTACAGCTGAGGTACAGGAGCAAACTGTGTTCTTAAAACTGCTGATCATACCCATACCAACTTCACTGAGAATCAAACCAGAAAAAAATTATTTGGGATTCTGCTCTATTACTCAGATGCTGCTTCATAGTACAGACTCTTTGTGACTCCTATAAACACTTGCAATGCATAAGCTTCTAGGTGCATCCATGACTTTGGTTTTCAGAGTAATTTTTTCCTTTACTGTCAAAGCAGACAAAGTTAACATTGTGTGATCTGAAGCATATCATTTTTTCAGACAAATGAAACCCTGAAATCCATCAACATAGGTTTCTTCTTAACTGACTGGTCCCAAATGATTCAGAGGCATACCAAATATGTGTGATGCTTGATTAGGTCTCAAGGTCAGCAAGTTACCTTTGGTCATCATCTAACCTTAGAAGAATTTTAGAATTCTATGCTTTATATTCTTGTACTTTGTAAGCAATGGCCTTTGGGTGCAATGGAAGGAGTCATACTGGTGACAAGTGCTGCACTCTAACAATAGCCCCCTTGTCTGTCCTAATGCACTCAGCAGATTTAAACCCCTGTATTTCAGTTCTCTTAAAAGCACTTACTCTTGGCATCACCAAATCAGAAAAGGATTAAAAGGAGTACAACCTGTAATTCTTAGGTGATTTTGATAATTTTTTGTCTAGAGGAAGTAATGGATAGTTCAGAATTGTCAGGACTATCATACTAGGGAGAAATCAATTCTGGGGAAAAGGTTTCTTAAAAGCATGGAGCAACTTATATATGGAGATTGATTTGTAGAGCTTGCAGGCCTGTTTTACTTCAGCTCCACTGAACTATCTCCAAGTATGACATTTTACTGTTCCTGACAGAGAAATGAGTGCTGATGGAAATATAAATATCTTGGAAGAACTAGAAGTTATAACAATTAGTTTGACAGAGTAGGCTTTAGAGATGGAAGTGTCTTCTGTGTTCAGACAGGAAATCATGCTGCAGAGGAGCCGTGCTCCAGGATTACTGTTGTCCTGATACCTCTCTCTTTTCACTAAAACATGTAGGTGGGATGAAGAAGGCAAGACTTAGTGTCAGCATCTTAAAGTGTAGTTATAAGGGGCTAGCTGATCGTGGAAAATGTCTATTTAGATTACAGAAAGTGTCTTGGTAATGTTTAACATCTCAGGCTGCACACTGGATGTCATTCAGATTCTTGTCATTCTGATTTCAGTTCTGTGAAACTGTTGAAGTTAAAAACAGAGTGCACCCACAAGGCTTAGTTAGATTTGCATCCTTAACAAAGCATTATTCTCAACAGGACCTCCTCACAAGTGTGTATGTACACCTAAATGCTGACAGGAATCAAATTCTTATGATTACCCAAATTATTCCTGTGGGCTGCTGATGAAAAATTATGTATAAATATGATTTGTCATTGGAAATGGCAGTTGGGGAAATTAGGTCATTTGTTAAGCTAGATCTAGAAACCAGACCCGGACTTAATTTTCAGATGATATAGAAGATTACTGTGTATCGAAAGAGAAATCATGAAAAAGAGGCAGTGATGTCAGGGATGACTGTAACAGAAGTTATCGTCTTCTGACTTCGAAGGTTGATTTTATTTTTATCATATTGTGCAGTCTCTTCTCTCTGGTCTGTAACATCAGTAGAGAAACTTCTCTCTTCTTCCTCATTGATCATTCCTTATACATAGTTGAACACCTTATTCATGTAAATTCTTCTGAAGTGTTCCACACTGGCCTTGCCCCATTGTTAGAAAGCTAGCGTGGTGCCTTTGAGTTGGGATCTAAAACTTACCAAGAATGTGCTCCCCTCAGATTCTTTAATGTACATTGTGAGGGGCCCTTTTTAAAGTATCTAATGAGCTGTCCCAAAATGCACTGAATATTGTCATCAGCCACTTCAAGGTGCTCCTTATTCACTTTTCCTTTTCCTCCAAGAGACAGTTATGTCAGAACTTTGGAGTCCAGCAAGCAAAGTGCTCCCTATGCAAGCAGCCTTTTTCAAAGCAGTCAGAAGGATGCATATGGTTTGGCTAAGACACCAGTTAGCAGGTCCTGCTTGTACAAAGCACAGTACTTTGTGGTCACTTAACCCTTACCGAAGAATTTCCAACAGGCACAGTAGCACTGAGAACACAGAATTTAATTTCTTGTGTGCCCAGAAGTCAAGCTGATAGAAGGAGGAATACTGCTTCCTAGGGCCCTTGCAGAGATAGTGGACCAATGTTACCTGATAGAGGAGAAGGTATTTTGATATATAATAGTTGGTCCTCACACTTGATTTTGAATCACTGTGTGTTTTTCTGCTGAATTAAGTTAAAGCATTTTATGAGCAGCTTTCTTCTAGCTTATAGGAAGCAGTCACACAGAAAGGAGTTACAGATTATGACAGTGGTAGCTGTAACACTGTGGCACTGCTGGCTGACCTCCACTCCATTGGCACACACCTCGCATGGTCATTCGTGGGTGTTTTCCCCAATTACAAGTGAGTTGTTGGTCAGCTGTCATGTTGTGTGAGCAGTTTCTATTTCATATCTTTATCATTTAAACACTTTTGAAGTTGCTAATGCAAATTATTTGAATGGCTGATGCTACAGTGTCATTGAAAACTGGATTAATTTAATTACTCTTAAATTGAAAGTACAACAGTTCTGCTAACAGTAAAAATAATCTACAAATATTCACCTGTTTCAGACTGCTGCAAGGGAGTATTTTATTTTGCCTTAAAAGTCGTAACAGCTGAACTGAAGCCAGTGAGATCAAATGTGAGAATGTATCATCACTACAAATGTGTTGGGTTGGGTTTTTTTCAGTTTAAGAGTTAGGTAAATGGATCACCTACCGAAGACGACTAAATGTGGCTTTGGATACCAGCCTACATATTGTGATATGCAGCTTGGCAAACAAAGGCAAAATAAACAAAAAACACCAAAATGGAGAGGCTTTAGCCCCTTAGGCAAAGCTCATGTTGATGCTAATTAATGCAATGGACCTTGGATTGGGCCCTCTTTCCTCAGGGAGATATTTGTCCTCATTCTTGGCTCCTGGAGTTTGTAGTCAAACTATTGCATCTTTCTCTTGCTCTGAACAAAGTTACCTTTAAAAAGTCATCTATGAATATCATCATGGAGACTGACTTTTATCTTAACCCTGTAGGTCAACAGTATAAAAAATAAGAGCATTCAAATTCAGTCTCTTTGACCTTTTCAGACTACATGAATCTGCTTAATTTTTTTTTTTACAGCTGAAAATCATTTTACAGGGAAAAAAAAAAAACAACTATTGCAGAATAGATGTAAGTAATAGAATGTGATTGTTGAAAATGGGAATATCACCCTTTAATTACCACTGTCAAAAGTGGATTATTTAACTACATTGCATTATCTAAACATACTTTTTCTTGCACAATATTAGTAACATCATTGTGATTTGTTAAGAAAATATTACAGGGAAGCTAACCTGCTAGGAGGTGTTCTGGGGGATTTAGTGTGTTTGTCTGTTGTTGGTTCTTACTGCCTAGACTTCATCACAAAAAACTGATCAGCTCTATCTGTATTTTTTCCTGCCTTCACTGTTGCATCTTGAATTGTGCTGTAGCTCAAAGCCATTTCCTGCTCATTTGTATGCCACTAGATTATACAATTAGCTGGTTGGTGCACCCTTGTTAGCCAGATAGATTATTTCCATTTGGATTTCATCATTTTACTGAGAACTCATGAAAATGCAGATTGAGAAGCTTAGCAGATGAAATAAATAAACAGAAGTAAGGACGCATAGCTTACCCATCACACACCTCAAACTACCCTTGCAGCTTCTTCAGAGGATGCTGTCCCAGCATGAGGAAACTCTCCATCAGTTTCAGTTACATCTTGCCACAGACACAGTAAATCCTTTTGCAATCTGGTTCCGCTCAGTGTTTCAGTAGGAAAAACGTCGCAGTGTGCCGAGGGGAGCTGCGTGCACTGTTAGCAGCTGATACTGCGCCTCTAAGTGTTACTGAACAACAGCGTAATTACCTAGACAGGTATGTTTGACACTGAAATCGCATTTCTTAAGGCTCTCCTGAAAGATTTTGTTGTTAGCTAATTTGCTGTGCACATTCGTACCATGATGATCACAGGAGTAGCTAGCACACATCTCCCACTTTGCCTTAGGTTTGAGTAAAGGTTGTGGAAGGCTCAGTTCTTTTGTGGAAGGGGCTCCAAAAGGTAAATGTTTAAAACAATTTTAGTAAGTAACTTTGTGCCTCCCGAGTGTTGTGTCTGCTCCTATTGCTGTCCCTGGATTCCTCTACAGCTCATTCAGTGTAAAATACATGGGATTAATGAAATCCTATTCGTTAAGAGCTTAGAAATAACCTTAAAAAATTTTTTTTAAAATAAATAGGAGTTAGCAAAGACTACAAAATTTGGTTCTTGTCTTTGCTGTTGCTTGATGACTTTGTCATATGGAATAAAGAGCAGAGTAGGGAATGCTGCACAACAGCATCCCTTTCTCACTTACTGTGATCACATAGCTCTGGGTAACACACAAGAGCATCTCCAGTAAGAGCTACTGAGCTCATAGTCTTCACTGAGCCTAATGCTGCATCCCATGGTTTCACATAGCTCTTTGGACTCTCCTGTGTGTAGGCAGCTCATGAGGTGCACCAACAAAGAGAATTAAAAAAAAAAAAAGAGAACTAACAGGAGTAAGGTTAAACACAAGCATTTCTGGACTGCCTTCTCATTTCTGTCTCTGCTCGTTGTGTGACCTGAGGCCACTGGCAGGTGTCTGCCCTGCAGCATGGAGCTGCCCCACAGTCATCTGAGGCTCAGGAGTGACAGTGCTGCAGCACAGAAATGCCAAAACTATCACAGTCTCTTCAGGAGCCAGGGGCTATCTAGGTATAAAAGCTATTAAAAATCCATACATGTGTGGATTTGTCCTTTGACTAATCCAGTCATTTAGATTTGGTCTCTGGAGCTATTTTAGAAATTGAAACTTAAGTCATTAATGCAAAGTGCTGATAACACAGTGGCTAAATTAATTTGTGAACTTCTGTTAAGTAAATAAACAAACTAATCCTTACCAAAGGAAAAGAAAAACAAAAAACCACCAACCCAAACATAATAAACTCTCAATGTCTTCCAATATATGGGGACTCCTGGATTAGCCACTCTTTCTCATAATGTTTTTCTCAAGTGTGAAGAGAAGGGTGATCCAACTGACTACTGGATTAATAATAAATTTCCTTGGTACATTTGTGGAAGGGGAAGTTACATACTAGGAGCAGGCTGAGAACAATTTCATGCACTCATTAATACCTTTAAAGATCAGTTCTGAAACAGCATGCTAAATAGTTGCTTTACACTAAGAATGCAATCATATTCTTTTGC
Source organism: Psilopogon haemacephalus (assembly GCA_013396835.1). Lineage (NCBI taxonomy): Eukaryota > Metazoa > Chordata > Aves > Piciformes > Megalaimidae > Psilopogon > Psilopogon haemacephalus. The sequence continues at coordinate 1,748,927 of VWZI01003271.1, read as the reverse complement.
ATTTTAGTAGAATTCTGAAGATACAATTCTGGGTTTACTTTGAACATGTATTATTGATACTGAGGTACAGAATAGCATTGCATTAGCTTGACTGCATTGAGAGAGGCAAGGATTTGTAGCTAATGAAAGGTGTTTATTTTCTTTCAAGCATCTTTATCAGAATTTGAAATAAAAATAGTATTAGACTTACAATTCTTGTAGGGAGACATGATTTATCTTAGAAGCAAACAAAATAGCCAAGAAACTTTGGGTCTGTCACTTTCTGAGCCTTTAAATTTTTTTTTAAAAAAGAAATTGAAGTCATGTAGCCACATAATCAGACTTAAAGTAACAGGAATGAAACCAGCAGTCCTTTGCCTCTGGGCTGATTATTAAAATTCAATACAGACTGGGAGTCATAAAGGGATTACAAGGTGCTGGCGCTTTTGTAACTTACATGGAGTAGCTCTGAGTCCCCTCTGGCTTCCCCAGGTGTGTGCACACCTTTGCAGAGCTCCCACCATCATGCACTCCTCTTCCTTCTTGCCAGTTTCAGAGTGAAAAGCCAAAAAGGATTAGTTTTGGTGGCAGTTTTAAAGATGAGCCTGTCACAGAGTAGAATTGCAAAGATACTTTTCACTCTTATTACATATGTTTTTACTGAACTTACAAAGCTGCCAAACCGACTACTTTTCCGAGTCATGAAACTGTGTGTGAACATGTGTGCCCACATTTGGGCACACAGCTTTTTTCTTTACAGATGCTGTTTTCTTCATGCCAAAGAAACTATGCAGCTGCTCTGTAGTCCTTTTTTTTTTTTTTTCTCTTGTCTTATTGCTCTATACTTTGCATCTTTTTCCAGTGTTATCTAAGCACAAGGAAAAAGGAATTTCTAAATATATTTATTTATTTTTTAAAAAATAAAATAGGTTTTTATATATCCACTCCCTAGAGATGTTACCCCCAAAAAAAGCTGCAATACAGCAGAAACTGTCCGGCTAAGATCATATCAGATCAGCTCCTGCAGCATATTTTCATTTTCTTCTCTGCTGCTGCTCTTTCCTTCACTTTTTTTTTTTTTTTTTTTTTTCTTCCCCTTTCCAATTCGTCTTGTACTAAACAGAGTAGTGATGTTTGGGAATTTGTAAACTATGAACAGTAATGTCTTATTTGCATCATACCTGTTGGCTCAAAATGGAAAAGGAGCTGGAAGAATGGATTTTAGAAACTTAACCACACATTTTGCTCTTGTATTATAAAATGTTTTAAAGGCTTTGTATTTATGTGATCTGCTGTACTGTCATAGGATAGACAAAGTTAACTTGGCCATCCTATGGTGGAATAGAAATGCAGTAATGATGTTTACATAGACAGTGAATTGTGGGCCACTTTTCATTAAATCTCTTCAGCAGGAACAAATATCTTACCTAGAGGACGATGCTTTTTAATTGTTCTGCTCTCTCATATTATTATGTTTTGAAGGAGCAGGGGAAAATCTCTCCATCTCAATATTAGAGGAGCTACTATTGCGAAGGTTACAGGGCTGCCTGCATGTTTCTGTAGTAGGTACTGCAATCCGCTTTCCAATTGTTTTTTGTCCTCTCCAGTTCCATGTTGTCCTTTGCCGGCTAGGTACAGCTCTTTTAGCCAAGTGCCCATGCTTGCATCAGTGCACATGGATGGACAAACATATATGGACAAACCCAATCATTTGAGTGAATTAGTCTGAGGAGCAGTAAAAGGCAGTTAGGCATATGCCAGGGATTTCAGTAGGGTGTTATATGGGATGAATCCTTCTCTGGAGACTTTCAAGGCCCATCTGGATGCATTCCTCTGTGACCTGAGCTAGATTACGGTCCTGCTCTGGCAGGGGGGTTGAACTCGATCTCTTTGGTTCCCTTCCAACTCTTGACATCCTGTGATCTACATGTGGAGGGAAGATACAAAATGGCTGAGGCTCTCAGGGCAGCCTGAATTTCTCTTTCTCTGTTTTCTGCTGTTCCTATTTGCAGGTTGTGGCAATAGCAGTGCTCTGTGTGTGCTGATTGATGCATACGTGCAGATACACACAGAGCCCATTTACTTGCTTGGATACACAGGCAACACAGAGCACTGCCTGCAGTGGCACCCACTGCATTATATGAAGCATCATTAGGAAGTTCAGCAGTTAGTCTCTATGTGTATATACATACAAGTATGTATTTATGAATTTTCTCTGTCTTGATTCACAGTCACATTCATATTTGTAGAGCCATCAAGCCTTGGCTATAAAAGGATGCAGAACTGATCCCCTGATTCTTGGCCACTCCATCTCCATCCTGGTTTGTTTTCTTTTAATGTTTTTAGTCTCTTCCTGCTTGACAGCTGCTGCAGCTTTATTGAAGCTTGCCCTTCCTCAGGTGTCTTAAGCCCTCCACTGGATCATAAGTCCTCATAGAATTCAAGCCCAGAACCTAAGCCCTGTTTATCCTCTCTATGTCTCCAGCCTCACATCTTTCTGGGACTTCCTGGCTCATCAAGCTTGAAGTTTGCTAACAAATCACATACACACAAATGCAAAGTTACACAGAAAATAGGTGCATGGAATTTCATTAAACTCCAGTTACCCAGCACAGGGCTTGGCCAGACAAATATACTAAACAGCTCTTTGATTTGTATAGCATGGAGTACAGGGCCATTACAAACAGTCACTAACAACTACAACAGGAGCCTTATATCTTCTGCAATGCTGGTGGCTCCCTAACATTTTTGGCAGCTACAAGGTCCAAAATTTAAGAGCACAGAGCGATTAAGCTGAAGAGGAAGGGAAATGAGTTTGTATGCTATGTGAGTGGTGATATGGAAGTAACAGTGCAAGTGGCTGAAGTGCAGTAGGAAGCTTTTCAGTTCAAGGTCATAAATATGAATCTTTTCCAAGCTGGCAGTGACCAAAAGCCCTAAAACCAGAAACATCACCCAGTAATGACAGAGATTGGAAGCAGAAATGTAGAAAGACATGAAAAGCTTTTGAAAGTGCCCTTGCGGGCTAATACTGTTACTCCAGTGAATAAGTCTCTTGAAGGCTGTGAGTCTGTGGCCATTTATCTGGTAGGCTTGCTATTCATCTCCTTTGAGTGTAGTGTAAATGCACTGTATTAGGGTCATGATGAGAGCAAACCTAAAACGTTTAAATATTAGAAATGAGTTAGCCAGCTATCCAGCAGGAAAGTACAGACTATTGCAAGTGCAAGCACAAAGAAAGCAGGGAAACAAAGGATAGCATTTGGAAAGAGGTGGCTGCACTGGGAGTTGTGATCTTACAAACAAGTCTATTGTGGAGGGACTGTTTGATGATATGTAAGACAGCTCTTCTCTTCCAAAAGAAGGAGAAATTATTGAGTATTCTTTTAAAAAAAGCTTTACCCCACTTCCAAAATATTTTACAGAACAAAAAGCAGTAATTCACAGAAGCAAAATCATGTCTAGAATGCTTAAATTTAAGATGCTAATAAATAGGAAATTGTGATAGAGCAAACTGCTTCTATTTGTGAAGGCTTAAGAAAGAAAAGCTAAGGGAATGGACAGTAGAGAAAAAAGTGTTGGAAATTAACAGTTGGAGTAAATGTTAGTATTGAGACATATAAAATGATCCAGATCATCTTACCTTAATTTCTCTAAAGAAAAAACACGATAAGGAGGAAGTGCTTGCAAACAGTGCTGGCAAAAAAAGCAGACTTTTTTTGTTGGGGTTTTTTTTCATATTTTGCTGTTGAAACAACACCTCTTATCTCCATCTGTGATGAGGGTCTAAAATCTGAGTCCAAATCTAGATATCAGTTTGACATTTAGAGTTTGTTTCTTCAGCTGAAATGGGAACCTCAAATCTGCACGCAGCATTTGTAAGTATGAAATCTATCTCTAAAACAGGTGATAAACTTTTCTTCCTGCCTTCTTTTTAGCAGAAAGGAAGATAGTGATTACAGGGCTTTTATTACTTTCATGGAAGAGTGTTTTAGCTAAAACTTGGAGAAAAGTCACAGTAGTGACACTTGTATGAAAGAGGATATGATCATAGTAACACTAAGGCTGGAAAAGACCTTTAAGATCGTCAAGTCCAACCACAATCCAAATCTCATGACCACTAAACTACATCACAGAGTCACTCCAACTTCTGTAACAAATTAAATGGTCATCAGGTCAGAAAGGGAGCCCTTCCATCTGTGGGTGCAGGGAGTGGAAAGGAACTTCCTTGAAAGTCCACAACCCAGCAGGTAGCACCATTCTTCAGAAACAAAACCACACCTTGTACAGAAAGCACACACACAAACACACACTTATTTATAGACAGTGTTGAGGAGGAATATTCTGGAAATCTTGAAAAGGGTAGGAGAACTTTTCACACAGGAAGTTGTAATCAGAGAGGTTTGATAAATCTTAGCTGTAATCCAACAGAATGCAGATTTGTCAAAATCCACTTAAATAAGCAATGTATATCACCACTGACTGGGAAAAGTGAGAGATTCTTCTCCCAGTTTTACATTTCACTATCTTTCAGAAACTTGAAAATAGTCTTGCTAAGTAGATTCCTGATGGTATTCCTTAGGGACTGTCTTCTTTGGAGACGAACACAACCTGTATTTGCTATTCTGTTTTCTGGACAGCAGCTCTGCTAAGCTTTGAAAAGAGGATGTTAGCATTTTTAAAGCCTTTTCCCCCCTTTTTATTATATGAATCAGTGTTCTTGAAGAAGTCAAAGTTCAATCCTCCTGCTGCATTACAATGCCTTTCAGTCTAATATTAGAGAGTGAGTCCCATTTTACTTTGTAATACGAAGCTTCACTCGGGCATTAATTTAATTCGGAAAGCAGCTGCACTTATAATAGATTCCTTTTAAGCAAAATGGAAAATATACATTTATCAAACGACTTTCTTCCAGTAATGCTGCAGCAGTCTTTATTGCATCAAAGTTGTCAGCAATCAGCCCATCTTTCTGAATAAAGATGTGCCAAATCATAGAAGCAGGCTTTGTATTGAATAAGCAATAAGTGAATGAGTTCTATGGTAGGTGGACAGACAGACACTATCTCAGCTTTTACAATACGATGCATTTATTTATGCCCAAATCACATAGCTTTAGAAAGTGACTATTGAATATTTGCTATGTGGACATAGCAAGTGGCATTATCAAAATCAAAGTCATTCTCTTCTTGTAACTAAAGCAATATTTAGACTGCATTTTTATTTGGGGGGATTGTTCTTACAACTTGGGAAACTGAAATATTACATCAGTTTTGTATTTGTAAGTTTAGTTGTGGATATTCTGTGGATCAGCGTATCCATCTTATGAAGAAAAACTGTTGATGCTATTCTTTGGTTACACTGAGAAGTTAGCATTAGTCACTCAATCCTCTGCTGAGCCAAGCTTTTGACACAAAGTAAAGGACATTTCAGCATTTTTTATTCTATGAATTTTAGAATTCTGGAGGTTAGTGGTTTATAATCTCTTCTGCCCTTATATTAAACATCTTTGGGGACACTTATTCTTGTGGGAGTAGTGATGCAGGACTAGACATTGAAGATAGAAAAAAAGGGAAGATATTTCCATTTCTGTTGTTCAGGTTGTAACATTTTTAACTTCGGATATTCCACACACCCAGAAATCCCACTGATCTGATTTAAACATTTATGAAAAAAATCAATCTGAAAATGTCAAAATCAAATTGAAAGTGCTTAACTAGGAATGTGTGTCATATTCCTATTATGATTTTTCACCCCGTGTGTTTAAAGTGACAGTTTCACTTTGTTTTCTGACATAACGTGTTCCCAGGGAAATAGTACATGATAAATAGTAACAGATCTGAGAGGAAGTTAAGGGAGAGAAGTCATCCCTTTTTCCATACTTCACCTGCCTGCTTGTCAACCAAGATCAAGTCTCAGCTAGAAAATAATTTGAATACTATAAAAAAAAACCCAGACCTGTAAATAAAATCAGAGTCATGTAGTCGTAAATGAATAAAAATTAATCCAAACTGCATTGGAATTGCCGTGTTTCAAATTCTGTTGGTCTGAACATTTATTTTCTGACTGTGCTGTTCACAGAAAGCATATAGGTAGAAATACCCCAGGAAGACAGCCACTAAAATCAGTGGATTTAGACTGCTTATAAATGTTGATAACAATCTTGGTCTAGATCTCTTTCATCTCTTTGGATCTGGGAATTCTGCTATCTTTAGTGTGAGTGTATTTGCTAAGCCTTGAGACAAAACACACAGGAACTGCAGCAGCAGTTGGATGTAGACTGGGAAACCCCCTAGTTAGAGTAAAAGTCCAGTACCAACTGTTTTCTAGGTTGATGCATGTAACAAATACCATATCTGGTTTTTTTGCTTTACAATATAAATGAGTTAATTAGTTTATTATGGCAGGGCGGTAATGGTGTAAGTTTCCAAACTAGGTGCAAAGCTTCAGCTTTTGCTTCTGCCTCAGTGAGCTCCAAGACTTAGAAACTGAGAAGGGGGGAAAAATCTTTCCCAGCCCCCACACACACCAGGAAATGTCCAGCCCTTTGGATGTAGTTGTGAGAGACTGACTGATCTTTCTTACTTCTTCAGGGAAGCTTCTCTTTACTAAATAAAAAACCCTAGCAGCTTCTCTGATATAGTGGTGTGTAGTTATTCTCTTGAACAGGTCCATCAGCAGATTAGGGCATTCCTGAACTGATGTGCGGTGCTGAAACTATACTGAGCTGCAGAGGCTGATTATTCTCCAAAGCCATGCTGCAGGTGGGACTGGAGCTTCCTGGGATACAGTGGTGTTTGGCTAGCACTAAGTCTAATCCACACTGTGCTATTAGAATAAGGTGAACTCCTTGGGAGATAGTATGTTTAGATGATTCGTTTGGGCTCTTGGATATAGAAACAATCACTTTTAGGTAATAGATTTAATAAAACAAATTAACTCTGATTATGCACTGTACAAAAATGCCAAGAAAATATTCAGCAAGCATGCAATTACAAGTAGTTAGGTTATGAAGGTAAAATAGATTTTTTCCTGTTGCACCACCTGAGTATGGTATACTGTGAAAGGACCACTATGTGCACTTGCATATGAATAACTCTGTGAAGTTAAAGTATTATTTTGCTTGAAGACACAAGGGATATTTTAGCTAAATTCCTCTAGAGTGAAAAGAGAATGTGCTTGAATACTCACAGTGACTGCTTCCTCACTAGAGAACAGTGATAAATAAGATGAGGCCAAACATATATGTAAAGTGTATTTAACTCTGTATTTCTTCTATTGCAAATATTAACTTTTTTAATGACTTCAGCAAGGTTGTCATCACTTTCCTGTTTGGCTCTGCTAGAATAAAACTCATCTGAGTATGAAAAATATTTTTAAAAAATAATTTCTTAGCTTTTGCATAGAACTCTGCCACAAGCAGCTGGATTATTGGTTTGGTTACAGTTTTGCAAAACCTATTTTCATTAGGTTTTTTATGATGTGGGACAGAAATTATCATGATTGGGAGTCTTCTATATGGAAATGTAACAAAGTCAGGACCCAGCTGAAGGCACTAAACAAGGTTATGTACTGCATCCCTATTCTTTGTGTCCGTGGGAAGAAGAGATGAAGTAAACAAAAAGAATTGTGCAGGATTGTTCTTTCATGTTTCCACATTAAAAAATATTAATTTGAGTCAACACAACTTTATAAATAGAATTTTAAGTTCTCACTCTGCCCATTGTGGGCTGTGTAATCTTCAGCTCTTCTTCTTATAATCCAAGCTCTTCTCTTGGATTATAATTAATTTGTGGGACCTTTTCAGCTGTTTATAGCTCTGCCTTTTTTTTTTTTTTCCTGGTTGGTTGGATTTTTGTTTGTTTTTTAGCATAGTGAGCTTCAACAGTTCCTACTGTCCTAAACTCAAAGTTCAGTCTAGTATCAATCATGAAATTTACCCCAAAATAAAACAAAATTAAAATGTTCTCCAAATTTACTGTAAACCTTGAAAAAAGTTATCATACATTTGCGGCAATTTTTCCATTTCTACAATAGGATACTTTTTTTTTTTTTTTTAAGAATGCTGGAGGCAAGGATGAAAGTGGAGTATGAATGATGGTTGTTGGCAGGAGTGCAAATTATAGAAGATTAAGTTTTTTTTTAAATTAAAATTAGTTACTATTTCTATGCATTATAGTTAAAGAGATTTAACTGTTGCTCAACAAGATTACAAAACAGGATGCAATGAAGTCTTTTTAAGAATACTGTGCTTGTACGTAGGCAAGCAGATGAAAAGTATTTTTTCCTCAGGTACGTAAATGTCTGCTCTTCTTCCCTTCATCTGAGATAACCCAGAGATCTGGGTTAATTTGGATTTTCCATTTGTTGCAACAAACAGAGGAATTAAGGAACTGTTCATTTACTTGATGGGCCTGAACTCTTCATCCAGTATGTAATCTGCTTTCTTAAAGCTCTGAATTTCAATTTCTGCACAGCAGAATAACTTTCACAATATCCCAAATGCTTGGGATACAACTGTAAGGTGTTGGGGTTTTTTTCAATTTTCTTTAATCTTCAGTTTTGATGAGAAAATAAAGGACTAGGAAGATTACCTATAGAGTTGTGTGCCTTTATAACCTCAAACTCTTATGAGTACCTTCATAAAAGATTTTTATGGTAGTTAAAGGGTTACTGAATTAAAGGCTTGTGACATCCTGGATTGGGTTAACCTGAGCAGACAGCTTAGTCCCTCACAGCCACTTGCTCACACCTCCTAGCTGGGGAATTGTGAGACTGAGGTAAAGGCAGTTTAATAAGTAAAAGCAAAGCTGCATGTGCAGGCAGTGCAAAATTAGGAATTGATTCACTACTTTCCATCAGCAGGCAAATGTTTAGCCATTTCCTCTTCATAACATGGAACAGTTACTTGAGAAGATAAATGTCATAATATTCCTCTCCTTCCTTCTTTCCCTGCCTTTTAGTGCTGAGCACAATATCATATGGTATGGAATATCTCTTTGGTTAGCTGGAACCAACTGTCCCCTTTGTGTCTCCTCTCAGCTTCTGATCCACCCCCAATTGACTTGGTGGTGGGGCAGGATTGGGCAGAGCTATTGTGCTGTTAAGAAAGAGGTAAAACACCCTGTGTAACCAACAAGGTTCAAAGCAGAGCACCACACAAGCCATTATGAAGAAAATTAACTCCATCTTAGCCAAAAGCATTACATATCTTTATCTGCTGCTTTATTCCATGTGAAGCGTAATTCAAATCAACTGAATGTTTTTGCAATGATTTATTCTGCAGTGTAACTCAGACTTCCCATGCTGAAATGTTCAACCAGCTTTCAAGCCTGTACTCACTTTTACTATCGGTAGAGCAACAAAATGTAATATCAAGAAACCTAGTGGCAGCAGGCTTTGTATTTTCTGTTTTAAGGTAGACTTCTCACGTGCGGTTTTCATTCCTGAGAAGTAAAAGTAGGTTTTACATAGAGAAATAACAATGAACAAATAGTCACATAAACTTTAAATTCAACTCTGTAGAGCCTGTGTTTCAGATAACTATTTTTCAGGTGTAAGTTTTTACATAGCCCAGTTGTTTTGGCAGTTATAAGTAAGTTTCAAGCTCTGTTTGGAATTGGTAGTACTTTGCTGTCTTAAGTGCCAGATCTGTAGGTTGCTAGATCCAGCTGAGTGCTATTAATTGTTGTTGAATTTGGCACAGGGAAATTGTGCTCATTCTTAGGGAGTAAAAGAAAAAAAAAATAAGGCATTGATTGTGTCGGCTGATTAGTGTGTGTCAGAAGAGCAATCTCTGTTTGTTAAGTGATTCTTCCTTATCTTTTTATTTGATTCTCCCTCCTTGGGAAAAAAAAAATAAAAATAATGTACAGGTCAGAGATTCTGAATCAAATTTCTAATAAGCCATGACTGCTTCTCGCAGAGACATTTTTTCCCCTACTGGGAATAGTGTTATGCATCTTTCTTTTTTCAAAGGGAAAAGTAGAAGGGTACAACAACTCATTATTTTTTGCAAGTTACTATGCATTTATCATGATTGTGACATTGAATTATATGCTCTCTTTTGACACAAGTAAAGAAAAAAATGTAAGTAAAATATTGCTTTAAAAAGTATAAAAAAGAGAAATCTGACAGCATTGCACAATTAGCTCTTGTATTAAGAATTTATGGCAGGTACAATTTCATAGCATAGCTTTTGAGACAGCAATAAATAGAGGGAAGAACTGAAATCAGAGTGAGAACAAAGGGTTGAAAGTGTATGGCTTGTATGCAACTACTTAAATATTAGCCCCTTAAACTAGAACTAAACTTCATATCACCCCTTAAAGAGGCTTCCTGCAGTTAATTATTAGTAAATTAAGTCCTTCAATCATTCTGAAGTTGAAGAACATTAAATTATATAGTGCTTACCAACTGATGGCCAAAATCTGATGTAATTTACACTCTGGAGTCAATGATGTTCAAGAGGTTGTGAAGCAGGGCAGAGTCTGGCCCTCTTAATAATTAAAGCAGAATGAAAATAACTCGCTCAGAATGTCTCTGTGAATTTGCAAAGCCTGACGATATAGAACTGTACACCTCCAGGAACACAGTGCTGTGTAGTAGGAGGACAAAGGGGAGAGGAAAACTCACTACACTTCAGGGGCTTTCCTGAATCAAAATGATTTGTATGGATGTTCTGCAGTTTTGCTGTGAGCCTTGGGGAATGCCTTTGATGCACTTGATTAGGGAACAAGTTCTCAACCTTGTAGACTCAGTAAGATCTTCACATGTTTAAATACAGATAATTAGCCTCAGTT